>JAOPHQ010001429.1:0-339196 GCA_030340625.1 Merluccius polli
GAGAGGCCCAATAATTTTGGTGACCTTTGACCTTTGGGGGGCGCTATAAATAGCAAAAATGCATTTTTGCTCATATCTTCATATTGCTTTGGACTTTGTCCTTAATTCCAGTGTTGACTGATACTCTCAGACATCCCAGTACATTTGCTAAAGGCCTGTGTGCGTTTGCATAAAAATCTGGCGACCATTTTGATTTTTGTTAAAAATATGCGTATAAGTACAGAGGGCACATACTTTGACTGATTTACACGAAATTTGGTGGATATGGTTTTCAGACCATGCCTGGTTGATGGTTCAAGTTTCATGTCTGAACTTCAAACTGTTTTGCCGTAACAGCCAATCAAACTCAGCGGCGAAGTTGCCAAACAGGAAGTGGCCCAATATCTCTGCGATGCATTGATGTATCGACACGAAACTTGGTATATGGACTCATGACACCTTCCTGAGCTGGCATTAGCTTGCCTGCTTTGCTGCTATTCTGCTAGGCCCCCCCATCGCTGCATGCAGCTATATTTATTATTATTATCCTGCCATTGGAGTCTATGGCAACCCATAGAACCCCATGGTTTAGAGTTGTGAAATTTGGCACACTGATTCAGGACAGTCCCATAAGCCCTCACAGCAAATTTGAGGTCGCTAGCCCATGAGCTCTAGCGCCACCAACAGGTCAAAGTTGGACATGCATTCATGTTTATAACTTTTGACCCATTCATTCAATATTCACAAACAAGGTATCATTGGAATCCTTGGGCCAAGCCGAGTTCAACGCACCCTATGACGTCATTTTGCGCCATGATGGATTTTCCGCCATCTTGGTTCATGTTAAAAACCTTCAAAATGTTTCACACATCACAAATTTTGTCTAATAATCTCCAAACTTGGCACATATGTTGATCAGACCATGCCTCACAAAAGCTATCGAACAGATTTTTCAAATTCAAAACCGTTTGGCCGCAACAGCCAATCAAATTTGACCACGAAGCCGCCAAACAGGAAGTAAGCCAATTTCTCAACAGCCCTTTGACATATCATAACCAAACTTGGTACATAGACCCATGACATCATCATGGGGACGCTCAATGAATTTGGTGACCTTTGACCTCTAGCGGGCGCTGTTATTAACCAATATGTGTTTTACCTTCTCTCTCTTCACATGAGTATATTTCAAACAAATGTTCAATGTCTGGTGATACTGTCAGACCTCCCCATATAGCTCATGAATTATTTTTCATGGAAACATCAGAATTTGGCCACCATGTTGAAAGATGTCAAAATCAATAGTACCTATCCACAGGCCACAAATTCTGTCGAATCATCATGAAACTTGCCATATATGATCTTCAGACCAAGCTGAACACATGTGTTAAACAGCTTTTTCAAATTCAAAACCGTTTGGCCGTGACAGCCAATCAACCAGACAGCGAAGCCGTCAAATACGAAGTCAGCCTGTTTCTCAGCAACTCTTTAACATATCATAGCCAAACTTGGTATATAGACTCATGACAGTGTGTTAAATAAAACTAATAACATATCAAAAATATTCAATCATTATGTCAATCTGACATACAGCATACAATCAGAACACTACTGTACTTCTGTTACGCCACGTCCTGCTACACGGTCCAACACCCCCATCTAGTGGCCGATTGTCGCTACTGATGAGCATTCCCCCAACACACCTGTTTGCAATCGGCAATCACCATGCCCTACTTAAGCCGATGCCAGTTTGTGCTTTGCTTTCCCCAACCTCGGTCCCTGCCTGCCGGACTACCCGCCTGTTGCCGACCCATTGCCTGCCGGACTACCCGCCTGTTGCCGACGCTGCCTGCCCGACTACCCGCCTGTTGCTGAACCCTGTTGCCGACGCTGCCTGCCGGACTACCCGCCTGTTGCCGACGCTGCCTGCCGGACTACCCGCCTGTTGCCGACTACTAAATATGTAACTGTACTTGTTTTAGCCTTCGTTTATTTCTTAGATATTTATTCTTTACATTGAATATTGCACCTTATGCTTGACTGCAGACCTTTTTTGCACCTTATATGTAAAGCGCATTGAGTTGCCATTGTGTATGAAATGCGCTATATAAATAAAGCTGCCTTGCCTTGCCTTGCACCTATATGTTTCACATTGAACACTGTAGAGATTGTATATAGAGTCTTCTGTGTATTGTATATTATAGATGCCTTTTTTTATTTTATCCTTATTGCATTTATTATTTAGTGTCTTGTAATGTTATGCTGGCTGCTACATTTAAATTTCCCAGCTTGGGATCAATAAAGTACATATCTACCTACCTACCCGCCTGTTGCTGACCCATTGCCTGACTATTGCCAGCCTAGCCTGGCCGTTTGCCATTGCCTTTTATTTAATAAATTCCCTGTCTTTCATCCCGTCTCCGCCTCCCTATGTTCAGCGTTTGGGTCCACACATCCCGTTCCTTAACAACAAACGAAAATAGAAAATCAAATATAATTTACAATACTGTGCCAAACATTGCAAGAATGCAATTTATGGGATGGCCAATCCCAATCTTGATTTTGTTATTGCTTCACGTGGTTTTATGTAATGCATGTAAGCCAGCTCCTTTAGGTGCATGTTATGCCAATTGCAACGTTTTGGGTGCGCCCTGTTTGGTTTCATGTGATATAGGCCGTCTCACCCACTGTTTTCATTGCCTGAAGATCCGATGGGATTGAAACATTGCCTTGTTTTTAAATAAATGTCATTCTGGAGCAGGAGCATAAACATTGTCTTGGGATGTGCGCACAACTCCTCTTTAAGACGCCATTAAACAATTGTGTCAATATTTATTTGAGTAAGAGCATTCACAGTATGTTCACTTCATCCTGATGGTAATTGTGATTGCACCACAGATAAATTAAGACCCAGTCAGTCATGCTAGAAAAAAATCAGGAAGAGTTTAATTGTGGTTATTACCAAGAGATAGACAGCATAGTTTCTCTTAATCCACTCTAAATAAACAAGCAAATAGACAGGGTTTAAACATAATGATAGGTGGTCAAAGTCAAATACAAGTTGTACTGAATGTTTGCATACGAAACAGTGGCAAAATAACAACCAAACATGCCCTTATTGTAAAAGTCCACACTGACTCAGAGTAGATGTAGGCATCTTGTGTCTTCTGCTGCCACACAACTAGGAGTATGGCAGCTCCAAAATGGCGGCCGCATTTCATTCGCCCAGCACCCAATGCGCCGTCTACTCTTTATAATGGCTATGGTCATCATGTAGCCACCTAGTCGATTAAGTTTGTCCACCAAAATTAGTTTATAGAGTCCCATTAAGCTTGACCCCCACATCGCTGCATGCAGCTATATTTATTATTATTATTGGAGTGTATAATTCAAAGTTGTTTGAGTGGACAGTGCTAAAGCACATTGAGGGGAAGTTGTGAGCATAAAAGAAACTTTCAACAAAGGAAATGTTCTGCATGTGGAGGTGGTGAACAGGAGCGATAGAGACGGCTCCTGATAGGAGGAAATCTCTGTGTGCTCATGAAGACACAGGCAGTCCATGTGGGAAAATGACAAAACACTCACATTAGGGGGCTAATAATTAAAATATTGATTAATTAGTCTAACATTGATTTACAGTCACACTTTATCAAGCCCACAGGTTATAATTACTGTGCTGCCACAGACTGACCTACTCGTACCTTTTGTCTTGTAATGAAAATGAACATTTCTTAAACTGCCTTTTAAATTTTTGACCTGTGAAGTTTTAATAGGGAGTGCAGTGTGTTTCTGGACTGGCAGTAAAGTCACGGCTGATTACAGAGGGTGAGCTGGTTAAGTGGTCATACACACATACACAGATGAACTAACGCAGCTGGTCAGGGTCACTCCAACAGAATTAAACTGACTTACAAGAGATAATTACACAAAAAAACACTTTAACACATTCCCGTCCACTTCATACAAAGTGTTAAAACACAACAAAAAAATATGATTAAGAAGCAAGAGGGACTACAGATATCAAAGCTCTCTTACATGATCTCTTGCAGGTTAGTGAATGAATAGTGAATGAATAGTTAGTGAATGAATAGTTAGTGAATGAATAGTTACTTAATGAATAGTTACTTAATTAATTGTTACTAACTGAATAGTTACTTAAGGAATAGTTACTTAATGAATAGTTAATGAAGAGGCGTCAGGAATAGAGGCGTATTTTACACTCTGTAGACACAAAATTGAGTCTGCAGTTGAGAGTGCAGTCAGGAATCCCAATTTGCTTCCTGAAATTGGAAACGTGTGGACATGGGGTGGGGTGCAGAGGAAGTTTAGGGGTGCTCTGCCAGACTGACCTGTCTGAATATTTCTGGTTACTTCCATTCAAAGGCAATCCTGACTCATTTTTTGAAAACGTTTGTCAAACTCTGTCTGTTGGATATCTTGTTTCATGGTTGTCATGAACAGTGGGGAGCTCGTCTAAACAGTAACTGAAATAGCAGCTGAATGTGACACATTTCGGTAACACTTTACTTGAAGGCGGGTGAATAAGACTGTCATGATGCTGTCATAATCATGACATGACACCTGTCATGACACTTTATGAATGCTTATGACAGTCGTCATTAAGTGTCATTCGGTAAATTGTGTCACTTTTAAAATGTCACTTTTAATTCCAAGTTGACATTGTTTGAGATGTCTTTGTTATGACAACTTGACATAGACCGAAACAACATAACCTGTCATGAACATGACATAGAAGACCTTATTATCAAACTTTGAAAATCTATTTAGATCATATATTGATAGCTTTGACATTGTAGTGTGGAATCTTGGCATTTTGTTGGTTCTTCCTAGTGATATATGACATTAAGGTGTCATTAAGTGTTCATGTCAGTTTATAACAGTGTCGTGAATGTTTTCCTTGACTTCAAGTAAAGTGGAACACTCAGTACGTTTACATGACACTCAAGAAAGTCGACTTATTGGCTTAATCCAACTATGATTGGATTACTAAGATGCATGTATACACCTTAGTCGAGCTATAATCGGTTCGAATCGACTTACTCATTGTCGAGTTAAGACCCCTAGATTATGCGATTCATAGTCGACTAAGTGTGCATGTAGCCAATCGAATTGGCTTCTGCGTTGAATTGCGTTCTGCGCATGCTCGAGATCTCTTCCCGGGGCCGTGAGCCGGAAGTAGAAAGAGACGATAGTCGTGTTGTTGTCGCCGCCGTCGGATAAGGGATAACGAGAAATGGCGATTTATTTAAAAAGGTGGCGCAGAAGATGGAGGAAGCCGGTGAATGTTGTTACCCCCTATAAGAATTGTGTCCCGGCCGCGGGAGCGCGCATGGCATTCATTAAAGGTGGAAGCACGCGGACACTACGCTTCCATTTCACCCAAGGCTGAATTAAAAGTACATGTTTTTCTAAATGTGGGTCATCAACGAGGTTGTAAAGTAGTAACTTCGGGCACATCTGTCAAAATAAATGTTTTCTCCCGACGTGTTTACGATCTTTATTCATTCATTCAGGGCTGTTCTGGTGGGAGAAATATGTTTTCAGCAGACAGCTGTCAACTAACTTTGGGTCGGTGGTGTATTTAAGAAGCTGGCGCAGAAGATGGAGGAAGTCGGTGTCGTGCCTATAGGAGTGTATCTTCATCAACGTGCATTCACTACGCTTCGATTTAACCTAAGGCTGAATTAAAAGTCCATGTTTTTCTAAATGTTGCTCATCAACGAGGTTGTAAAATAACTACGATCTTTATTCATTCATTGCGCGGCCGAACTGACGGCGGCATTCTCTGATATATGAATCTTACAGACTGCGTCGGGTTCTCCGACTCTCTGGTACACAACAAGTAAAGACTCCTAGTCGGGTTTATCTCGCCCATGGGGAAAAGGAATTGGGGGAAATTAACTTTGGCTTTGACTCTCTGAAGTCCAGACTGAAACGCGACCTGGAGGAGAAAGCGATGTTTCAGCAGACAGCTGTCAGTTCACTTCGGGTCCATATCGTTTCTCCATTGACGCTCCGTTGTTCCTCTCGGTCGTCTGCGGACTGCTCCGCCGGCAGAGCAGCCGGAGCCGTCCGCATACGACCGAGAGGTCGGAGAAATGATATGGACCCGAAGTGAACTGACAGCTGTCTACTGAAACATCGCTTTCTCAAATGAGTTTGTTGTTGCTGGTGACGTAAAGGGGTCAACCGGTGGCTCTACTACCACTAGTTGAAATGGGCACAGCGCCACCTATCGTACCGGGGCATGACACGCTTCGGCCAATGAATCGATTTACTCGCCGCCATGTTTACGCGGATAATTGCAGTTGTCCAGTTGCGGAGCATAGACGAGCTATGGCTTTAATCGATATAATCTGTGCATGTAAACATACTGACTTTGAACATTTCATTAAGGTGTCATTAAGTGTAATTTCAGGGTCAAATCATTTAAATGCCTTAAAAGCAAGTCAAGACATTATTTTACTTCTTGAAGAAGAGATACTTTCAAATTTATTGTATTTGAACACAAAACAATTTGTGAGAAAAATACTCACACAAAACACACACATTACTGTTATAACTCCTCAAACAGACAGTATGCTGCAGTACGCACATTCTTTGTTTTGGGTTTTCAAAGTTTGATAATAAGGTCTTCTATGTCATGTTTATGACAGGTTATGTTGTTTCGGTCTATGTCAAGTTGTCATAACAAAGACATCTCAAACAATGTCAACTTGGAATTAAAAGTGACATAATTTACCAAATGACACTTAATGATGACTGTCATAAGCATTCATAAAGTGTCATGACAGGTGTCATGTCATGATTATGACAGCATCATGACAGTCTTATTCACCCGCCTTCAAGTAAAGTGTTACCCACATGGGTATATGAACAGAATTCATCATCTCAATGTAACGTCCTTGTGTTATTGTGCACAGAGCACATTTTAGCACAGAGACAGCGGTTTGTATTACTTTTGGAATAAAAACCATTCTGACACCAAACAATAATGTACACACAAACACACACACACGCACACACACGTGTGTTTATGTATCTGTTGTAATTTAATGTATCTGGCTGCTACAGCGATTTAATTTCCCTCTGGGGATTAATAAAGAAAACTATCACTATCTATCTGTAATGTGCTCAACCCTTACCCCACGCATTGTGGAAGACATGATGAACAGTGCAAGGCTGTTCATTTGAACCCCAAACACTTCTGTTTGGAGGGCGTGTAGCATTGTGTTAGCGGTGTGTAATGCTGTGTCTGAAATCGCGCACTTACGTAAGTGCACTTACATTTAGTGCACTTCATTATCCCTACAGTACACTTACTTATAGGCGCAGTGCTCTCATGTCTACAGTGCACTGTCAAAACAGCCTTTGCGCACCGACCGGAAATGAGTTTGCAGTTTGACGGTTCTTCTTCGGTGGTATTTTTTTTGCCGTTTTCCTCCTGGCGGAAAACGGCCTATCGGTAAGTTTATTTACCTATGAAATATATTAATATTAATTTACATATTCAATATTATTTTACATTTGTTGAGCGCGTTGGTCTCAACTGTTACTCCTGTGTCCTCCAGTTTTGATTCCGCCCCTTCCGCTACATAGACAAAATGGCGGCCGTTGAGTGTGGAAAGTGTCCATCGGTCCACACTCAAATTTTAGATAGTTTTGAGTGCGCCACCGACGTATTTCCAGTGCACTGCGTTTTGGCACACTCTCCGTTTTTGCGCAAAGCGCACTCAAAAAAGTAAGTGTAAGTATAGAAGTGCGCAATTTCAGACACACCTTAAGTGTTGTGTTAGTGTTGTTAGCATTGTGATAGTAGTGTGTTGTGTTAGCGTTGTATTAGCATTGTGTAGGCATTGTGTTAGTGTTGTGTTAGCATTGTGTTAGCATTGTGTTAGCGTTGTGTTAGCATTGTGTTAGCATTGTGTTAGAGGTGTGCTAGCATTGTGTTAGTGTTGTGTTAGCTTTGTGTTAGCATTGTGTTAGCGTTGTGTTAGAGGTGTGTTAGCATTGCGTTAGTGTTGTGTTAGCGTTGTGTTAGCATTGTGTTGAACCCTGAGGAGCTCCAGGGGCCTCTTATGAAGTGGAACCCACTATGCTCTGTTTATCTGCAAGGGTCAAGGAAATTAAAAAAAGAAATCCTTAGTCCTGAGTATAAAACAGTATTTTAGCTTACAGTGACCAGATTTCTGAAATGAAAAACGGGACATTTGTAGTTTAGCGGTCCATATATCAACACAATATCTGAAAAGGTATATTTTTATGTTTTGCCTATTATCATGGTAAATGCAGTACTTTAAGATTGGACAGTACATGCCCAATGGTTTACTATGATGTGTTTTAAGCTTTGGTAAACCATCCAAAAACAAGCCAAAAGGTGGACAACGCGAATAGGGTCTAAACAGAGACGATCTTAGTAACGACATGGCAACATTAATGTATTACTCCAGTAAATAGAGACGATCTTAGTAACGACATCGCAACGTTACCTTATTACTCTGGTACATAAAGACGACCTTAGTAACAACATGGCAACGGGGAAGCTTTCTAAACGTAGTCCCCCTGAGTCTGGTCCAAGTTGACAGTTCTTAACGTTTCGTTCAGCGCATTCATTTTTAGACCGGTGATGAGGCTGCTTGCGTCATGGCCGTGGATGTATTGAAAAATAATGCACACATCTCCAGCCAATCAAAATCGAGTATTCGCCTGGGCCATGGTATAATTATAATTAATGAATCCTATTAACATAAATAAAGACTAGTTCTCTGATCATATATGTATTGTTTGTCTTGAAATATGCCTAGTGTTTACACTAACAGTAATACAACGAATTTTAAAATATAATAATATGGGTAATAATAATTATAGTATTATTATTACTATTATTATTAATATTGTTGTCATTATTATTATTATTAGATAACATATTATAACATATGACAACACATGAAGGCGTTCGTGTTTATTTTTGCCAAAGAGCCACAATCCTATTTTCTGCTGCATCAGAACATCATCTCTTTGTTTCTTTGTTTGTTTGCTGGATTTGCATTTCAAAGGAAGCCCTGGAGGTAAGCTCTGCACATGTAGGCTATATCTTCTTAAAACTTCTACATGTACATGCTGTCATGTTGTTAGTCAACACCGCATAACAACATTAGCACACTGTTCTTTCATATGCGGTATCTTGGCACACAATGATAAACTATACAAACCACTTTCATATTACCGTGTGTCTCAGTAGATAGGCCTGTATTGTCAAGTGAAACATTTACCAAAGACATATATAAAATCTGTAATATAATCTCTGATCTGACTAAACAATTAGGTTGTTGTTAGGTTCTGTTGTACTCACACATTTAATGGGTTAAGAACATTAAGTTGATGTTCATACGATACAAACCCTTAATGAACGTTAGTGTCTGGTTGTGACGCTTGGCTCAAGGCAGAGTAACTCTTAACTTTCTCTGGACACATTCTTAAAGCTTGGCTTTCTAAACCCATGACCCCGAGGTCACAATGCTCCAGCAGCCCCATCCTGCGTATAGAAAAGCTTCCCGCTATATCAGAAATAATTAGAGCATTTGGATAAAGCAATCCCTCCCTAATATATGGAAACATCTTATTTCAGAGTGTATTCGGCCAGAAAGACAGACTCATTCAAATTTCATGACTATCCCTTAGTGGTCCCATTATCATGTATTTTTTTACACCGTGTGTCTATAACGGTGAATTAAAACGCCGGGTGAAAGAATGGTCAAGCCGGCACATCATTAAAAAACCCAAAATCCAAGTATGTGATGGGAAAGGAAAACACAGAGTTCATGATGTGAAGGTAACGCTTGGTCATGCTTTGGGAAGGAGGAAAAAAACTTAACATTGTTGGGTAGAGATGCACGTAAGGTATAAAATATGAACTAACTATGTGATTATTAATTGGCCCCATTGTAATTTGAGGACTGTGAGCTGCATACTGTTGGCAGCCCTCCACCGGGTCGGTGTGCAGGAACGTGTCGAGGGGCGCTAGCCGGATGGCTCGGCCATTTACAGAGCAGCTTGCCACTCGCACATCGGCATACCAATGAGGGGGGTTAAGAAGCCACCGCTCCTCTCCGAGACGGCTTTCCTTCCCCGGCTCGCCTCCAAAGGGTCTCCACGGACTAATTTCCAGAAGCACGTCTTAATGTGAGCTTGTGTCAATCACCCGAACAGACAGCTCTCTCCCCTGATATGGAACAGTCCTACATTACAAACAGATACAATAGTGCTTGTAACAGTCACATACGGAAACAGATTAGAAAAGCACTTTGACAGCAGATGGATGTGAATTAACGCTTTATATTTTTAATACATCCGCATTACATTGGTAGGGGTGGGGGGGGGGGGGTGAAGCTATGCATATGGTGGCCACAGAACAGACTACTACTATGACTACTATAAATACATGTACTTATATACATATACTATATTTACATTTAAATTAATCGCTGGTTAGAAATAAACATGTATCACAAAGTAGATGCTAATATCTGTATAATTATGATGAGATAATAAGCATGATTACGTAATGCATCCACGCTAGGAATTTTTTTTTAACCATTATAAAAAACAGAAATTATTACATGTAAATACATACACATACCAATTAGAAAGAAAACTATAATACTATAATCTACTACAATAAATTATAATAATCTTTTCCTCCCTTTTATTAAGAACAATAAACTAAACCTCGGCAGGAACATGAGGGACAAACTGATCAATGAAATCATCTCCGTTGTTCTCTAGGATCAATAGAACTGATATATTTTAGATTCAACATTTTGGTTTGGTTTGGAGGTAAAGTCAAGAACAGAAATATAGGTTTTATAAAAGTCACGAGGAATCATTGCTAATCCTGCGCATTGATTAGGATACGATAACGCTGACATCCATAACATCCAAGCTGCCTTTCACCACATGTTCAAAGAATGAACGTGTAAAAGTCATGTAAAAGTCACGTGTAAAAGTCATGTGAACGTGTGAGGATACGGTAACAAGTATACATTTTGTTAAGAGTGTTGTTTAATGTTTAGCTGCAACAGAGCTATAATGCATCGCTTGCTAGCTGGCTAACGGGTACTTCTTCAAGTCCTGTTTCTTTATTTGTATGGTAAACAGAAACAGCGCATAAGCACACACTTGACTTCACTCCTGAGAACACACTCCCTTCCCTTCCTCCTTTCACGCTCGGGGCACACACAACATCTAGCCCCACATACTGAGCTTTCTGCTTTCTGTGTTCCAATCCGAGATGACATACGACACCGAAAATGATGAGAAAACTGTGGGGAGGCTTCCAGTAGATTGATTCTCCATCGCCTCTTTCTTTTCTAGTTAGTCTTTTATTGACTACAAAGGTGCGGTGGTTGCAGAGAGCGTAGTGAAGCAGTCTGCTCTGTTTAATCCACGGGGGCATAGAAGGAAGGATCACTTCTAAAGGCCTACAAGGAAATCAGTGCAGTCTATGACATCCCAGAGCTGATTTAAACAGAGATGTCCCAGACTCTGTCCCAGACTCTGTCCCAGACTCTGTCCCAGACTCTGGCCCAGACTCTGTCCCAGACTCTGGCCCAGACTCTGGCCCAGACTCTGGCCCAGTCTCTGGCCCAGTCTCTGGCCCAGGCCTACAGAGGACAGCTACTCATGGTTAAATAGGAAGGTAAAGAAGGAGATATTTACACAATTTCTATTTTTTTTCTGTCTGGAGGTGGTCATATTTATTTCTAAAATAATGATTATATACTAAAGCACTGATTATATTAAAGTACTGATTATATACTAAAGTACTGATTATATACTAAAGTACTGATTATAAACTAAAGTCTGTGAGCACTGTCCAAGACAGTGCTCACAAACACTGTCCCCCTGGGACAGTTCAACATCCCTGAGACATTCCTTCACACTTCACCATCTTTCCTCCACCATTTCTATTTGGCTTAGATGAGGAAAGGATCTACTTTAACACTTCATGACTTCAGACCTCGTCTCTTCGATTGTTCTCGGTAAGTAAGTCTGGATAAAAGTGTTCACTAAATTCAGACCTTACAAGACAATATTGCCTCACTTGCAAAGCACACAGAAACATGTCAGCTTTACTCCTTCTTTATTTTTGATGTACAAAGTAAAACACCACAGGAATATATCATGGAGCGCAACACACTTATCATTTCCTAATGCTAAATATAACATTTAAATATTGCTGAATAAATGCCAGCAGAATATTCCATGAGGCCTACTGCCCAGACAGTAGTTTAATCTGGCATTGAGAGTCATGTTGTCCTTGTACCAGTAATACATTTTAATTGAATTTAATAATTCAATAGTTGTTGGTACTGTAGCAATAGTCACCTGAGTTGTAAAACTAAATGTTCTTGATTCACAAAGCGCTCCTACTTGTCCTACGTGTTCTCTTATACTTCAGTGGATGAGAGCCTTAGTTGCTTTAGTGCTTTCACAAGACAAAGTGTCCTTGGGAAGCCTACATCCCATAGAAAGCTTTTCAGACATCCACGAAGCTAGCAAGCCCTATTCTGGGGGTGCAGAGTCTGCCTCCTCCTCCTCTGTTGTTGGCGTATGGGGGTCAAAGTTGAGTCTTTTGAAAACAGGATGATAGGAATATGGCCGACAAGTAAATGAAAGCTATTCACCGCCACAAACTATTCTCTCGCCGTCGCCTGACCAAGACACGGACGCTCAATGGAAATACTGTAAGTGCAAACATTTCCACACCTGCACCCGACACTTTTGTACCTTTAAACGGAGCAGTATCTAGGAGGCTGTATTGGACTCCGATTCAATTAACTTGTTGGATAATAAGGGGCAGAGACCGGGAGCAGCGCGGGACAGAAGTATGGTGCAGAGGTATGATTGACGTGGGCTCCATTCAACCCCAGAGCACAGCGGAGTAAACACAAAGCTACTCTCCCACCACTCTCTTCTTAACCGCTGGCCACAACACACACTTCTCTTTCAAAGAGAGCACACCCATCTTTTCTGGTATTCCAAAAAAGAAAGAAAGTTTAACCACCAAAAACCACCAAACAACCCCCCCAAAAAAACGGTAATAAACAACGTGTTTACAGAATGAAAGCTGATGGTTGGATGAGAGAGTCAAATGGCAGTTGGTGTGTACATCTGTCCAGTGGAGACATATATCTATATATGTCTCCACTGGACAGATTTACAAATGTCACCTTGGCGAGACAGTAAAGAGTCTGTCAATGTGCATTTGATTGTCTGTGTATCCTGATTTTACATCTATCATGTTTGTGTGCATTTGTCTCCATCTTATTTGATATTTGAGTGTAATATATGCCGCTGTACAGCTACTCCAATAGCTCTATAGCTGTAAACTATTCTGCAGTATCTCTGTGCTAGAAAGATCACATGATTTACCTCATCTTTAGAGACAGGTGATCTTTGAAGTCATAACTGATGAAATATGAAAGACTGTATTCTCAATAGGAAGTGATCTCTACGTCTGAACAATGTGTTCGAAGACAACATTGTCAGAATAAGTTTGGATTTCAAAAAGCTACTGAAAACACAAAACCAAAACATGTATATCACTACTCAAGGTGTTTCACAAGTTCAGGCGTGTGTACGTACACATGACCAAAGGTTGACAGCCAGTGTTTCCAACTGTCTCACTATAGTCTCTACTATAGTGTATACATTAGTATTAAATGACATTAGCATATCATCGTGACGGCCAAGGGAAAAAAAGGGGCGTGAATCCCATTATGTGATGTTGTTCCTCTCAGATTCATGTTGAGCCATCAATGACTCAATCAGTCTGAACACTGAACAAGGCCAGCGAGAGGCGGGGCCTACGAAGCGCCTGGAAGGTTTATTCTGTACTTAAACAGCAGCGCCAGGCCAGCCGTCAACCTGTCAGCTGATCGATAGACGCTTATTGCTTTTCTGCATCGGTGATACAATCTGTAGTTGTGCATGGATCAGTGACACGTGTATGTAACATCTGTAGTTCACCTGCAGTTCACTTTATTTTCTGACTGTCATGTTTGTTTGTCCTTGATTACAGTTTCCCCATCATGGAAGTAAAGGATCATAAAGACAAGATTGATCAATAATGTCAGGTTTCTGACAAATTCACACACAGCTGTTTACATTTAGATTACGATCCTTTACATCGAATAGAATATCATTCATAGATCACTTGACTTGACCTGCTTTATGTATATTTATATATAGGGCCAGGCTATATATTATTATATATTATAATATATTGTGTTCAGTGTTGTGTAACACAATCACAGAGAATCTGAATTATTATGTTACATATACATATTTATAACAAACATCCTGTTGATGTGACAGTTCAGGACACTTTCTTCAGTAAGGAACCTGATGGTTGGATGCCTTCTGCCCTCTAGCGGTGCTCGTCTTTGAAACTTACGTCACGTCTTCATCGACGTCTTCATCGATGAGAATATGTTTGATAGACAAGAGGGGTGGTCCAAAATGATCTCATGTGAAAATGTGATCGAAGGGCTGCATTTCAATAATTCAAACTATGAATCGTGTTTTTATACTTCTTTACACTTTAAACTTTTTGTACTTCAGCTTCATTTGTAAGAATCCAAGAAAACCTGCTGTACAAACGTATTTAAGAGTGGATTCATTCAGATTTACCTCGCTTGGTGGATATTTTAAATTTGGATAATATATTTTTTTAGGTTCACACACATATCCTAAATGGGAGGGAGGAAGGATATGCTGAGATGATTTCCATTAGAGCAGATCAGGATTCGGAAGCAGTTAAATGACAGTGAAATAACGCGTTGACCTGGAGGAGACAAGAGAAGCGTTCACGCTGAAAGGTCAGACCCGTATTGAATTTCTTCGAATATTTTTTCAAAATACCTCCTGGCATTGCAAATATTTTTGACTACTGCCTAGTAGGATAACCCCCACGCTGCAGTACATCCCCCTTCACACACACACGCACACACACGCACACACACACACACACACTAGTATGCACACACACCCGCACACTAGCATGCACACACACACATTAGCACACACACACCCGCACACTAGCATGCACACACACACATTAGCACACACACACACACACATACTAGCATGCACAAACACACACTAGCACGGACACACACTAGCACAAACACACACACTAACACACACATACATACTACCACGCATACACACACACTAGCACGCAGACACACACTAGCGCACACTCACACACACATTAATATATTTATAGATTGTATATATATTTATGAATATAGTTATGAATATATTTATATACTGTATATATGTATGAATATATTTATGAATATACGGTATGTATATACTGTATATATATATACTGTATATATATATATATATATATATATATATATATATATATATATATATATATACTGTATATATATATATTTATATATATATATATATATAGTTATGAATATATTTATATACTGTATATATATATATATATATATATATATATATATATATATATATATATGTATGAATATAGTTATGAATATATTTATATAATGTATATATCATGTTGTATATATACATTTAAGAATGTATATATTGTTTCTGCTGCTGGCCAGTGAGTGTGTATGTGTGTTAAACAGAGTTGCAGAATAGCAGGGAATGTTTCCACACAACCTATGAGTATAGAGTATTTAGCAGTCAAACCTCTCCACTTCACTTTGTTTTCCAACCTTTAAAGTCGGAAGAAAGAGAAAAAAAACTCTTCTCTTGTAGACCCCCCACCGGTGTAACCCTTCTTCCATCAGTAGCTGGGCTGTGGTCTCCCTGCTGGCCGCATCTCACCGCTTGTCAGAGAGAGAGACAGACTTCTTGCTGGGCCACTCCAGCCATGGAGGAGGAAGTGAGCACAAGGTGGGCTTCCTTAATGACAGCTACATAGTATAGAGCAGTGGCCAGCAACAGGCGGCCCGCGGGCTAAAACTGGCCAGCCAGCAATAATATCTGTCCCGCCAGATCATTTTGATAATCTGATTTGTTTTCTTTTTAATTTTACAATATCGGACTGACAGTCCCACATATAGCTATAATGTCCAAATAGAGAATCTACCCCTACCTGAAGAAAAGTTCTTATACTTTTATCCATGTTTGTCCATCTCTTTTTGTTTCTGACTGTCCTACAACATTTAACCACAGATATGAGCAGTTGACGAAGCAGTTACAACAAGACACTCTGTACCAGTCTGTCGCAAATTCCAGTTGTGTTTGTTATCAATCAATTTCTTAAAATAGCCTTTGATTGTGTTCTGGCCCGCCATCTAACGGCTTATTAAAAAATTGGCGACCCCTGGTATAGAGGTTATATAGAGGCTAGGTCCTTTACCTGTATAGAGGCTAAGTCCTTCACCTGTATAGAGGTTGGGTCATTCACCTGTATAGAGGCTGGGTCATTAACAGCTGTATAGAGGCTGGGTCATCCACACCTTTATAGAGGCTGTATAGAGGCTGGGTCATCCACACCTGTATAGAGGCTGTATAGAGGCTGGGTCATTCACACCTGTATAGAGGCTGTATAGAGGCTGGGTCATTCACACCTGTATATATACTGTATAGAGGCTGGGCATTCACACCTGTATAGAGGCTACATAGAGGCTGGGTCATTCACACCTATATAGAGGCTGAGCTTTTCACCTGTATAGAGGCTGGGTCCTTCAACTGTATAGAAGCTGGGTCCTTCACCTCTATAGAGGCTGTATAAAGGCTGGGTCCTTCCCCTGTATAGAGGCTAGGTCCTTCACCTGTATAGAGGCTATATAGAGGCTGGGTCCTTCACCTGTATAGAGGCTGGGTCCTTCACCTGTGTAGAGGCTATATAGAGGCCGGGTCCTTCACCTGTACAGAGGCTGGGTCCTTCACCTGTATAGAGGCTATATAGAGGCTGGGTCCTTCACCTGTATAGAGGCTAGGTCCTTCACCTGTATAGAGGCTGGGTCCTTCACACACATACAAGCATGCAGGCTCTCTCTCTACTCTGTCTTTTCTCTTTCACACCCACACACAGGGGCGCCGTAAGGGGGGGGGGGGGGGGGGGGGGTTAGGACGATTCCAAGGGCCCAGCACTGACAGGGGCCCCTCAGAGCACACTATTATTGGAGGGGGGGGGGGCAATATTATATTCTTTCATAGGGCCCAAAATCTCTAGCGATGCCCCTGCCCACGCAGGTACCCTTCTCACACACACACACACATGCATGCACACAGACGCATACACACACTCAGAGCCAACTGTAATAATAATAAGCGAGAAAATAAAGACAAGACAAATCCCGAAAACTAAAAGTGAAATACACTACAGGGCAATTTAAAACAATATTAACAACATTATTTATACACAAACATCCAATAAAAATAAAACTCACTAAAATGAGTCCTACAGTTGCCTTTCATAAACACCAGCATCCTACTGAAGGGGCCGCTGTTTCTTGGAGGAGAGGGGATTAAGGAGGGGAGTGGGGCCTCTTCCTGGGCCCCATGCAGAGCCAGTCCCTCTCATGTTCATGGCCCAAGGTCACAACCATAGACTGGTCACAACACACTCATGCAGGGATCGGGTGTTCAGTTTTTTGTTCTATTTAGTCATTTATTCGTGTTCAGACACTTTTATCCAAACAGTGATTTATTGTTTTAGATTCATGTTATTAAGGAACATGAACACCAACATGTTACATGTGGGAGTCAAACACGCTAACCACCAACATGTTACATGTGGGAGTCAAACACGCTAACCACCAACATGTTACATGTGGGAGTCAAACACGCTAACCACCAACATGTTACATGTGGGAGTCAAACACGCTAACCACCAACATGTTACATGTGGGAGTCAAACACGCTAACCACCAACATGTTACATGTGGGAGTCAAACACGCTAACCACCAACATGTTACATGTGGGAGTCAAACACACTAACCACCAACATGTTACATGTGGGAGTCAAACACGCTAACCACCAACATGTTACTTGTGGGAGTCAAACACGCTAACAACCACCAACATGTTACATGGACTCTTCACTAAGTGAAGGAGGCCATTGTAGTCGCCACTCTATTTTCAAATGTGTTACATATGTGTTCAAAAACAAGGTGTCGTGTTCTACATCGTGTTGCTCCAGATACGATGCAATCACTGATGTCATTTATACAGAATAATTGAAGTTAATTTGCAAAGTTTCCACAGAGCATCTTTAAAGCCTGGGGTTCCTCTAGGAATTGGACTCTAATACGACCATTGTATTCATCAGCCGTTAAAAGACTCCTTTCACACACACTCCACGCCGTCTAATTGAGCTACTTTACATTGTAATAAGCCAACAGAATGCACAGCGCTACTGTAAATCAGCTCTGCTCCCTGATGTATTTAAAAATAGGGCTTTGAGCGCTGCTACTCCACGTGTAGCTTGCCTTTGAGACATAATGGCTCTCCCGTGACGCCACAGAGAATTACCTCAGTAATTGATTATTAAAACTTAAAATTGCAAACCACATCCATTATTTGACGAGTGGATGTGTTATCCTTGTAATTAACAAGGCTTGGTACTCACTGTCTGCCCATTGTCTTGTGGAGAAGAAGTAGCTCGGGGTGAGGGTTAGCTGTTAGCTGAAACACAGTCTGAGCCGTTAGCTGAAACACAATACAACAAGACGAAGATAAGAAACATCTCAAATATGTAGCACATGTTCCAACCCAGGCTAGACCATCTCCTTACTAGGATGAGGGTGGAGTCTAGACCATCTCCTTATTAGGACGAGGGTGGAGTCTAGACCATCTCCTTATTAGGACGAGGGTAGAGTCTAGACCATCTCCTTATTAGGACGAAGGTGGAGTCTCTAGACCATCTCCTTATTAGGACGAAGGTGGAGTCTAGACCATCTCCTTACTAGGACGAGGGTGGAGTCTCTAGACCATCTCCTTATTAGGACGAAGGTGGAGTCTAGACCATCTCCTTACTAGGATGAGGGTGGAGTCTAGACCATCTCCTTATTAGGACGAGGGTGGAGTCTAGACCATCTCCTTATTAGGACGAGGGTAGAGTCTAGACCATCTCCTTATTAGGACGAAGGTGGAGTCTAGACCATCTCCTTACTAGGACGAGGGTGGAGTCTAGACCATCTCCTTATTAGGACGAGGGTGGAGTCTAGACCATCTCCTTATTAGGACGAGGGTAGAGTCTAGACCATCTCCTTATTAGGACGAAGGTGGAGTCTCTAGACCATCTCCTTATTAGGACGAAGGTGGAGTCTAGACCATCTCCTTACTAGGACGAGGGTGGAGTCTCTAGACCATCTCCTTATTAGGACGAAGGTGGAGTCTAGACCATCTCCTTACTAGGATGAGGGTGGAGTCTAGACCATCTCCTTATTAGGACGAGGGTGGAGTCTAGACCATCTCCTTATTAGGACGAGGGTAGAGTCTAGACCATCTCCTTATTAGGACGAAGGTGGAGTCTAGACCATCTCCTTACTAGGACGAGGGTGGAGTCTAGACCATCTCCTTACTAGGACGAGGGTGGAGTCTAGACCATCTCCTTACTAGGATGAGGGTGGAGTCTAGACCATCTCCTTACTAGGACGAGGGTGGAGTCTAGACCATCTCCTTATTAGGACGAGGGTAGAGTCTAGACCATCTCCTTATTAGGACGAAGGTGGAGTCTAGACCATCTCCTTACTAGGACGAGGGTGGAGTCTAGACCATCTCCTTACTAGGATGAGGGTGGAGTCTAGACCATCTCCTTACTAGGACGAGGGTAGAGTCTAGACCATCTCCTTATTAGGACGAGGGTAGAGTCTAGACCATCTCCTTATTAGGACGAGGGTGAAGTCTAGACCATCTCCTTACTAGGACGAGGGTGGAGTCTCTAGACCATCTCCTTATTAGGACGAAGGTGGAGTCTAGACCATCTCCTTATTAGGACGAAGGTGGAGTCTAGACCATCTCCTTATTAGGACGAAGGTGGAGTCTAGACCATCTCCTTATTAGGACGAAGGTGGAGTCTAGACCATCTCCTTATTAGGACGAAGGTGGAGTCTAGACCATCTCCTTACTAGGATGAGGGTGGAGTCTAGAACATCTCCTTACTAGGACGAGGGTGGAGTCTAGACCATCTCCTTATTAGGACGAGGGTAGAGTCTAGACCATCTCCTTATTAGGACGAGGGTGAAGTCTAGACCATCTCCTTACTAGGATGAGGGTGGAGTCTAGACTATCTCCTTATTAGGACAAAGGTGGAGTCTAGACCATCTCCTTACTAGGACGAGGGTAGAGTCTAGACCATCTCCTTACTAGGACGAGGATAGAGTCTAGACCATCTCCTTATTAGGACGAGGGTGGAGTCTAGACCATCTCCTTACTAGGACGAGGATAGAGTCTAGACCATCTCCTTATTAGGACGAAGGTGGAGTCTAGACCATCTCCTTATTAGGACGAGGGTGGAGTCTAGACCATCTCCTTATTAGGACGAGGCTGGAGTCTAGACCATCTCCTTATTAGGACGAGGGTGGAGTCTAGACCATCTCCTTATTAGGACGAGGGTGGAGTCTCTAGACCATCTCCTTACTAGGACGAGGGCGGGTTTAGCTTTAGTTTTGTAGTTTTTCTGTAGATCAACAGCAACAGCAGCAGAGCTGGGAAAGACGACACAGAAATACAAGCCTATAAAAAGTAAAAGACTGAAACTGGAAAGCAAGTAAACGCACAGAATAGCAGTACACCTATGTGTCCCTATAGAGCGTAACAGTGACCGCCCCTTTTTAACAGCTCCGGTGCCGGAAGTAAATTTCCCATGCATTTATCTCGTCCACTTTTCGTATAATCCTTATAAAAAGAGTATTAAGCCTTGAACCAAGCCGATCGTTCGTTGTGGTAGTCGTGACCATATTATGTTTGATTCGGGCATAAAAAGAATTTGGAAAACGGAAGAAAGAAAAAAAAAACGGATTTTGTTGACCGAGTGAGGAACTACTCATCCCGAATCAAACATAATATGGTCACGACTACCATAACGAA
Source organism: Merluccius polli (assembly GCA_030340625.1). Taxonomy (NCBI): domain Eukaryota; kingdom Metazoa; phylum Chordata; class Actinopteri; order Gadiformes; family Merlucciidae; genus Merluccius; species Merluccius polli. Next base: position 21,095 of record JAOPHQ010001429.1, read on the forward strand.
CGATTGGCTTGGTTCAAGTCTTAATACTCTTTTTATAAGGATTATACGAAAAGTGGACGAGATAAATGCATGGGAAATTTACTTCCGGCACCGGAGCTGTTAAAAAGGGGCGGTCACTGTTACGCTCTATAAGCACTAAATAAAGAGAGAAAGGGGAGGGGGGGGGGGGGGGGGGGGGGTGGTTGTCCAGGAGGACATTGATACGAGCCAAGAGACCCTTTCCTTGCTGGGAGGATGGTCTTGGAGACCGCAGGCCGTTTGGTGCTTCTAGGAGCCTAGGAGCCGCTGAATCCATTACAGTGCTCGTCTCCCCCTGCTGCCCTCCCTCCCTCCCCCAGCTGCCCCCCCCCCCCTCCCCCAGATGCCCTGCCCCCCTGCAGCCACACGCCGATCAATGGCAGGAATACATCCAACACAACGTTTAGCACAACACCTTGGATGCAGGCTGTATTTAGGACTCTCTCGTGTGTGTGTGTGTGTGTGTGTGTGTGTGTGTGTGTGTGTGTGTGTGTGTGTGTGTGTGTGTGTGCAGTAGTTCAAAGTAAGGAATTGCTGGAGAGAGAGAGAGAGAGAGAGAGAGAGAGAGAGAGAGAGAGAGAGAGAGAGAGAGAGAGAGAGAGACAGACAGACAGACAGACAGGGGGGGGCATCATTGTGGTTGTCCAACAACAGTGGGGATAATTTAACGCGGGCGCCTGAAGACAAAACATCCGCCATTTCCAGTGTGAAGAATCATGCTGAATATATTGCCTTATGAAACACATTCATAATCTATAATAGAGATTCCTCCTTAAGGGTGTGAGGGCATAAATTGGGTTTAACCTCCACAGCCGTTCAGCTGCTGTCATTTCAACACATACCGCTCTCTCTCTCTCTCTCTCTCTCTCTCTCTCTCTCACAATACTAACCTGGATATTTAAAAGGTGAATCAATGCAAATGACCATCTAGGATGCACTTGCGCGAAGGTTTTAAAATGTTCAATCTGTCACGTCATTTACATTTAACTATACAATGTATCATTAGAAACACTACATTGAAGAAGGGAGAAGGGTTTTAGTGACATCTAGTGGTCAGAAAAATGTTCACGTTGGGATTCAAATGATTATTTAATTATTGTAATGTCATTTGAGAAGTTTGAAAGCGTTGTCTTATCAAATGCAAAATGATTTCAATACATTCTGTTTATAGAAACTGCAAGATAAAATGGTGTATTTTTAGACATAGGCTGCAAACCCTGGCAACATATAGTTAAATGACATGTGGCTTATTGTCTAGTGGAGCTAAATAAATGTCATAATCTCTAATAAAAGAAATCAAAGAACAAAAATGTAGTTGTTAAAATGAAATGGTACTTTTTGTTTAACATATAAACCATAACAACATGAATTTAGCAGTCATTGAAGGCTTTGCAGCTTATTATTATTAATCATACAGTGCAAACTGATCTGATTTCTTTTCTTTATAAAACATTGGTCCAAGACATTCATCTTCCAACTGAAACATTTCATCAAAAACACTTTTTTCTTACGTCTTACAACATTTCACTTAAAGTTAATGTCCATCACAATGTTTCAGAATGTTGAAGCTTTTGTAATTTTGGCTTTAAAATAAACAAAAATATGAAGCAGTATGTGTCCACGCTCACATCCTTAATATACAGATAAAAACATACAGATAACCACAGACTTTAAATTCACATTGATTTCAGCTAGTTTAAAATGTAAACCTGTAACATGTCTGATTTAAAATCTAAAGTAGTCACAATACGTGTACTGAATCCAATGCATTAAAAACTACATGTTAATACACATTAATAAACATCAACACACATTAACTAACATTAATACACATTACTAAACAGAAGGCGATTGGTGTGTCTTTGTTTCTACAGGACAAAAATAACAAGACATTTAATTCTTGAAAAATACCTGAATACCTACAGATGATCATAACAGAGCTCACTTAATCCAAAAGTTTAAAGCAACGTGGTCAAATAGTTAGAGTTGGTTTAGGACAGAAACTGGTGGTCGAGTCTGCTTATAAAAATATTTAAAAAATCAGTACATTATATATATATATATATATATATATATATATATATATATATATATATATATATATATATATATATATATATATATATATATATAATATCATCATGTTGTATGCTTTACGTTTTACATTTGAAAAACATTTTAATTCACACATGTAGAACTGTAACTTTTGTGTGAGCCATTTTAAAAAGTTATTGTTGTATTTCCACAGTAAGTCGTATTTCTACAGTAAGTTCTATTTTTACAGTAAGTTGTATTTCTACAGTAAGTTGTATTTCCATAGTAAGTCGTATTTCTACTGCAAGTCATATTTCTACAGTAAGTAGTATATCCGCACTACGTCATATTTCCACATTAAGTCGTATTTCCACAGTAGGTCGTATTTCCACTATGATTTCAGGATTCAAGACAACTTTACAGGCGGTTCTAAAGAGATGAGCCCACAGGAGAGCTCACGTCTATCTTCATCCCTGCTGGTCATTTGAATGCTTTTCCAATTTGTATCCAATTCGTCAATTTCACCTTTTTCTTTTTTCTTTTAAAAACAAATGAATTAAATAAAAATGTATACTGGTGATAACAGTGGTTTCAGTTCATGTTGCATGCATCATGTTGCTTTAGATTGCATGTCCGTCTCCAAGGCACAGGGCGGGTGTGATTAAGGTGCATGAGGGGTGCTGCTGGTTTCACAGGGAGAGCCGGGCACAGGGGTGTCTCAGCTTGCAGGGTAGGACCCCACGGTTCAGCTGGTGGAAGTCCACCAGCTGGATCAGGTCGGTGAACCGCGTCTGGCCATCGTCCAGACTATAGAACATCTCCTCTTCCTCTTCCACCTACACACACACACACGCACAGAAAACACACATTAATTGTAAATATGTAGCACATGAAACACACAAATAAAACACATACTGATAACTTGACTTAAAAAATACATTGTGCGACATGACGTCTTCCATCAACTGACTTTGTAATTTTAGTTCTCCTGTTCAGAACTTACTTACTTACTGTTGCATCCCCGATAATTCACTCAACTACTAATTAAAATAACCAACTCCATTTTTCTAATTCCTTTAGCCAATCCGCACTTCATCTTTTCGTCTTAGTGTTTAAAGTATTAAAGCTAAATGTAAAAGTATGACAGCTAAATGTAAACGTTTTACAGCTAAATGTAAAAGTATTAAAGCTAAATGTAAAAGTATTAAAGTATTACAGCTAAATCTAAAAGTATTAAAGCTAAATACAGGTAAATGTAGCAGTGGGGTGAACTCACAGGTAGGATCTGAAAGTGTTTGATTCTCTGCAGGTGGCACAGTGACAGGACAAACGTGTTGGGGTTGCTCTGGCTGTCCCTCAGCAGGAACACTCTGAAGGCAGAGAATCATTCATAAACACACAAGTCCTTCGTACTTGTGTGTCATGGATTCTTGTATTAAAAAGATGTAAGTTGCTTTGGCTGAATGGCTACATTTATTTAGTCATTTATATTTGTATTGTATATTTGCATTGCATATATTTTACTGCAATTCATGGTGCACTCCTCTATATGCAAGTTTCAATTGTGTTTTTCTTCACATATGCAATGCATTGATAGCAGGGTTTAGACAAATCTTATTTTATCGTCTTATTTGCCTTCAGCATTTTTCTTTGATATACTTAATATTACGTTGTACATAAGCCCTGCAAAATGTGTCTTACAAATCTTTCCAAAGATCTCTACAGAGACGCTCATTGTAAAGCAGTGAGCCCATCTTCTACCTCCAGCAGAATGTGTGCTTGCTTGTCTTTTGCATGCATTGCATTTCAAATTGTGTGTGATAGGACAAAGTATATGTCTTGATAGCATCTTCTCAGATTGTGTAATCTGTATCCCATATTGTTTCACCATTCAGTCTGCGATAGTTGCCAGCCTTTCCATGTATTTCCATGATATTCAATCACTAAGTCACTAAAGGGAAATATTAATGCAATCTCTAGAGTTCTATGTAGGTCTGTCTCCCTACTGCATCAGTACTGACATGTTACAGTCCTATAGTAGGTCTGTTTCCCTACTGCATCAGTACTGACATGTTACAGTCCTATAGTAGGTCTGTCTCCCTACTGCATCAGTACTGACATGTTACAGTCCTATAGTAGGTCTGTCTCCCTACTGCATCAGTACCGACATGTTACAGTCCTATAGTAGGTCTGTCTCCCTACTGCATCAGTACTGACATGTTACAGTCCTATAGTAGGTCTGTCTCCCTACTGCATCAGTACTGACATGTTACAGTCTTATAGTAGGTCTGCCTCCCTACTGCATCAGTACTGACATGTTACAGTCCTATAGTAGGTCTGTCTCCCTACTGCATCAGTACTGACATGTTACAGTCTTATAGTAGGTCTGTCTCCCTACTGCATCAGTACTGACATGTTGCCGTAGTGCCGTATCCTTGGTGTTTCTGTTGGTCAGCTATTATCTGGTTGAGCGTTGTAACCTAATCCCAGACAAACTCACCTTCTTCATCATCAAACAATGTATATGTAAAGATGATTTTAGGATTGTATCTAAATAATATAATAGAAAATACATTCATTAATACAAAGTTGCCTTTTTTGGAATAAAACATGTCTTGCTAAAGCCGCAGCTCTTAAGGTCTTCCGATAGCTCCATATGGTTGTGTGGTCTCCAGGGGGCTCACCCATCCACCAGGCCCTGCTGGGTGATCATACGCTGGGCCTCATCTCGGGACAGTTTGCTGTGGAACCACGGCTGGGTCAGGTGGAGCGCTGGAGGGACACAGAACACAGGCCTCAGGTTCAATATGGAGGAGACAGACAGACAGAGAGGAGAGACAAACAGAGGAGAGACAGACGGAGGAGAAACAGACAGACGAAGGAGAGACAGACAGACAGGCAGATAGAGGAGAGACAGACAGACAGGGAAGAGAGACAGACAGACGGAGACAGATAGACAGAAGAGTGGGACAGACAGACGGAGGAGAGAGCCAGACAGATGGAGGAGAGAGCCAGACAGACGGAGGAGAGAGAGAGACAGACAGACGGAGGAGAGAGCCAGACAGATGGAGGAGAGAGACAGACAGACGGAGGAGACAGACAGACAGAGGAGAGAGCCATACAGACGGAGGAGAGAGACAGACAGAGGAGAGATACAGACAGACGGAGGAGAGAGACAGACAGACAGAGGAGAGAGACAGACAGACAAGAGGAGAGAGCCAGACAGACAGAGGAGAGAGACAGACAGACGGAGGAGAGAGACAGACAGACAGAGGAGAGAGCCAGACAGACGGAGGAGAGAGACAGACTGAGCAGAGAGACAGACAGAGGAGAGAGACAGACAGACGGAGGAGAGAGACATACAGACAGAGGAGACAGACAAGAGGAGAGAGCCAGACAGACGGAGGAGAGAGACAGACAGGCGGAGGAGAGACGGACAGAGGAGAGAGAGATAGACAGACAGACGGAGGAGAGAGACAGACAGACAGAGGAGAGAGACAGACAGACGGAGGAGAGAGACAGACAGACTGAGGAGAGAGACAGACAGCTGGAGGAGAGAGACAGACAGAATGAGGAGAGATGTGTACCCATGCTGAGCATGGAGCTCTGGGACGCGGTCGGGCTTCCGTGGAAGCTCAAGCGATGGCAGCTTTTCCTCTAAAGAAATAATAATAATAATAATAATAATAATAATAATAATAATAATAATAATAATAATAATAATGTATGATGAACGCTAAGGGATGCATCATGTCTTGTTTGTGGCCTAACGAGTGACTGACCCTCCAGGACAGGCCCTCCTCCACGGCCACGCAGAGCGCCTCACACGGGTTCTCGATGACGCGACTCTTCTGCCCAGAGAAGTCCATGGCCACCAGACTGTTCTCTGAGATGCTCCTCTGAGGAGTGAAACCACACGTTACCCTGCCTTTAGTTTGTGGACCATTTGGACCCAGCAGACTGTTGGTATCGTGGAGTTGTGTCGCCCCCTAAAGTCTGGATAATGCAACCTCAGACCATTTCTAGATAGTTGTGTTAGTATATATACACTAGTATTTCATGTTGTGTTAGTATATATACACTAGTATTTCATGTTGTGTTACTTATACACAAGTATTTCATGTTGTTAGTATATATACACTAGTATTTCATGTTGTGTTAGCATATATACACTAGTATTTCATGTTGTGTTACTTATACACAAGTATTTCATGTTGTTAGTATAGATAGACGAGTATTTCATGTTGTGTTAGTATATATAATATATATACTTAGTGTATACTTGTGTTAGTATATAATATATATACTAACACAACATGAAATACTGGTGTATATATAATATATATACACTAGTATTTCATGTTGTGTTAGTGTATATACACTAGTATTTCATGTTGTTAGTATATATAGACTAGTATTTCATGTTGTGTTAGTTAGCACACACTGTCTCATTCATCCACAATATACACACACTGTCTCATTCATCCACAATATACACACGCTGTGTCTCATTCGTCCCACACTCTTAATTCCTACACAACATAGTTGAGTATCGTGACACCTGCTGGTGTTACATCTGCAATATTTATATTTGATGGCGAGACCTTGAGGTCAACCCATCACCACTAGATGGTTCTGCATTACAGGACCCCCTCTAGAGGTTAACACGTGCTACTGCATGCATAACCTGTGATTGGCTGATAGGGTCACCTGGTCACCCGCTTGTTAAGCGGTGATGGACACACCTGTCCTCCGCTTATTGAAAGGTGAATTGAAGGGGCGTTTACAGGGGAGCAGCCCAGCAGCCCAGAATGAACACAACCTGGAAGTATGTTTTACAGGCGGCTCAGGGGGTCCGCTTCTCCTCTAAGCATTTGATGAAGAGTTCAAATCAATGCGACCTTCGACCTACCATGGGTGAGGCTTTTTGTTTCTGATGTGGTTGGAGGAAGTTTTGGTACAGCTGCATCCCATACTGTAACACAGGCAATGAAAACCACAAAATAAAATATTTTTGCAGTATATAACACCTTATATATCACAAGAGCGAGAGAGAGAGAGACAGAGACAGAGACAGACAGACCTTTAGGAGGCGAATGGCAGTGACCCAGCAGGTTCTGGACTGTTGGTCGTCTGCACAGAGTAGCTTCATGTCCCGGGAGGAACTACACTTAGACGCCTGGAGGACACGTTGTTATAGAAACACAGAGAGTCTCTTCTACTGCAAGTCACTGTTCTTAACATGCAGGCCTTGCGGGCTTTACTGTGCCAAAGACTGAACATTGTAAACAAATCATTGACTTCAAAACAAAAGCAGCACTGACTTGAAGCAATACAAACATACAATACATTTCTAATGAAGTGAAAAGTAATGTTACCTTGACACAGAACCCGAAGTCTGTGGGTGCGCCGTAGAGCTTCCTGGCGGACAGGAGTGTGTAGACATCACTGTCCCTGAACTCTGCCGTGAACTGGAGGTGCCTCGGTTCCTGGGTCCAGTAGAAGAAGGTTTTAATGAAACCCTAACTCTGCAATATGTAGTGAGTCTGTTCTCCACTCCCTAACTCTGCAGTATGTAGTGAGTCTTGTGGTGGGAAGTGACGCTGGTTGAGCAGTGGTTACATGTGTGTGTGGGAGTATGTGTGTTCACATACTGTATGTGTGTGAGTGTGTGTGTGTGTGTGTGTACTCTGCCTGCTTGCATGCCAGCTAGACTTCAGTAAGCTCTAGTTGAACCTGTTCCCCAGCTGTGCCCTCCTGTCAGGATATTTACATCCATTGAACTGATGACCTCATTAGCAACACAACGCTGGGGACTTTATAGTACATATTTACATAGTATAGTTATATTTACAGTATGTGTTGTTAAAATAACACACCTAAATACACTGAAGAACACACCCAAATGAAGGATAACAAAAAGATGCACCTGATGCATACCAAAGAAAGCAGCTCAAGTGTCACTAGCATAGCATAGTCACTCCACTCATTTATTCGCTAACCTTAGAAGTTCCCTTATTGGAGAAATAGAGTCCGGATCTCCTCAAGACAAAGTAGAACTTCTTCCAGGTTTTCCTGCCCTGCTCTTTGGCATGGAGATATCCATGGATCTCTGGACACGTGCTGGAGTTCAGGAAGGTCTGCGTGGGAGAAAGAGAGAAGGTCTCAGGAACAACCTCTAGGACAGGGAACTTCTAGAGAACGCTAAGGAACAGAATCACACAAGACAACATGGAGAGGAGAGAGAGGACCTGGATAAGCTGAGAAGGATTCATCATCCCGTTGGTTTCATTGGCTATGGACACCATGTGGTCTGGAAAGAAGTCCTGGGAACATAACATTTATCGTCCAGTATAAATACACTCTGAAGCAGTTCAGAACACGCGTACAATAAATAGGTCAAGATATGAAGCCCATTAATTCCAACTCTTTATTACTTATATTATTATCAGTTGGGTTGTCGGATGGCTCACCAGAGGTGTCTTGAAGAACTCATACTTGGCGTAGTTCTTCCTGAAGCACAAGCGGCTCTCTGTGTCAATCCCCCAGCCCGACAGGACCTCCATGACTGATTCATGGTCCTCTATGGTTCTCTCTGGCCAGACGGACACAGGGGAAACCAGTCAATGTTAATCTTTCACTTTGGCCTCTGATGTGCGGTGTGGGGAGTTGGTACCATTTGTTTCCAGGGAGAGGTGGTAACCAGAAGGTACCAGGGAGAGGTGGTAACCAGAAGGTACCAGGGAGAGGTGGTAACCATAAGGTACCAGGGAGAGGTGGTAACCAGAAGGTACCAGGGAGAGGTGGTAACCAGAAGGTACCAGGGAGAGGTGGTAACCAGAAGGTACCAGGGAGAGGTGGTAACCAGAAGGTACCAGGGAGAGGTGGTAACCAGAAGGTACCAGGGAGAGGTGGTAACCAGAAGGTACCAGGGAGAGGTGGTAACCAGAAGGTACCAGGGAGAGGTGGTAACAAATGGTACCAAGGAGAGGTGGTAACTATGGCAACCAGAACTCTTTAAAGTAGATTAAGATGAAAAGATTCTGAATCCCAACCAGATGCTTTTAAACAATTTAACACCTGTCACATGTTCTGCTCCTAATACCATCTAATCTCTCTAATGTAAAGGATATTTGAGGTGGAATTTCAATGAGCCTTGTAGTTGTGATTCATAACATGAATTCATGAGGTGACTGATGGCTCAGGGCATAAACCAGCCCTTTATACTTCAGTGTTATGGAAGAGTGCAGAAGCATAAATATACGTTGCTTAGAGGTCTTAAAAAAAGCAAGAACAATCAGGGCAGGAAGCTCGTCAGCCCATTGATTAACAGAAGAAAGAGGGCTAGCAGAATGCTGCAAACAATTATCTGAAAGCAAAACAACTGAATAACTGAAAGCTAACTGAGTTTTAATAGTTTTCATCATTTATACCATTTGCATCTTAAAAAGTTACAAACAAGGTCAACTGTACTCTCTCCTGCTTACTTGATAGCCTCTTCAGCTCTATCACTAACACATTAGCTAACATGCACTGTAACATGTTAACAAACATGCACTGTAACATGTTAGCAAACATGCACTGTAACATGTTAGCAAACATGCACTGTAACATGTTAGCAAACGTGCACTGTAACATGTTAGCAAACGTGCACTGTAACATGTTAGTAAACGTGCACTGTAACATGTTACCAAACATGAACTGTAACATGTTACCACACATGCACGGTAACATGTTACCACACATGCACTGTTACCAAACATGTATTGTAACATGTTACCAAACATGCACTAACGTGTTACCAGAATATATTACATATGTAGAACATTGACAGAGAATACATAAATATATAGAAACTAGACAGAGAATATATAAACATATAGAAACTAGACTAGAAAGGTTTGGCAGCGTTAGGACTAACTGGGAAGAAAGTAAATGACAATTAAACCTCGCAAACATTACAGACTAAACATTACAGATTAAACATGATGCCTTATGGTCTAAACATTACAGAGTAAACAGTATGCTTCATGGTTTAAACATTGCAGATTAAACATTACAGATTAAACATGATGCTTAATGGTCTAAACATTACAGATTAAACATGATGCTTAATGGTCTAAACATTACAGATTAAACATGATGCTTAATGGTCTAAACATTACAGATTAAACATGATGCCTTATGGTCTAAACATTACAGATTAAACATGATGCCTTATGGTCTAAACATTACAGATTAAACATGGTTACAATGTGAACACAGTCACACGTCTAGCGGTGTGCGTACATGCGACAGCACCTTACCTATGTCTAGATGCGGCAGGTGTTCAAACAATGCCCAGCAGTGATCATCGATGCAGCAGTTCTTCAAGATAAATAGTTGGCATATGTCCCGGGCGGAGATGTCGCTCGGGGCCTCCACTGCCCTGCTGGTGTTGTCCTCGTTGTACACTTTGATTACCTGCAGCACAACACATACGTTCATGTTGACTGAACAGAGGAAATAAATACGTACGATGTACATACATACATACAAGTATCAATGCAGTCGGGAGAGAGTAGCCATTAGTATATTGCTCAGCTACCCACCTCATGTTCCAGGTTACCATAAAGATGTTACAGTTTATCTTTATCTTATATACCATGAAGGCCAGAGCCAGTGGGGTGAGTAACAGCCAGCTAATGAGTCTTCATGAAGTACAACTTACCCCCCTGTATGATGCCAGGCGCAGCTGAGAAGTTTGGCAATTTTTGAACCCTATATCAGGCTGAGTGCACAGCATCGCAAAGAAGACTTTTGTGAACACACTCTCTCTCTCTTTCTCTCTCTGTCTCCCTCTCTCTCTCTCTCTCTCCCTCCCTCTCTCTCTCTCTCTCTCCCTCTCTCTCTCTCTCTCTGAATGAGGTCATAAGACAGCGCTCTGTTTCCTGACTCTGACTCTACAGATGATGTCACCGGGGTTCACGACCAATCACCTGCTACCTTTTCCCCACCACAAGTCATGGAGCAGCCTGCTCCATTTACTCCCAGGGAGGGGGAGGGGAGAGGGAGGAGGAGGGGGGGGAGGGGATGAGGAGGAGGTGGGGAGGAGAAGGAAAGGACAAGAAGGAGGAGGAGGGGAGAAGGGGAGGGATGAGGGGAGAGGAGGAAGAGAGGGAGGTTGGAGTGGGTGTGGGGGAGGCAGGGAGCGGTCACTGCCGGGGTCAGAGCCCTTAAGGAGCCATCAGCCAATGGGAGCCTCCAGCTATGATGACATCACCTCTCTGTTTCACCAGTCTCCACAAGAAGATTTACAAGACAAAACCATCCGTGTCTTTGCAGGACAAAACAAAAGGCCAAAGCCCTCAACGGCACCCCCCCCCCCCCCATGATAATAATACTGTAATCAAGCCGTGTCTTAAGTTAGACTTGTGTTCAGCATGACTCTTTATTATGGCTACTACCCTGGCTAGTGGCTACTACACTGGCTAGTGGCTACTAACCTGGCTAGTGGCTACTAACCTGGCTAGTGGCTACTACCCTGGCTAGTGGCTACTAACCTGGCTAGTGGCTACTAACCTGGCTAGTGGCTACTACCCTGGCTAGTGGCTACTACCCTGGCTAGTGGCTACTAACCTGGCTAGTGGCTACTACCCTGGCTAGTGGCTACTACCCTGGCTAGTGGCTACTACCCTGGCTTCTAGTCTGGCTAGTGGCTACTACCCTGGCTAGTGGCTACTACCCTGGCTAGTGGCTACTAACCTGGCTAGTGGCTACTAACCTGGCTAGTGGCTACTACCCTGGCTTCTAGTCTGGCTAGTGGCTACTACCCTGGCAACACTCACTTTCCTTCGCTTCATGTATGAAGTGTACACTTCAAAATATATTTTAAAGAAAACAAACATGAACTTTGTCTCGCACGGCCATTTGTTCTACAACACAGTGTCCAAATGTGTCTGATAGTTAATGTGATTGTTTTGTGGGCTAGTAGACAAAACATGGCTACCACTCACAAAACTAAGCCACTATTTTCAACAACATTACAAAGAATAACAACATTAATATCACACATGCACAGTGATAGATTCACTAACTGGCTTAACTTTGCATGTGTCATAAACACTTGTGTTACACTTGCAATAAGTTGTCATTATGTCATTTGTCAAAGCAGGTTCCCAGTGAGTGTGTGTGAGCGTGTTAATCATCGGTAAAATGTCCTAATGAATGGCCAGGCTGTGTAATATGTGGCACTGGTCCTCGTCTTTATCAGAGCACACAAAGAGCTTCATTCATCAGCCGGTAGATCCACTCTCTTTTTATTTGTACAGCATTCAGTCGTAAGTATAGTCTGTCAATCAAATAGTCAAACACTTCATTGTACTGAATATGTCGCTGACATGCGCTCTGTTATTGTTATGATGGAGTAGCCAGGAGACGCTAGAAGTGACAATATCTGAACACTGTGTTATTAATCACAATGATCATTGCTAAACCCAAATTACTTACAAAAACAAACACCACATGACCTTGTGTCTCTATAGCACTCAGTCCATCCTCCCAACGGTCGAATGCAACAGAGACAACCATCTAGTTAGCTAGTTATAACTAGCTAGTTAGCTTGTTATAACTAGCTTGCTAGATCCATTCTAAACTAAGGCTGTTAAGCAGGCGGATACAGAAAGTGCTGTGTTTGCTACTGTAATTACAGTCTTTCTGATATTTGGTGGGATTATCATTTCTGGCACATGAGATATCCAGAGTAATATCCAGTACAGTGTTTTGCTTGTGTTGTTCTGCTCTTAGCATGCTAATACATGGGAATAACAGAGTCGCAAGCCAGGGGAAATATGAACAAAGCTAACACTAAAAGTGTAATAGTCGGGGCAAATTGTTGTTATCAATGTAAATCTCATAGATCACACACACAGTAATAGACACTGACAAGTACACACTAAAGCCATATCACATAACATTTCCCCCCCTTCCGTAATTACAAGTGTGCATTTTCAGCATACCTTGGTGAGAAAAAAAATAATCAGTGGTGCATCATTATAACTCTTCTGCACTGACCGTTGAGAGCTGTGCCATAGCCTAAGATAATTTATTCCCTACATATCGTCAGGGAGAAGCATAAAGACGTCTTCTTATCTCAAGGAGGAGATTGTGTAGGTGCTCTGCCCATGAGCCCACCAGCCCCCCCCCCCCCCCAGCATCACATTACCACTGATTCATATTTCATATTTATAGTCTTGTTGGTCGTTTTTATTTTGTTTGTTGTTTGTTCATAACTTCATGTCATCCTGGTTGTCATGGCCACTCTGTCTTGTAAACTGTGTTTTTCAGTATGTGTGTGTGTGTGTGTGCGCGTGTGTGTGTGTGTGTATTTGATCAATATTAAAAAAATAAATGGTCTGGAAGCCACCTGGGTTCTCTGGGCGGGAGGAGCCAGATCAAATATTAACAGCAGCAGATAATTGCGGTGCTAAGCTAATATAGTGAACATCAACAATACTCAACTAGCAACGCCGCATGATGCAAGTTTCACTTTGGTGTGGGAAGAATTTAAAGACGCGGTAATCCTGGGGGTTTGGCAGGCCAGTCTTTCCTTCTACGTTTGGTAGACAGAATTTAAAAATAACGTAAAAAGAGTTGGGCCTTATATTTGTATATTTGTGGCTTTCAGGCTCATCCACACATCATGTTAGAGTCGTGTACTTCAGCCTGATGACATCATGTTAGAGTCGCTTCAGCCTGATGGTTTGCATTCCTAGTAACACTAACTACTTGTTGGTGTGATAGTGATTGTGTGATAGTGATAGTGTGATAGTGATAGTGTAATAGTGATAGTGTGATAGTGTGATAGCAATAGTGATAGTGTGATACTGTGATAGTGATAGTAGATAGTGTGATAGTGATAGTAATAGTAGATAGTGTGATAGTGATAGTAATAGTGTGATAGTGCTAGTGTGATAGTGATAGTAATAGTGATATAGTGTGATGCTAGTGAGTGTGATAGTCATAGTGTGATAGTGTGCTAGTCATAGTGATAGTGATATAGTCTGATAGTGTAATATTGTAATAGTGATAGTGTGATAGATAGTGTGATAGTGATAGTGTAATAGTGTGATAGTGATAGTGTGACAGACAGTGTGATGGTGATAGTGTGACAGATAGTGTGATAGTGATAGCGTAATAGTGTGATATAGTGTGATAGACAATGTGATATGTGACAGATAGTGATAGCGTATAGTTTGATATAGTGTGATAGACAGTGTGATGGTGATAGTGATAGTGTGACAGATAGTGTGATAGTGATAGCATATAGTTTGATATAGTGTGATAGACAATGTGATAGTGATAGTGTGACAGATAGTGTGATAGCGTATAGTGTGATATAGTGTGATAGACAGTGTGATGTAAGATCCACATCCGAATGTCAAAGAAAACCTCCAGAAGGGGTCACAGGGATCTCCACTCTCCACACATATTTTATGAGTTGGTAAATCTGCCCAGCGACGACATTCCAAATCTAGAAACAACTAAAACCCTCCATGATGATGGTGAACTCGTACCAAGAAGGAACTCACAAACTATGCAACAGTTCAACAAACTTCAACAAAAGTAGCCTAACATTTAGAAAGCACTCATCTGTTTTGTTGTTATCACCTCCCCAACCGGAGGACTTCACATTCACAATGACCAGTGAACAGAACAAACCCTAATCCTCTAACCCTTACCATAATCCTAACCCTAGTCCTCAAATAAATACTGAAGAGAAGTAAAACATGTACATTTCCTACCCGCTTCTGAAGACAGAGAGGAGTAATTGCCGGCAAGGTGACTCTTCTGGTTCGGAAATTCATACTTTCCCTCTGAATGAACACTGTCATTTAACACACCAACATCCATATATTACGTTGTGAGTAGGAGTATTCTAGGAGACAGGGCTTCTGGCGGTGGCTACTGAGTATCGGATAAGGCTATTTGTGCGATAGGATTTTACTGTTGCATTGCGAATGACAAAAATCCTTTTTTTTCATACCCTAAAGTAATATCCAATATAGTGGTGGTGTGAGAAACAAAAGACAAGCAGTTTCCCCCAGAAAACAAACTCCTCCTTTGTCCTTGAAAATGTACAAACTTTTTTTTCCGTGTTCTCTCCCTTGGAAAGACACTTCTCATAAACAAGTCGAGATAAAATTAGTTCTCATGGTGGAGAGAGAGCACGAGAGAGAGAGAGAGAGAGAGAGAGAGAGAGAGAGAGAGAGAGAGAGAGAGACAGAGAGACAGAGAGACAGAGAGATCACACACATCAACACCATAGAAATGACTATGACATACTTGGTAGCTAAGCTAGAACTCACTGGAAGCTGAAGTATGTGCTTGACACACGCCTGCTATACATGAACTGTATGAAGCAATCATATAGTAGTAGTTTCAAACAGAGAGCACAATTCTCTGTCCAAATCAAACAAAACACTCCAACATGCACTACTACTAGGGCTAACCCTACCCAGACAGACTGGTAGGTTAGGGCTAACCCTACCCAGACAGACAGACAGGTTAGGGCTAACCCTACCCAGACAGACTGGTAGGTTAGGGCTAACCCTACCCAGACAGACTGGTAGGTTAGGTCTAACCCTACCCAGACAGACTGGTAGGTTATGGCTAACCCAGACAGACAGGTTAGGGCTAACCCTACCCAGACAGACTGGTAGGTTAGGGCTAACCCAGACAGACAGGTTAGGGCTAACCCTACCCAGACAGACTGGTAGGTTAAGGCTAACCCAGACAGACAGGTTAGGGCTAACCCTACCCAGACAGACTGGTAGGTTAGGGCTAACCCAGACAGACAGGTTAGGGCTAACCCTACCCAGACAGACTGGTAGGTTAGGGCTAACCCAGACAGACAGGTTAGGGCTAACCCTACCCAGACAGACTGGTAGGTTAGGGCTAACCCAGACAGACAGGTTAGGGCTAACCCTACCCAGACAGACTGGTAGGTTATGGCTAACCCTACCCAGACAGACTGGTAGGTTAGGGCTAACCCTACCCAGACAGACTGGTAGGTTAGGGCTAACCCAGACAGACAGGTTAGGGCTAACCCTACCCAGACAGACTGGTAGGTTATGGCTAACCCTACCCAGACAGACTGGTAGGTTAGGGCTAACCCAGACAGACAGGTTAGGGCTAACCCTACCCACACAGACTGGTAGGTTAGGGCTAACCCAGACAGACAGGTTAGGGCTAACCCTACCCAGACAGACTGGTAGGTTATGGCTAACCCTACCCAGACAGACTGGTAGGTTAGGGCTAACCCAGACTGACAGGTTAGGGCTAACCCTACCGAGACAGACTGGTAGGTTAGGGCTAACCCTACCCAGACATACTGGTAGGTTAGGGCTAACCCAGACAGACAGGTTAGGGCTAACCCTACCCAGACAGACTGGTAGGTTAGGGCTAACCCAGACAGACAGGTTAGGGCTAACCCTACCCAGACAGACTGGTAGGTTAGGGCTAACCCAGACTGACAGGTTAGGGCTAACCCTACCGAGACAGACTGGTAGGTTAGGGCTAACCCTACCCAGACATACTGGTAGGTTAGGGCTAACCCAGACAGACAGGTTAGGGCTAACCCTACCCAGACAGACTGGTAGGTTAGGGCTAACCCAGACAGACAGGTTAGGGCTAACCCTACCCAGACAGACTGGTAGGTTAGGGCTAACCCAGACAGACAGGTTAGGGCTAACCCTACCCAGACAGACTGGTAGTTTAGGGCTAACCCTACCCAGACAGACTGGTAGGTTATGGCTAACCCTACCCAGACAGACGCTGTTAGGGACAGACAGACAGATGCTGGTAGGCTAGGGACAGACAGACAGACGCTGGTAGGTTAGGGACAGACCAGACAGTTGTTGGTAGATTAGGGACAGACAGACAGACGTTGGTAGGTTAGGGACAGACAGACAGCCAGACGCTAGTAGGTTAGGGACAGACAGACAGCCAGACGCTAGTAGGTTAGGGACAAACAGACAGACGCAGGTAGTGATTGTGCGCTAAAAAGAAATCATGAAGGGAGTCGAAGGATAACCAAGTCTCCAAATCTACCAAAACAAAAACCAAAGTCCTTTAAAATCCTTTAACTGTCATTTAAAGTCCTTTAACTGTCCTTTAAAATCGTTATAGATGATAGATAAAAGCTATATGATATTTAGCCACTAGATGTCGCACAGGTTATCAGAACCGTTACAGGGACAGGGTACTAACGCATTACAACAGGTCTGTAGGGAGAGGGTACTAATGCATTACAACAGGTCTCTATAGGGACAGGGTACTAATACGTTACAACAGGTCTCTATAGGGAGAGGGTACTAATGCGTTACAACAGGTCTCTATAGGGACAGGGTACTAATGCATTACAACAGGTCTCTATAGGGAGAGGGTACTAATATGTTACAACAGGTCTCTATAGGGAGAGGGTACTAACGCATTACAACAGGTCTCTATAGGGACAGGGTACTAATGCATTACAACAGGTCTCTATAGGGACAGGGTACTAATATGTTACAACAGGTCTCTATAGGGAGAGGGTACTAATGCGTTACAACAGGTCTCTATAGGGACAGGGTACTAATGCATTACAACAGGTCTCTATAGGGACAGGGTACTAATGCATTACAACAGGTCTCTATAGGGAGAGGGTACTAATATGTTACAACAGGTCTCTATAGGGAGAGGGTACTAACGCATTACAACAGGTCTCTATAGGGACAGGGTACTAATGCATTACAACAGGTCTCTATAGGGACAGGGTACTAATATGTTACAACAGGTCTCTATAGGGAGAGGGTACTAATGCGTTACAACAGGTCTCTATAGGGACAGGGTACTAATACGTTACAACAGGTCTCTATAGGGAGAGGGTACTAATGCATTACAACAGGTCTCTATAGAGGGTACTAATACGTTACAACAGGTCTCTATAGGGAGAGGGTACTAATGCATTACAACAGGTCTCTATAGGGACAGGGTACTAATGCATTACAACAGGTCTCTATAGGGAGAGGGTACTAATGCGTTACAACAGGTCTCTATAGGGACAGGGTACTAATGCATTACAACAGGTCTCTATAGGGACAGGGTACTAATGCATTACAACAGGTCTCTATATAGGGAGAGGGTACTAATGCATTACAACAGGTCTCTATAGGGAGAGGGTACTAATGCATTACAACAGGTCTCTATAGGGAGAGGGTACTAATGCATTACAACAGGTCTCTATAGGGACAGGGTACTAATGCATTACAACAGGTCTCTATAGGGACAGGGTACTAATGCGTTACAACAGGTCTCTATAGGGACAGGGTACTAATGCATTACAACAGGTCTCTATAGGGACAGGGTACTAATGCATTACAACAGGTCTCTATAGGGACAGGGTACTAATATGTTACAACAGGTCTCTATAGGGACAGGGTACTAATGCATTACAACAGGTCTCTATAGGGACAGGGTACTAATGCATTACAACAGGTCTCTATATAGGGACAGGGTACTAATATGTTACAACAGGTCTCTATAGGGACAGGGTACTAATGCATTACAACAGGTCTCTATAGGGACAGGGTACTAATGCATTACAACAGGTCTCTATATAGGGACAGGGTACTAATATGTTACAACAGGTCTCTATAGGGACAGGGTACTAATGCATTACAACAGGTCTCTATAGGGACAGGGTACTAATGCATTACAACAGGTCTCTATAGGGACAGGGTACTAATGCATTACAACAGGTCTCTATATAGGGACAGGGTACTAATACGTTACAACAACAGGTCTCTATATAGGGACAGGGTACTAATACGTTACAACAACAGGTCTCTATAGAGGGTACTAATGCGTTACAACAGGTCTTACAACAAGTACACTATTTGCCTTAAAGGACAATTCCGGCGCAAAATGAGACCATATGATCATAACACATGTCCACCGAGTTGGACCGTTCTCTGGGATCAGTTTTCATTCTAGTCGAATGGAAACAAAGTTCTCGAAAACCGCTAATTATCTTTTAACGCTAGCTGTGGGAGCAGATATTCATGTAAAATAAATCGCAATTCTATACCACTAACAAGGCTCAAAATCGCACCACACTTCCACTGCAGCATAATGAGGGTCCCTACATGTAACACGAAGCATTGAGAACTTTGTAAGTGTACAGACAGTTTATTAAAAAGAATGTTTAGAAAGCCAGTGCCTTCATGAATACAAGCTGGCGCCATCTTTGGAAACGTTACGACCAGTCGAGCGACGATTGTAGCATCTCATTTGCCTCTCGCAGCCGGGAAAAGCACAAACACGAACCATTTTCTTCTCTTCTCTATGCACACGCACTGTTCGCACACCTACTAGATTGCACACCTTCTGATTCATTGACATCTCATGTGTTCGCCTCTTCCGGCTCATTACGTTGCACGGCGTTCGTCGCTCGACTGGTCGTGACTGTTTTCCAAAGATGGTGCCCGCTTGTTTTCGTGAAGGCACTGGCTTTCTAAACTTTCTTTTTAATAAACTGTCTATACACATACAATGTTCTCAATGCTTCGTTTTAATTGTAGGGACCCTCATTATGCTACCGTGGAAGTGTGGTGCGATTTTGAGCCTTGTTAGTGGTATAGAATTGCGATTTATTTTACATGAATATCTGCCCCCACAACTAGCGTTATAAGCTAATTAGCGGTTTTCGAGAACTTTGGTTCCAGTCGACTAGAAAGAAAACTGATCCCAGAGAACGGTCCAACTCGGTGGACATGTGTTATGATCATATGGTCTCATTTTGCGCCGGAATTGTCCTTTAATGATGTGAGACCACACATTCATAGGACATTCACATATAGCTAATGGGCTACTTTAAATGAGTTGGAAACTATATATAGTAGGCCTATCATAATTCTTAAAAATGATATTCTGATATCGGCAACAACATTCTTCAGTTGCAATTATTCATCATTTGTGTAAATGCAGGAGAATAACTTTTTACTTTACTTAATTTTAATGAAAACTTAACTCTTCAAACTGCTTGCAGTTGTTCCTCCAGCCTGCTGCGTGTCTGTGTGTGACGTCAACCCGGGCTGCACTTCACAGCGCGAGGCTCCGCGCGTCAGCCTCCACGTGGGCCAGGTGTGTAGAACCTATGTGTAGAACCAAGCACTGTAGCGCGAAACTTGCTCGGCGTCGCGGATTTCCCTTTCGTAAACGGTCGTTGCCATCTGAAAGGGTCGATGCCATTCAACGTCGCTCCTGACGTCACGACGTAAGGTCGGTCCTGTTATTAGGAAAAAATGGCGGAACATAGCGGTGCTAATGACTCTGCAGGTGCAAAACAAAAATCCATTAAAAAGCCGACAGGATGGAATACATTTTTCCAGGCAGTTGCGGTAAAATTTAGCATTATATTGTATTATTATATATCGAACAGCTAAGGGGATTTATTATACAGTACAAAGCACAGACTCGAGTGGCTTATTGCTTTTCTTAAACGGTTACTACGTTGATCTAGCAAGATTTCATTAAACAAAGGTACAGCAACGAAAAATGTAACGATATATTCATAGATAATCATTCTTCCGCCAAGAAATATATTCCCTCCATATGAATGGTTACGGTCGTTGCCATCTAGGGTGACCACCTGCTAAGCCCAAGGGGGGACAAGGGGTATGTTTCGGGGGGACATGGGGGGACAACCACAGACAACCTTTTTGTTGACGGGGGGGGGGGGGGGGGGGTGCTGCGCGATTATTGACGGGGGGGGGGGTGCTGCGCGGTTGTTGACGGGGGGGGGCGCTGCGCGATTTATTTTGAGCAAGTATTGATTATGCGTGACAAGGTCTCAATTCGCGGGACGCGTGAATTGGGTTTCAAACGCTGTGCGGTCACGCGCTACGCGGGACGGGTGGTCACCCTATTGCCATCTGAAAGGGTCGTTGCCACTATGACGTATTGCGTCAAAACACACCGCGTACATCACAGCGTGGTAACTATGGTTACTATGATGACACAAAGACTGGCTAAGATGGCAGACACAAACGGAATGAAAGAACTTATAGAGTCGGCAATTCAATATATAAATACAAAATATTCGTACAATACAACAACTATTAACGATAATTATGTTCTTGCGTCACTACCAGAAGATTGTTTTTACGAAGTAAAGTCCGTCAGTCCGTCAAACGTGTCCAATGTCTGCTTCATTTCCCCCGTTTCCAAGCTCTTTTATGACATCGGACTGTTAAACATAGCAATGGCAAACGGTGTTACATGGCAACCATTCATATGGAGGGAATATATTTCTTGGCGGAAGAATGATTATCTATGAATATATCGTTACATTTTTCGTTGCTGTACCTTTGTTTAATGAAATCTTGCTAGATCAACGTAGTAACCGTTTAAGAAAAGCAATAAGCCACTCGAGTCTGTGCTTTGTACTGTATAATAAATCCCCTTAGCTGTTCGATATATAATAATACAATATAATGCTAAATTTTACCGCAACTGCCTGGAAAAATGTATTCCATCCTGTCGGCTTTTTAATGGATATTTTTTTTTGCACCTGCAGAGTCATTAGCACCGCTATGTTCCGCCATTTTTTCCTAATAACAGGACCCATAGACATATATACATAGACGCCTCATGACGTGATGGAACGTAACCCAGCGTCGCCGCCATATTGGTAGGGAGTCCTCACTCTAGTCTAGCATAGGAGTCAACGGGAGAGCAAGCTATGCCACTATGTTGTGCAGCTTACGGCGCAGTATTGACACCAGATCGTGTGGGATTACCTTTAACAAGTAAGATTGAACAATAATTATTATTATTTAAAAAAATAAATAAAAAAAAATGTGTCCTGTATCATAAATAAATCTCTGCCATTTGTAACAAACCAAACCGTGTGAAAATCCGGTAAAAATTCGGGGAGTTATGCTTATTATTGTAGTTGGGGATACGCCTTCCTCCATAGAAATGAATGCACTGGGGGCGCACTGGGCCCCCTACCAAGATGGCGGCCGCGCTGCTACGTCAGCTCTAACGGGCAGCGTCAGTCTATGAGGCGTCTATGTATATATGTCTATGACAGGACCGACCTTACGTCGTGACGTCAGGAGCGACGTTGAATGGCATCGACCCTTTCAGATGGCAACGACAACGACCGTTTACGAAAGGGAAATCCGCCTCGGGCGTCACCTGCATGCGCTAATCTCTCCAGCTCATTACGATATGAACAGGAGGAGTTGGTGAGCCAATGGTAAAGCTCCGTTTAATTGATGGGAGGAGTTTAAAGTTGGTGAGCCAATGGTAAAACTGCGTTTATTTGATGGGAGGAGTTTAAAGTTGGTGAGCCAATTCTAAAGCTCCCTTTTATTGATGGGAGGATTTTAAAGTTGGTGAGCAAATGGTAAAGCTCCGTTTTATTGATGGGAGGAGTTTAAAGTTGGCGAGCCAATGGTAAAGCTCCGTTTTATTGATGGGAGGAGTTCAAAGTTGGCGAGCCAATGGTAAAGCTCCGTTTTATTGATGGGAGGAGGTTAACGTTGGCCAGCCAATGGTAAAGCTCCGTTTTATTGATGAGAGGAGTTTAAAGTTGGTGAGCTAATGGTAAAGCCATATGTCTATGGGTAAAGCTCTGTCTTACCGGATGTAGGTTGTTGGTGTAGGGGGGCGGGCTCTCATGCCCAATGTTGAGACTGATCACGGCCACCGTCCGTCTGAGTTGATTTCGCATGTTTTAATTGTGGCAGCGCATGCGCCACTGACATTGCCTGGACCGACGTACCGACCCGGTCCACTTCACATGGGAGCTTCTGATATACCGGTTTAGTGGCGATTCTGCAGGAGCTATATACAGCTAGTACATCGTCTGTGGTTTTAACCAGTCCAGTAGAAAGTATAGGGAGGCTTCATCTCTCAACTTATGTTTGTCTTTTTTTTTGCTAAAAAAAAGCATAGTCGACACACGTCTTTGAAGGTTTTTAGGTTGTCTTTTGCGGGGATTTAGCCGTTTTAATGCCAGGGTTTGCCTCCCCACGTGCAAATGTTCACCCAAACAAGTCCTCCCCCGACACAAGGGCACCTCGCTTCACCCCGGGCTTAGCGCCGCCCAAGATGATTGTGATTGGTTAAAGAAATATAAACAAGGTAGAGCGTTTTTTTCATCTATGTCAGAATGATAGTGAGTAGAGCCAGACCTTGTGTGGAGATAGGTCTGGCTATGAGACTAAAACACAGTGTGGAGATAGGTCTGGCTATGAGACTAAAACACAGTGTGGAGATAGGTCTGGATATGAGACTAAAACACAGTGTGGAAATAGGTCTGGATATGAGACTAAAACACAGTGTGGAGATAGGTCTGGCTATGAGACTAAAACACAGTGTGGAGATAGGTCTGGATATGAGACTAAAACACAGTGTGGAAATAGGTCTGGATATGAGACTAAAACACAGTGTGGAGATAGGTCTGGCTATGAGACTAAAACACAGTGTGGAGATAGGTCTGGATATGAGAGACTATTGCCCACACAACTTTCAAGGAAAAAAACAATGCTATTTGATATAACTTTTATTTATAACGACCCTTCTCGATAGAAACAGAGTCAGATTCTACATATCAGTATGTCCGCACATAGCTTAACCAAAAAACATCCAAATAATATTTGAAGTGATCACCGAGGAAAAGAAAAACACATTTAGTACCGCAAGAAAAGACTCATTACCCAGGCTGGCTTCAGTATCATTTAGAGCAACATCTTCAACTGAACTTAATTAATATGTAATTAATAATTTATATGGTCGCTACACCATTCAAATCAATACTGCATCAAATGCATGACACAAAATAATATAGTTATTTTTAAGTTATGCCATTTTCCCATAAAGAATACTCTTAATTCTCTGATATTGTAGTGTGAAGAAAAACAAATAACAGCAATGAATAATAAAGTTGTCCTCCTTTCATATGTATAATAATAATACATGTACACAGTTATTAATAAGGGTGCCAGAAGAGCTCAAGGAAAGTTTTCCTCTTGTAAGTCACAGGCTCTCCTGGAAGACACCTCCTGTAAGATAAAGACAATAAGAGAACAATTCAGTATTCAAATTAATCCCACTGGGAATATCAGCATGTGATATAGATATAGAGATAGAGCGAGAGAGAGAGAGAGAGAGAGACAGAGACAGAGACAGAGACAGAGACAGAGAGACAGAGAGAGAGATCCTTACAGTAGAACTATCACTCAGGAATGGGACACTGCGCTGGTGGAGAGGTCTGTTCTCTCAACTCCCGGTCTCTCCCCTCCTGACTCCGGTCTTGGTCCTGGTCCAGCTGCATACCGTCCCTTTCCTGTGGGACAGAGAAGGAAGAGACACAATGACCACACAATACAGAGCTGCTTGACGTCAGAGGGGGGACAGAGGGGCTCAAGGACAGAGGGGACACAGAGGGACTCAAGGACAGAGGAGGACAGAGGGGCTCATGGACAGAGGGGGGACAGAGGAGGGACAAAGCGGGACAGAGGGGCTCTGAGACAGAGGAGGGACACAGAGGGGCTTGGTGACAGAAAAACAGACTTTATAGATAAAATGAAATGACATATAAACATATATAAATAAAATAGTAATAAGTAATAAATGTGATATTTTGAAAGGAACTATAATAACACAGATGAGCACACCATGAACCAACACTTCACCTTGGTGGGGGATCCTCTCGTCTGGTTGAGGGAGAAGTTGCCGGTGGTCTGTGAGAACGGCGGAGAAGCAGGCAAGGTGGCAGAGGCGAGGGACAGGGACTGGCTCCTCCTCACAGCGGAGGACACGGCCTGGGCGAAGCGGGACGGCACGGCTGGAGAGTAGGGCCTCGGCGCCGCGAAGCTCCTCAGCTTTGCCAGGCTTAAGCCCAGGGACGGCTCTTTAGACGCCGAGCCCTGTAGACCCTTTAGACTCTCTGACCCGCTCTGCCTGGCCTCCTGGTAGCTGGGCTCTGCCGCACCCCCCTTCGCCGTCCTCTCTGGGCACTGCATGGCAGCGGGGGGAGGTGACAGAGGAGCAGGTGTAGGTGGTAGCGCGGCAGGGGGAGGAGGAGACGGAGGAGGCGGTAGCACAGCAGGGGAAGGAGACAGAGGAGGTGGTAGCGGGGCGCTCTCCTGGTTCCCCGGGCCCTCTGCATGGCAAGCCCCTGGAAGAGCACTGAGCTTCCTCACCCCCGCCGAGGTGACATAATAGCCAGGGGTCTTTTTGTGCTGGGGCAAGCGGAAAGAACTGGGCTTGGGTTTGGTCGTGGGCGGAACTTTCACCTGCTTGACTTCACCCTGATTGGTCGGGGAAGACAAGATGGCGTTGCCAGTGAGGGGACTGTTAGCTGGGGGAGGTAGAGGAGGGGGGCTAACAGCAGTAATGTTGCTATACAGCACTGGGTGTTGCTTCGGCGACCGCAGATCTGTTGTTCCCTCAGGTGTGGAGACGCCTTCCTGCTCCACCTGTGAACCGCCGGCCTCCGGTGCAGAAGGAACTACATGTTGTGTTTCCTGTTCAGGGGGAGGAGGAGGAGAAGGAAATACATGTTGTGTTTCCTGTTCAGGGGGAGGAGGAGGAGGAGGAAGAGGAGAAGGAACTACATGTTGTGTTTCCTGTTCAGGGGGAGGAGGAGGAGGAGGAAAAGGAACTACATGTTGTGTTTCCTGTTCAGGGGGAGGAGGAGGAGGTGGAGAAGGAACTACATGTTGTGTTTCTTGTTCAGGGGGAGGAGGAGGAAAGGGAACTACATGTTGTGTTTCCTGTTCAGGGGGAGAAGGAGGAGGCTCCAGCGTCAGCTCCACTTCAAAGTATCGGAGTCTCTCCAGAGTCTTCTGAGGCACGATGGTGTAGGTCGTCATGCCCACCTTGGGAATGTAGTCCCTTGTCAACTCGTTGGAGGGTTTAGGCTTCGGCTCCGAGTTCTCGGCGTGAAGAGAAGGGGCCCCGGAGACAGCTGGGGCCCTGGGTGCCGACGCGGCGACCGAAGGCCCGTCGACATGGGGCAAGGCGACCAAGGGGCCATTGGCGTGGGGCGAGGCGGGTTCCAGGAGGGGGCAATCCAGGTCAGGTGGTCCAGACGCCGGGGGCTTCACCGTGAATGGCGCCCCTTCATCGCATTCCTGCTGCTGCTGTGGCGGTGTGGGAGCAGGGAGAGGAGGGACGTCTGTCTGACCGCCAGCGTGTCCAGTTGGGTGTGGTGGAGGGCCGCTGGCTACAGAGCTCTCCAGGCACTCCAGCCTGGGGGTTTGGATGCTTTCCCGAGCAGAAACGACCGGCTTCGCTTCACACATGTCAGGTTGGGTGTTCGGTGGAGGTGGGGCGGGACACACAGCGCTTCTATCGCCTTCTAGAGGCTCATCCACGGACGCTTCATGTGCAGGTAGTTGAGGAGTTACCACAGTGGCTAGGCTGCTCTCTGCAGAAGAACAAACAGGACTCAGTCTAAGTGTGTCTCATTAATATATGATCATATATGATCATATGAATGCCTGTGAGTGTAACCTACCAGCAGGGCCTGCTTCCACCTCAGGGACCGGCGACGCATCCACTTGCACTACCATGTCCGTGTGCAATACCGTGTCCATGTGCACTACTGTGTCCTTCACCGTGCTTTGTGCTGACCTATCAAACACACGCAGCGTTAAACATATTCCAAATGTACAAAACAAAAAAAATTCACGAAAACAAGAAGTGAACGTTAACCAAGGGTTCGTACTTGCCATCTGTGGATCGATCACCTGGTTGATCTCCACTGGTTTCATCCGGGGATGGGCTGGGCCTCTGGGTGTCCAGGGACGGGGCCCCTGGGGACGGGGCCTCCATGGAGACATGTGCTGACAGACCGAGGCGGCTGTGGTCTGCCTCCTCACTACAAGCTGTGGAGATCAGTGATGCGTTGGTCTCTTCCAGCTCACTGATCTCCTCTAGGGTGCTATTACCTGGGAGACAGAGGCAGGACCAACTGGTGAATATCAAATATGAATATAACAATGTCAGATATATTACAATTAGGAATAACAAATGGATAAATAGATACATTTGATTGTACATGAACATTTTGTCATTAATGAAAATAACCTTTCGTCATTAATGCGAATAACGCAGATTTTATTAATCTAATAGAATTAATCAAATCTTGTGCACAATATTTGTTAATTCTTTCAAATCTCTTTTGCTAATCCCCCCATTCACCTGATGCTAAACCTCAGAAATTACTCAACAAATCAACAAATAACAGAAAAGGAGAACTTGTGTTACAGGATATTAATTTAGAAAGTAGCATTTATTTAGCAACTATCTATGAAATATTGATGTACTGCGTTAGCCTATATAAGTAAGAAAGTAAGTGACCACAGTACGTACACATAGCCGTAAAGATCGGCATGCAGGCCAGCAGGCTGAGGAGGAGGAAGAGGAAGATAAGAGGAGGAGGAGGAGGAGGAGGAGGAGGAGGAGGAGGAGGAGGAGGAGGAGGAGGAGGAGGAGGAGGGAGATGGGAGGAGAGGAGGAGGAGGAAGAGGAAGAGGAGGAGGGGGGAGAGGAGGAGGAGGACGGAGAGGAGGCGGTGAGGAGGAAGAAGGAGGAGAAGGAGAATGCCATCACAGAGAGAAGACAACTTGCTTGAGGAGTGAAGGATGAAGACAGGAAAAGGCAGAAGAAAACAGCAGCAGCAGATGTTCTAGTCACCTTCCGCTGAGTCTGCAAACAGAA
Source organism: Merluccius polli (assembly GCA_030340625.1). NCBI lineage: Eukaryota > Metazoa > Chordata > Actinopteri > Gadiformes > Merlucciidae > Merluccius > Merluccius polli. Next base: position 48,908 of record JAOPHQ010001429.1, read on the forward strand.
GCTGCTTCCTTAACCATTCACTAACTAGTATTAATCTATCAACTCATATTAGTATCAGTATTACCATGTTCTATTAGTCTCAGCATCAACATGTTCTAGTACTAGTATCAGTACTACCATGTTCTAGTACTAGTATCAGATTGAGCAGCTATGTGTTGAAATGGCCACTAGATGGTGCTAGAGTCCAATGTAAGCATAGAGCCGAACTGAACCTTGAAGCGATGAAACTAAAATCTCTGTTGTCTGTTGTCTCATGTGTTGACTTTGAGGTCAATGTGCAAATGTCTGAACAAGCATTTGATGAGAAACCAAACATAGAATGCAGAGGGAGTTCTGCATATTCTCAAATGGCAGACGAACACAAAGACCCACCTTGTAAACTGTCTTGGAGCGAGGCGTTGTCCTGGAGCGAGGCGTTGTCCGACAGCAGGGAGGAGGGTGGGGGGGCGGAGGAGAAGGGCAGTGGGGGTGAGGAGGGTGACGGGGGGGAGGAGGGCAGCGGGGGGGAGGAGGGTGGTGGGGGGGCCTTGCGTTTGGTGCTCTTCTGGGAAAAGTCTGTGGACCCAGGCCGCGAAGCGGCCATCTAAGCGACAGAAAGATACCAGCTTTAGACAAAAAAAAACAGACTGCCATCATCCCACCACTGAGACCAGACTGCCATAGTCCCACCACTGAGACCAGACTGCCATGGTCCCACCACTGAGACCAGACTGCAATGGTCCCACCACTGAGACCAGACTGCCATGGTCCCACCACTGAGACCAGACTTCCCCACTCACCCGTTCAGCAGTCGATGAGATGTCCGGTTCGGAGCTGAGCCGACGCCGGGCGCTGCGTTCTGCCATGCCACTCCGGGACGTGGCGACGGGAGGCGGCGGCGCGCGCCTCTTCTTGAGCGCCTCCAGCGGCATGGACGGCGGGCAGTTGAAGGGAGAAGGGTGCATGCTGGGTAACGCCATGCTCAGCGGTCGCGGCTTGGTCACCAGGACTGGGGACGCTGGAGCACTGGCTGTCGTTGGCTTTAAAGAGCAAACATCCAAAAAGCCAATCAGCTTGTGATAAGAGAGGGCCAGAACTAAACAACCGCCTGTTGCCTCAACCAATAGCAGACTCCCAGATAACTCCTCCCTCCTGCATTGAGGGTCTGTTAATGTAACTAATCTAAATGACATCTAGATGAAGTTACATAACACTACCTTTTCTGATTTCTTCTTGCTTCTTCTGAACATGCTGAACACTTTGTTTTCCTTTTCCTTCTGGTTCTTATCTTGACCAAGTTTCACCGTAGCTGAAGAATTACAATCAGTGTTAGAACGGTACATTAGACACACACACACACACACACACATACTCACAATGAGTTACCTGGCGGGCAGGGTGAGGCGGGACATATAGGTGAATCAAGTTCATCTGGGGAGCCAATCAAACACAAGTTAGCCGGTAAAGTCATGTCATTCCATATAGTGGTGCTTGTTGTTTTAATTTCTCACCAGATCAGCACATAATATGTTATAATAATATATATACTATATATATCTAATATATATCTAATAATATATCACCATGCCTTTTGTGTCCCTTGCGTAAATGTCTCTTATTGCGTAGTCATTGAGTGAATTAGACAAGTCGAGCGGGCCGTGTGACTGGATGTCTCGCAGCAGAACTGTCGTCTCCGTCTCAAATTCACATTTGTCACAGATAGCTGGTAGGAGTTCTGCTAGAGGAACCCGAGGGTTGACCCGGAGGATCGTCTTCTGGGTCTTCTTGTAGTTGATCACCATCCGAACCGTTGCCTGAAGAACACAAGCACAAATGTTACACACATACTCAAATGTTATCTAAAGCAGCATACAGTGAATTCAGCCGCAGCTCATTAGGGAGCAGGTAGAGGTAGCCGCTACAGCTCATTAGGGAGCAGGTAGAGGTAGCCGCTACAGTTCATTAGGGAGCAGGTAGAGGTAGCCGCTACAGCTCATTAGGGAGCAGGTAGAGGTAGCCGCTACATTTCATTAGGGAGCAGGTAGAGGTAGCAGCTACAGTTCATTAGGGAGCAGGTAGAGGTAGCAGCTACATTTCATTAGGGAGCAGGTAGAGGTAGCCGCTACAGTTCATTAGGGAGCAGGTAGAGGTAGCAGCTACAGTTCATTAGGGAGCAGGTAGAGGTAGCAGCTACAGTTCATTAGGGAGCAGGTAGAGGTAGCCGCTACAGTTCATTAGGGAGCAGGTAGAGGTAGCCGCTACAGCTCATTAGGGAGCAGGTAGAGGTAGCCGCTACATTTCATTAGGGAGCAGGTAGAGGTAGCAGCTACAGTTCATTAGGGAGCAGGTAGAGGTAGCCGCTACAGTTCATTAGGGAGGTTAGGGATAGGCAGGTAGGTAGAGCATGTGTTCTGTACCTCTGGCATCTGAGGACTAGCCTTTTTATTCTTGTCCTCGCCTCCTTTGGGTCTGAGCAGGACCCGCTGGGCGTCCAGCGCTCCAATGCAGGCGTTGGGCTTGAACTTGATGTGCTTCCTGTTGGCTGTGACCAGCTCCAGTGTGTGGCTGGAGGGACTGAGATGGTACTGGGCACACAGCATCACTAGGAGGTCCATCAGAGGCTTGCTAAAAGACACACGACGAGAACACACACACACGGCAAGAACACACATAGGACAAGAACACACACACACGACAAGAACACACACACAAACGACAAGAACACACACACAAACGACAAGAACACACACACACACACGACAAGAACACACACACACAAACGACAAGTACACACACACACACACACACACACACACACACACACATATACACACACAACAAAAACACATACAAGACATGAACACAATCACGAAAAAAACACACACATGACAAGAACACACACACAACACAAAAAGAACAGCAACACAACAAGAACACACATGACACGACAGGAACACACACAACACAACAAGAACACACACGACACAACGTTAATAACATGCTAGCGTAATAAAGGACCATGTTACTTTAACATTAATAACATGCTAGCAGTAATAAAGGACTGTGTTACTTTAACATTAATAACATGCTAGCAGTAATAAAGGGCAATGTTACTTTAACATTAATAACATGCTAGCAGTAATAAAGGGCTGTGTTACTTTAACATTAATAACATGCTAGCAGTAATAAAGGACCATGTTACTTTAGGGGGAGTTATTTTCATTTACCACAGTAGTTAACTGTAATCAGATTAAGCTTTCCATAAAGTGCTCTAATGTCTGTAGAAAAAAACGAGTCATCAGTGTAATCTTGATTATAAGGAGTTCACTGTGCTCAGGAACCTTTTGTACAAACACGCAGAAGGTGAAAAAAAAGTAAGCGTGGAATTTGATGCCTAATCCTTTTATATTGAATCACACAGTGATTTGTCACGAGGCCAAAGGGCTATGAGATATCTCAGGGGGGAATATTTGAAAATTGTGAGTATAGGGAGCAAGTGGGATAAGGGATATCTTAAGTAAAGCTTGTCGGCTTCTACGGCGAGTGTAAGTCCATAATGACACTCGTCCGAGGACAGAGAGACCTTGTGTCGTAAAGCCATATCCATGTTATGATTTATTGACACATGCTGCTCCCATTAAGGCAAGTCCTCACTTGAAACCCAGACAGCAGCTTCTCTGCTACTGTTTTCCCCCAAAACAGAACAGAAACTCAAAGCTCAGCCACTTTCAAACCAAGGCATTGGCATAAGCTTTGGTGCTGAATGTGTGATTTCATCATTCCATTGAGTCACTGTAGAGACACGAAACTGCACACACACCCAACACTGGCAGCTGCTTTATATAGCAACCCTACTGCCAGACCACGGTGACTCGCTCTGCTACTCTACATATCTCCACTCTAATTGGACTTGAAGTTTGTGGACGAATGTAATAAAGAGTCTGTGCCTTTTGGTTTTCAATGTGTAAATGTTTATGACCATGAGAGTACATGCCAAACAGTCCACAATGCATGTGCCTTAAATATATATATATAACCCCAGCAGTGTTAGCAACGCTAACCCCGGCAGTGTTAGCAACGCTAACCTGCAGTGTTTAGACTCACAAGACAGTCTCTAAACGCTCAACAAGAGACTGAGGACAATCTTCCAGGTTTTGTTGCTAAACCTGGGTGAAAACAAATACAGAGTTTAAAAAAAACCTGCATAATGAAATAATCCATCGTTGCTCAGGACATCCCCAGAGGATTGGTAGGCGGCCAGATCTCCGGTCGTCCGGTATCGCGAGACTAGCCGGTGTTAGTCATGCTCTACCGGTGGAGCTACACTGGGCCACATGTCACAGAGGTCAGGGGTCGTCTCACCTGCCGTGCACGCTGGTGGTCTCCTCCACGCCGCCCGGTAGGACCACAACCAGGGACAGCTCCGCCTCCTCCTGCTCCATCGGCACGTCACCACGGTAACCGGAGACGTCCGGGTACTCGGACCCTTTCAGAGGGGGAGGGGACGGGGCTTTACTCTTGGTTGACGCCCTGTTTGGTGGGAAATAAAACATAAATGAGGAATATATGTTTAGATGGACATCACTGAGCAAAGCACTTGTGTGCAGAAGTGAGCGTAAAAGATAGTCAGACTTGTTAGAAGAATCATCATCCACCATTCCTCTCATTATCTCATTACTCTTTCCATCACTAATCTGTTGTTGACATGTGAAATGTGTAAATGACATCAAACCGTTGACCAGTACGATCAGCATTCAAATTACCACATTCACCCATTTCTGATTTGTTGGCTTATGTTAGTAAAAAATAAACAACCAACACGTTGTGCCTTAGACAACAACGACAACAACAACAAGAGTCTCAGTGCCAAGCCGAGACCAGACGTTGTCAGTGACGTTCTGCCGACATGAAAGACCAATTTAAAAACAGGTCACAAGACAGTGTGAGTGTTAGGGTAAACCCTCTCCAGAGTGGAGGGATGTGGTCATCTGGTCCCTGGGCGCTCCAGACACACATTAAACGTTTCAAAGCAGTGATCTTTTCAAGCTAGAGGCGACACACGCAGGGCGTTTGGATTAACAACAAAGCTGAGTGTCTTTCAGATGTAATTATCCGTTTATCTAAGAGGTCTATTAATGTGTAGACACAGTGATGAGGAGGGGGGGGGGGGACTAAAGACAGCGATGGGGGGGGACTAAAGACAGTGATGGGGGGGGACTAAAGACAGTGATGGGGGAAGGGGGAATAAACACAGTGATGGGGGGGACCAAAAACACAGTGATGGTGGGCAGACTAAAGACACAGTGATGGGGGGACTAAAGACAGTGATGGGGGGGACTTAAGACACAGTGATGAGGGACTAAAGACAGTGATGGGAGGACTAAAGACAAAGTGTGGGGGGTGAGGCAGGGTGAGTTACTCAACATGAGGAATCTGAGCAATGTCCCCACCCCCCCTCACTAAGCTACCGTTGCTAAAGATTATTAGTCTCTCCAGGGGGGGTGCTGACTTTAAAAGCTCACAATATGTCTGAAAACACACACAAAAACACACATGCACACACACACACACAGTACTGTTATTGCAAACCTTCTAACCAGCTATTGAAAGGATAACGTAGAAACGCGTTGTACACACACATATACAGTGCAGTACATATACTACCAAGTACTAACCCTAACCCTATTCTACATGTACTAAACTAACCCTAACCCTATGCTACATGTACTAACCCTATTATACATGTACCAACCATATGCTACATGTACTAACCTTACACTACATGTACTAACCCTATACTACATGTACTGACCCTATTCTATATGTACTAACCCTATACTACATGTACTATATGACATGTACTAACCCTATACTACATGTACTAACCCTATACTACATGTACTAAACCTATACTACATGTACTAACCCTATACTACATGTACTGACCCTAAACTATGTGTACTAACCCTATACTACATGTTCTAACCCTATACTACATGTACTATATGACATGTACTAACCCTATACTACATGTACTAACCCTATACTACATGTACTAAACCTATACTACATGTACTATGACATGTACTAACCCTATACTACATGTACTAACCCTATACTACATGTACTAACCCTATACTACATGTACTATATGACATGTACTAACCCTATACTACATGTACTAACCCTATACTACATGTACTAAACCTATACTACATGTACTAACCCTATACTACATGTACTGACCCTAAACTATGTGTACTAACCCTATACTACATGTTCTAACCCTATACTACATTTACAACCTACATGTACTAACCCTAGTGGTCGAGTCTTGATTGGTAAAAATCAACAGATCATTGGTTTTATGCCCTGACAACTTCAAATTCTTAGCCTATCTTAAAAAAGATAGGCTACATGGTATGTGTGAACTAACCACTATATTTCTTTAGGAATGTACCACACTATGGCCATATGGTAAAATTAAAATAATGTATTTAAAATATAACAAAAATGCATTTCAACAAATTGGTGAAATAACTGTTTAACAAAACAACAAAAAGAAGAGCCACTAGATGACAGCACCACACACACATACACAGCTTAAAATTTTTTTTAAAAAAAAAGTAATACTTTTATTTTTTCGATCCTGTCGATCCTGCTTTTAGTTTCAATGATCGAAATCGCAAGCTTATTTCGATCACCCCTACTTCTGATACATTTAAATCAAAAATATGAAGTCCACTCACACACACACACACACACACACATCACGTGTATACAACAGAAAGCATATTTGCAGAATGTCAATGTCATTGTGTTTTTTAGGAGTGTACGCCTGGTTAAGCAGGATGTCTAGCCGACAGGAAAGTCACGTGTTGTATAAACAATATTGCACAACACAGACAAAGTCACCGTTGACGTGCCCATGAATAGCAGTCTTGATAAAGTGTCAACAGACTATCAGGCAGAACTAACACTCTGCGCTCCATCAGGGGTACAATGTCCAGATATTTTGGTCCCAGGCTATCGAAATTGAGCCACACTTAATGGTCTACATTATGCTCACCGTACTACATAACTGATTCATTACCTTAAATAGATTCATGTATTTATTCACCCCCCCCACACCACCACCACCTATAACATAAATATCCATTGTTATTTGTGAAGGTAATATTTGGTTGTCACTTTTGACGCCTATATGCTGCTCTGAACTGTTGGTCTTGAAGCTTATAATAATTATAATGTTGACTGTTGTTCTGTAGACGCTGACTAACTGCGGAAAGATGCTATCCAGTTTTTTTTTACAAGCTAACCTCAGCATCAGTAGGAAAGCATGCGATAGAAATAGACCCTTAATTCCTCCCCTAGAGCTTGACACAAACCATTCATGTTTACATTCTCCATTAAGCCAATGACTTCTCTATGTGCTGTCATTAAGTACGGACGTAGATAGAAGACAGGGCTGTCTTTTTTGTTTTTGTTTGTTTTGTTTTTTCACAATCCTTGCCAGTGTTTTCCAGGAAGCCAGGGGTGTGTTTCTGAACGTTGGTACAAGTCACAGCTTGAACGGGCTGAGGCCTTTTACTCACAGGACTTCCCTGGGAGACGGTGCAGGCAACGCCTCTCAAAACATGCCTGTTGTATATAACTATCCAACTCCGAGGAGGACACACACATTACACTAGTCTGTGCACCGTGGTGTGAATCACACTGGGACAATTATGTCAACCAGTGTTTCTTAAACTATGGGTAGGGACCCACAATGAGTCACGATGCAGTTGGAGGTGCACGACAACCCACAGCACACTCTGAGCATATCAGAATCACGGTTTCTTTCGGTCCCACAGTGACACTGAAATTGTCTTTTGGGTCCAGAGATGAAAAGGTTTACAAACCCCTGCTGTTAAGTATAATAGATGATGCATTGATAACCTCACTCTGCCAGACTGGATGGGACTGTGTGAGGAGCACAATGTGTCAGGGACATTTTGTGAGGTATATCCTGCAGCTCCACAGACTACACCAAACCCTGACCAATAGAAATGAATGTGTCATATGTGAAGTAATGAAGAAAACAGATGTGGTGAATGTCTGCTACACGCTCTGGCTTCACCTGAGAAGAATGTGCAAATAAGTAAAATAAAATATGTTAAATACGAGTCAATTAGTTCCATAAGGTTTCAAAACTAAAGTCCTAATGAATCCTCGTCTGCAGGAGAGACAGATGTGACACAGTAATGGTTTGAATCTTCAGGCAGATTCCCTGAATACCTTTGCACTTATGTCAGCGAAGGAAAGAGGGAGTGAAGGTTGGGAGAAGATTGTACAATTCTCCATGCTATACATCACACTTTCCAATCCCACCTCCAAGACCTGCAATAGCCTTAAGATTGTAGATACAAAACCATTTCAGTCCTCTGCACCTTTGTTTACTGGGCATGGTCCAGTAACTTCAGTTTTACTGTTAGGAAATGTATTGGCTTTTTGATTTTGCATTGTTACAATTTGTCCATAAAATCGAAAAAAATAAAATAAACAAACATATTTTATTCCTCACAACAAACATGAACAAATAACCTTTTAAACAATAGGAGTGAAATAACTTATTAAACAATACTGAAACCGCAAAGCAAAGAACATTCCTTAAATACCAATGCACACTTTTCCTCACCAGAAGACTTAAATCAAAACTTTGAAGCTTGGACCCATAAAACCTTACCATGCATAAAGACACTTTGAAGTATTGAGCAGCACAAAAGCCACATTGAACATGTCTTAGCATGTTCTTCTTACCCTAAACATTGAACATGTCTTAGCATGTTCTTCTTACCCTAAACATTGAACATGTCTTAGCATGTTCTTCTTACCCTAAACATTGAACATGTCTTAGCACGTTCTTCTTACCCTAAACATTGAACATGTCTTAGCACGTTCTTCTTACCCTAAACATTGAACATGTCTTAGCATGTTCTTCTTACCCTAAACATTGAACATGTCTTAGCACGTTCTTCTTACCCTAAACATTGAACATGTCTTAGCATGTTCTTCTTACCCTAAACATTGAACATGTCTTAGCATGTTCTTCTTACCCTAAACATTGAACATGTCTTAGCATGTTCTTCTTACCCTAAACATTGAACATGTCTTAGCATGTTCTTCTTACCCTAAACATTGAACATGTCTTAGCATGTTCTTCTTACCCTAAACATTGAACATGTCTTAGCATGTTCTTCTTACCCTAAACATTGAACATGTCTTAGCATGTTCTTCTTACCCTAAACATTGAACATGTCTTAGCATGTTCTTCTTACCCTAAACATTGAACATGTCTTAGCACGTTCTTCTTACCCTAACTGGGTAAATCAAGTTTGTGGGAAGTCTAGACTTACATACTAGAGTGCATCTGACTGCTGTAGCATGTCTGCTCACAGCTGGTGTGTAGCATTGTGTAGCATGGGGGGGGGGGGGGGCGGGTTCATGTGCAAAAGAGTCCAATAACAACCTTTTTTTCAAAGACCCCTTCCCTGGTCTAGACCCCCCCCCCCACCACCACCACCCTTCCTCTAGCCACCACCCCTCCTCTAGCCACCACCCCTCCTCTAGCCACAACCACCCTTCCTCTAGCCACCACCACCCTACCTCTAGCCACCACCACCCCTCCTCTAGCCACCACCCTCCCTCCTCTAGCCACCACCACCCTACCTCTAGCCACCACCACCCCTCCTCTAGCCACCACCACCCTACCTCTAGCCACCACCACCCTACCTCTAGCCACCACCACCCCTCCTCTGGCCACCACCACCCTACCTCTAGCCACCACCACCCTACCTCTAGCCACCACCACCCCTCCTCTAGCCACCACCACCTCTCCTCTAGCCACCACAATCCTTCCTCTAGCCACCACCCTTCCTCCTCTAGCCACCACCCTTCCTCCTCTAGCCACCACCACCCTACATCTAGCCACCACCCTCCCTCCTCTAGCCCCCCCCCCCCCCCCTCCCCTTAGCCGCTACCCTCCCTCCTCTAGCTACCACCATGACTATTTTAAGACTCAAGATCAACGAAGCATGAAGAGCCAGAACTATGGCCGTTCATTTCTTCTTCTTTGTGTTTTGTCCTGAGTGGACTAGAGGGTTACAGGCTTCAACATGCACCACACAGCTACACTCACACGCCTGCTCAACACGCCTGCTCAACACGCCTGCTCAACACGCCACACAACGCAGTTACTCACACGCATGCTCACTCTTTCAGTGACACATCATGTCTTACTGGGTTCCTATTTAACATGTTTTAATATTTAGAGCCACAATTATTGAAAACCAGGAACACAAAAGTGATCTAACTGGATGGTATCCGGTTGCCTTATTTACATTCTGTTCCTGAAGTGATGAATTTGCTTAAACACTTTTAATAAAGTGGTACTGCAACTGTACTACAGACATAGACACATACACATCTAGACATCAGTACTACAGACATACAGACACATACACATCTAGACATCAGTACTATAGACATACAGACACATACACATCTAGACATCAGTACTATAGACATACAGACACATACACATCTAGACATCAGTACTACAGACATACAGACACATACACATCTAGACATCAGTACTATAGACATACAGACACATCTAGACATCAGCACTACAGACATACAGACACATCTAGACATCAGTACTATAGACATACAGACACATCTAGACATCAGCACTACAGACATACAGACACATCTAGACATCAGTACTATAGACATACAGACACATCTAGACATCAGTACTATAGACATACAGACACATACACATCTAGACATCAGTACTATAGACATACAGACACATCTAGACATCAGTACTACAGACATACAGACACATACACATCTAGACATAGGAATGAAGACATTGGAGCGAATGTGTATCTGCTAATCCTCACCTTCACCTGCCAAGGTTCTCCAGGCTGTCACTATGAGATACTCTCACTACCGCTGGTCCACAACATCAACCTCCACTACCTCCATGCCGTCTGTGACATCACTAAATCCTTCTCCTATGCTTAAATCCCAGTCACCCCACCTTGTGTTGGAAAGACTCCACTAGGCCAAGTGGGTCTGAATAGCCAGCCAGTAGGTAAGCAGCTTTACCTCAGTGGGCGGGGCCTAAAGCCCAGCATGAGTGAAATCAGGAAATCTAGTCATACTAGATCTACATTACATGACTATATTACATTTATTACATTACACAATGACCATATTACATTACATGACTATATTACATTTATTACATTACACATTGACTATATTACATATATTACATTACATAATGAATATATTACATATATTACATTACATAATGAATATATTACATTTATTACATTACATAATTAATACATTACATATATTGCATTACATAAGGAATATATTACATTTATTACACAATGACTATATTACATGTATTACATTACATAATGAATATATTACATTTATTACATTACATAATGAATACATTACATACTGTATATTACACAATGACTATAATACATATATTATATTACATAATGAATATATTACATTTATTACATTACATAATTAATATATAACATATATTTCACAATGAGTATATTACATACATTACATTACATAATGAATATATTACATACTGTATATTACATGATGAATATATTACATATATTACATTACAAAAAAAATTATTTTTTGTACTGTAATGGATTACAGTCTGCTACTACTGCTAGTCGGACTACGCATGTATATTTCCTCTATCAGAGTTGAATACTTTAATACTTTAATGATATACATTAGCTTCCTCAGATTACCTTTCACAGCCTATTTAACAACAAGGTGTACCATCATGCACTATGGGTGGGGGTTCCCATGGGAACAATACTGCCAGGTATTATGGGTAAAATATATTTATTTTGTATTTGTGGTGGGTGGGAGCACAGAATGGGGGGGAACATTGTATGGGCTCAATCATTTTAAAGATTATGGGGTAAATAAACTTCAAAAACGCTGTTTGGTGGTGGGTGGGAACTGACGAAGGGGGGAGGGGGGGGAAGCAGGGAACATAATCCCTATGGAAAGACAAAACACAGTTGCAGGGCCACAGCTGGTCATTTGGTGAGAGGTCGCTCACAGTAAACAAACACTTATCTGGAAACGCCATTACACCAGAGACAGAGAGAGAGAGAGAGAGAGAGAGAGAGAGAGAGAGAGAGAGAGAGAGAGAGAGAGAGAGAATCCAGACGATGAGAACCCCCCCACCCCCACTTCCTTTATTGCTTTACACAAAACAAACTAATTTTCCCACAACATCTCAGTATAGACCTATACTAGTACTAGCTAGGGCAGCACTATACAGTATATACTAGTACTATACCTGGGGTGGTACTACTAGTACTATAGCTGGGGCAGTACTACTATAGCACTATACTAGTACTGTAGCTAGGGTAGTACTACTATAGTACTATACTAGTACTATAGCTAGGGAAGTACTAGTACTATGGGTAGTACTATAGTAGTACTTTACTAGTACAATAGCTGGGGTAGTACTACTACTAGTACCATAGCACTATACATACTAGTACTATACCTGGGGTGGTACTACTAGTACTATAGCTGGGGTAGTACTATATATACATATATATACAGTATATATATATATATATATATATATATATATATATATATATATATATATATATATATATATATATATATACTAGTACTATAGCTAGGGTAGTACTACATACAGTATATATACTATAGCTAGGGTAGTACTATACTTCCACAGCGAGACACGTCTGTGTGTCAGTTAGTCTGTGAGCCAATAGGATGGCAGGGCCTCCGAGGTCATCTTTCCCTGAATATGAACCTAAACAGCAGAAGGCCATGGAGAGTTCTTCACACTTTATGTCACAGCAGCCTCTAAGCATTCCTGAGTGACAAACCACCAGTGCTGTCCAATGGGGGTCAATGAATGGTAAACATCTGCCAACCATTACCAAAACCATCTGAAGGGGTGTTGAAGTCTGGTACGGAAAATGCTATTGCTTTTAATATGACAAGAGATGAGTGGAATGGAATTCCAGATAATTATTTGGACTTGTAGACATATATATCCATCAGAGATATACATACTACGAAACGCTCCAACGTGAAGACAACGAGGGACGACTTACTTCTTACACAAAGAGGGGTTTATTTATATGAGACTAACATTTACGCAGGCAGACTAGAGAAGAGAGAGAGAGTGTGAGAGAGAGAGGGAGAGAGAGAGAGAGTTTCCCCTACAGTCATAATGGCAGCTCTAACACAGAGACCTTTCTCTTGATACAATGCAGCATTGTCTACCAGCAAGCCATCTCTGTATTAGAGAGGCATGCTTCTTCCTCTCTCGCCGGTCACATGAAGAGCGGCGGTCTCCAAAGGGATGTACCCACACAGTAGCCCTCGCGTTACTAGGGTACCCACACAGTAGCCCTCGCGTTACTAGGGTACCCACACACTGTGTGGGCTACTGTGTGGCACACAGTAGCCCTCGCGTTACTAGGGTACCCACACAGTAGCCCTCGCGTTACTAGGGTACCCACACAGTAGCCCTCATGTTACTAGGGTACCCACACAGTAGCCCTCGCGTTACTAGGGTACCCACACAGTAGCCCTCACGTTACTAGGGTACACAGTAGCCCTCACGTTACTAGGGTACCCACACAGTAGCCCTCACGTTACTAGGGTACCCACACAGTAGCCCTCACGTTACTAGGGTACCCACACAGTAGCCCTCACGTTACTAGGGTACCCACACAGTAGCCATCACATTACTAGGGTACACACACAGTAGCCCTCGCGTTACTAGGGTACCCACACAGTAGCTCTCGTGTTAATAGTGTGTACACACACAACAGCCCTCACGTTACTAGGGTACCCACACAGTAGCCCTCACGTTACTAGGGTACACACACAGTAGCCCTCACGTTACTAGGGTACCCACACAGTAGCCCTCGCGTTACTAGGGTACCCACACAGTAGCCCTCACGTTACTAGGGTACCCACACAGTAGCCCTCGCGTTACTAGGGTACCCACACAGTAGCCCTCACGTTACTAGGGTACACACACAGTAGCCCTCGCGTTACTAGGGTACCCACACAGTAGCCCTCACGTTACTAGGGTACCCACACAGTAGCCCTCGCGTTACTAGGGTACCCACACAGTAGCCCTCACGTTACTAGGGTACCCACACAGTAGCCCTCACGTTACTAGGGTACCCACACAGTAGCCCTCACATTACTAGGGTACACACACAGTAGCCCTCGCGTTACTAGGGTACCCACACAGTAGCTCTCGTGTTAATAGTGTGTACACACACAACAGCCCTCACGTTACTAGGGTACCCACACAGTAGCCCTCACGTTACTAGGGTACACACAGTAGCCCTCACGTTACTAGGGTACCCACACAGTAGCCCTCACGTTACTAGGGTACCCACACAGTAGCCCTCACGTTACTAGGGTACACACACAGTAGCCCTCGCGTTACTAGGGTACCCACACAGTAGCTCTCGTGTTAATAGTGTGTACACACACAACAGCCCTCACGTTACTAGGGTACCCACACAGTAGCCCTCACGTTACTAGGGTACACACACAGTAGCCCTCACGTTACTAGGGTACCCACACAGTAGCCCTCGCGTTACTAGGGTACCCACACAGTAGCCCTCACGTTACTAGGGTACCCACACAGTAGCCCTCACGTTACTAGGGTACCCACACAGTAGCCCTCACATTACTAGGGTACACACAGTACCCCTCACATTACTAGGGTACCCACACAGTAGCCCTCACATTACTAGGGTACACACACAGTAGCCCTCATGTTACTAAAGCACATACACAGTATCGCTCACATTACTAGGGTACACACAGTACCCCTCACATTACTAGGGTACCCACACAGTAGCCCTCATGTTACTAAAGTACAAACACAGTATCCCTAATGTTACTAGGGTATACACACAGTACCCCTCACATTACTAGTGTACACAGTAGCCCTCACATTAGCGTACTACACACAGTAGCCCTCACGTTACTAGGGTACACACACAGTGGTCTGCAGGTTCCTGGGGGTCCTGGGACCCGGGCCTCTGAGATCTCTGACGCTGCTCAAGAAGGACGGAATTGTGTGTTTAAAAAGGTGTAATCTGCCTGTTCATACATGTTAAACACAGCCAGGGGTAGCAGCCAGACATGTCTATGAGATTAGATAAGATAAGATAGTGATAGCACTATCTAGAAAATGATTGATAGACGACAGTTCCAATCTGAATACTTTAACCACTGCTACCATGCTTCAAAATAGCAGTAGTAGTATTTGGAACAGTGGTGGTAGTACCAGTAGTATCTGTTCTTGTATGTAACAATATTGCAAAATGTCCCAAAAATAAAGTTTCTACACTAAATCAAAGGATCCAATCCAAATCCATGAGTGATGAGTAAAAGCAGAATGTCACTGTAGAAGATACCATCTCACTGAGGACAAACTTTGATAAGAGAGGACAAACTTTGACAAGAGAGGTCGAACAAATCAAGGCAATTTAGTGTTCTGTTGTGAGTTCCCACATCCCACATCAATTTTTATGCATGCGTGTCCTGATAAGCACAAGTTTCTATTGAGAGACCATACAATGAGCAAATTCATTTGAAACACTGAGAATGTTGTGAGGCAGGAGGTGGGAGGACTCCAGCTGCTATGTGCTGGAAGGAGAGGAGAGGAGAAACAAAGGTGGCCAAAACCTTTCAAACCTCTCCTGCAGCAAGTGCAGAAGGGCAAAGTGCGATTCTGGGAAAAAGAAAATAATAGATCATCTTTAAAAACTGGCTGCATATCTATCAAGAACATATCAATAAACCACATTGTCGCAAAAAAATAGTTTTTTTAATGTTTCCCTAATACGTGGAAATTGTCGCTAAGTAACAGGCGTTCACTGGGTTTACGGTCAGTGAGTTGGCTTAAACAACCCATTCTCCTCTGTGCTCTGGAGGCCGGCCATTTAGTTTGTTTCAACTCAACTGTGAGGGAAAACAAACTCACGCCATCCATTAGGTATTATGTAGACTTTCTATGAAGACACTGCTAGATGTCTTCATAGCTAGCTTGCTTGGTACTTTCACTGTTTACGGTTATTGTTGCTGGTTATGCACGGGAATGTGATAGGAATGGTCCATCAGTATGATGTTTGGTCCAAGGCTCATGGCTGTGTATCATGTGAGCAGCTGAGCCCTTTGGCTAGAAGAAAGAGAGAGAGAGAGAGAGAGAGAGAGAGAGAGAGAGAGAGAGAGAGAGAGAGAGAGAGAGAGAGAGAGAGAGAGAGAGAGAGAGAGAGAGCCCTTGGGCTAGATGTATGTCTTGGAAGCAGCTGTTTGGATCCACAATACCTTCACCATGAGATCATGATTCAAGGTGTGTCCAATCCTCTGGACTGGTTTCACAACTGTTTGGTATTCAACACTGGAAGGTATGGAAGGGAGACTTAGAGAGAGAGAATCAGTTTGAAACTGGAAGGCATGGAAGGAGACGGAGAGAGAATCAGTTTGAAACGATAAGCTGCATCAGAAAAAAACTGATGAGCTAGCAGTCAACTGTTTGCTTTTGATGGAGCAAGCAGTCAACTCTGCTCTTGATGGAACAACAGACAGGCCTTTCTGTTTGCAGCTTAATAACAAATACAGCTTTGGTGGTGGGTCACATAATCATCAAGCCTGCTTGGAAAGCGACTAGGCTTTCAGAGGCAGCGGTGTTATCCGCTTCAAATACAAGAAGCCACAAATAAAACAGAAAACAAGCTTCTCCCCACAAGGGCTTATGGGTGGTTGGTTTACTCCACCATGAGGGCTTGTGGCTGTGCTCCAAATACAACCTTTTGACATCATCTCTCTCAAAGAAGGTGCTAGTTTGTTTAAATGGAAATCTATGCAAGGCTACACGGCACAAACATTTGGGTTGGGTTTAAGTTTAAACGACTTGTCGCACCACTTTTGCCACTCCCCTGACTGCTATAAAGGAGTCTGCATTAAAGGAAACACATCAAACTTATGGAAACTGTTGAAGCCTTGCAGCCTTTAAATGGAGCGCTGGCGCACAGACTAGACTGACATCACCCCCAAGCAAACCTCAACCTCATTCTTTAGGTTTAGGTGACATCATCCAAACCTTAACATTTAGGTCCCATCGTCCCTTAACCTTTAGGTCCCATCATCCAAACATAAAGCTTTAGGTCCCATCGTCCAAACATAAAGCTTTAGGTCCCATCGTCCAAACATAAAGCTTTAGGTCCCATTGTCCAAACATAAAGCTTTAGGTCCCATCGTCCAAACATAAAGCTTTAGGTCCCATCGTCCAAACATAAAGCTTTAGGTCCCATCATCCAAACATAAAGCTTTAGGTCCCATCATCCAAACATAAAGCTTTAGGTCCCATCATCCAAACATAAAGCTTTAGGTCCCATCATCCAAGCATAAACCTTTAGGTCCCATCATCCAAGCATAAACCTTTAGGTCCCATCATCCCTTAAACTTTAGGTCCCATCATACAAACCTTAACCTTTAGTTCCCATCATCCAAGCATAAACCTTTAGGTCCCATCATCCAAGCATAAACCTTTAGGTCCCATCATCCCTTAAACTTTAGGTCCCATCATACACACCTTAACCTTTAGTTCCCATCGTCCCTTAACCTTTAGGTCCCATCATCCCTTTAACTTTAGGTCCCATCATCCAAACCTAAACCTCAACGATGGGTTAGGTTTAGGTCATCATCAAAACCTAAATGGACGCCGTACGGCATCATCAACTGATCCCATTTCAAAGACTGAAACGTGACAAATCAATGCTGAATATTGTATCAATTACTCTGGTATGCTCATCCTTTTGGCAGTAGCTTGCAGAGAGAGAGAGAGAGAGAGAGAGAGAGAGGATGCATAATTGTTTTCCTTTCATAGTTTCCCAGGACCTCTACTTTAGGTCTCTGAGTCTTGGGAGCAGGAAGTGAGTGAAGTTGAAAGGTCAAAGCTTCTGCTTCAGCTGGCGAAATGACCACTTAGCGGTACAGACCATTAATATACTGTACTATATTGCACTGCTTTTAAGAAGCAGGCTATGACACAAAACACAAAAACAACTTTCACTAAATCCTGATAAACAGCCTTACCTCATTCCTGAGAGCCGACGGTGTGAAGAGCACTGCGAGCCAAGGTCCTCCATGACCACGTTCATGTCGACAGCCTCGCAAACTAATCAACCTAACACACATTGAAGGAGAAAAAATGTCCTGTCATAAAGCAAACCATAACTTTCATAATGCTCATGTGAAGGGATCATGCACACTCGGTCATTTTCTTTGTATAACTATCTCTCATCGACATCCCACCACTATGTTTACCACAACGTCAGGATAGGGTCGCACCTTCTGCTCTTCTCGCACCAAGTTTTCCATCTAGAAAAAACAACACGAACCTGTCCTGGACCTGGACCTGGACCTGGACCTGGACCTGGTCTTACTTCCACATGTGGGCTTCCTCTTTTTTTCTTCTTCCCTAAATCAAAGCCGGTACGTTATCTCAGCATCCTGACTGGCTTTCGTGGACACACACACACACACACACACACACACACACACACACACACACACACACACACACACACACACACACACACACACACACACACACACACACAGTCTCTAGATATACAGTCTGAAAATACAGTCTGTACAGCCTGAATATACAGCCTGAATATACAGCCTGTCTCTGTGTGTCTCCGCTTCTGGCAACCTTCTGACGCGACTGAAGTCCTAATGTAGCAGCAGACCTCCTCTCTCCTCCTCCTCCTCCTCCTCCTCCTCCTGGCGGGGCGTCTGTCAGCTTCACTTTCCTCTCCTTCTCACATGGGTGTAGGCTACTTGTTTGCTCTCGGAGTCGGTTGACACAGTCCGCGACATGACACACCCATGTTGTGTCATTAACGTGAACACATGCACAAAATAACCCTAACCCGTCCCTAACCCAGAGACCGGGTCGGCTTTTCCTCTGGGCAAACAGCGACACCGTGTGGTGGGACTCGCTATCTATCTTCAGCACACCAGAAATAATAACCACGCACAGTGTCAGTGTTAGTACAAAACAATTGTATTACAATGACAATATAACAAAGGTACACGCTTCACAGCACAACACACAAGAAATACTAGCCTTGCACAATGTCAGTGTTAGTTAAAATATGGGTAACACTTTAGATTAGGGACCACATATTCACCATTAACTAGTTGCTTACAAGCACACATATTTGTTATTTATTATGCCATTATAAAGCGCTTATTAATGCATTATTCTGCATGACCATATTCTACAACTACTAGGCCATTCACTTTAATATTAGAGTTATTCCTCTATAACCTCCTAATTACTGCTTATTGATAGTAAGTAAGGAACAGGGCCGTTTCTAGCTGTTTGGGGGCCCTATGCGAGATAAAAGTTTGGGGCCCCTATGTTATCATGTCTGACCTTACCAGTGCCTATAGAAACGGCACTGGTAAGGAAGTTGTTGTACATAAGTTACGATCTTAGCAACTAGTTAATGGTGAATATGTGGTCCCTAATCTAAAGTGTTACCAAAATATGTATTACAATAATATAACAAAGGTACACTAAAATCAGCAAAACACACAGCAGCGGAGGTGAGTTATGAAAACGGGGTCCTTAATTGGGCGGGACAGTGCTGGACACGTTACAGTAGGACGGGTCCTCTCCGTGGGAGCAGTCCCGGGGGAACAGGCCGGTCATGGTCAAGCCGGTCACCATGAGGAAGACCCCGGCCAGGAGGAGGGCGATGGGCAGGAGCTTCTCAGAGTGGAACCAACGACCGCCAGAGAGTTTGAGGAAACACGCCGACGGAAAGATGAAGATCAGCGGGATAGCACTCAGTACGCCCTACAAATATTACATCATGAATATGAAATATGAAATACACCATTAGTCAATAATATATGAATATGAAATACACCATAATTCAATAATATATGAATATGAAACAAACCATTATTCAATAATATATAAATATGAAATACACCATTATTCAATAATATATGAATATGAAATACACCATTCTTCAATAATATATGAATATGAAATACACCATTCTTCAATAATATATGAATATGAAATACACCATTATTCAATAATATATGAATATGAAATACACCATTATTCGATAATATATAAATATGAAATACACCATTATTCAATAATTTATTCATATTAAATATACCATTATTCAATAATTCAATGCATGTGTGTGTGTGTGTGCATGCATGCGTGCGTGCGTCGTGCATGGGTGTGTGTGTGTGTGCATGTATTAGATCTAATAGAGCGTAACAGTGACCGCCCCTTTTTAACAGCTCCGGTGCCGGAAGTAAATTTCCCATGCATTTATCTCGTCCACTTTTCGTATAATCCTTATAAAAAGAGTATTAAGCCTTTAACCAAGCCGATCGTTCGTTGTGGTAGTCGTGACCATATTATGTTTGATTCGGGCATAAAAAGAATTTGGAAAACGGAAGAAAAGCCAAAGGTACTTTATTTTGTTGACCGAGTGAGGAACTACTCATCCCGAATCAAACATAATATGGTCACGACTACCACAACGAACGATTGGCTTGGTTCAAGTCTTAATACTCTTTTTATAAGGATTATACGAAAAGTGGACGAGATAAATGCATGGGAAATTTACTTCCGGCACCGGAGCTGTTAAAAAGGGGCGGTCACTGTTACGCTCTATTGTATTTAGTTAAACAGTCTATGTAACAACAAGGTTACATTTAACTCCAGCACCACCCCCAGGCAGTCGTAGAGCAGAGAGAGCATGGAGCAGGAGCCCACGATGACCAGCGTTATGCCCACATGCTCCAGGTTGGAAAGCTCTCGCTTGTAGAAAACATTGGACACCACCTAGAACACACAGCACACAAACACAGGATGTATGGTTCTCAAACGATAGATTCAGATTCTGACATGGGGACCCTGGCATAGAGACCCTGGCATGGGGACCCTGGCATGGGAACCCTGGCATGGAGATCCTGACATGGGAGTCCTGGCATAGAGACCCTGGCATGGGAACCCTGACATGGGGACCCTGGTATGGGAACTCTGGCATGGGGACCCTGGCATGGGAACCCTGGCATAGAGACCCTGGCATGGGGACCCTGGAACCCTGGCATGGAGACCCTGGCATGGGGACCCTGACACGGGAACCCTGGCATAGAGACCCTGGCATGGGAACCCTGACATGGGGACCCTGGTATGGGGACCCTGGTATGGGAACTCTGGCATGGGATCCCAGGCATGGAGACCCTGGCATGGGGACCCTGACACGGGAACCCTGGCATAGAGACCCTGGCATGGGAACCCTGGTATGGGGACCCTGGCATGGGAACCTTGACATGGGGACCCTGACATGGGAACCTTGACATGGGAACCCTGGCATAGGGACCCTGACATGGGAACCCTGACATGGGAACCTTGACATGGGAACCCTGGCATAGGGACCCTGACATGGGAACCCTGACATGGGAACCTTGATATGGGGACCCTGACATGGGAACCTTGACATGGGGACCCTGACATGGGAACCTTGACATGGGAACCCTGGCACGGGGACCCTGGCACGGGGACCCTGACACGGGAACCTTGACACGGGAACCCTGGCACGGGAAACCTGACACGGGAACCCTGGCACGGGGACCCTGACATGGGAACCTTGACATGGGGACCCTGACATGGGAACCTTGACATGGGAACCCTGGCACGGGGACCCTGGCATGGAAACCCTGGTATGGGGACCCTGGCATGGGGACCCTGGCATGGGGACCCTGACATGGGAACCTTGACATGGGAACCCTGGCATGGGAACCTTGACATGGGAACCCTGGCACGGGGACCCTGGCACGGGGACCCTGGCATGGGAACCCTGGCATGGGAACCCTGACATGTGAACCCTGGCATGGGGACCCTGACATGGGAACCTTGACATGGGTACCCTGACATGGGAACCTTGACATGGGAACCCTGGCATAGGGACCCTGACATGGGAACCCTGACATGGGAACCCTGACATGGGAACCCTGGCATGGGGACCCTGACATGGGAACCTTGATATGGGGACCCTGACATGGGAACCTTGACATGGGAACCTTGACATGGGGACCCTGGCACGGGGACCTTGACATGGGGACCCTGGCACGGGGACCCTGGCATGGGAACCTTGACATGGGGACCCTGGCACGGGGACCCTGGCATGGGGACCCTGGCACGGGGACCCTGGCATGGGAACCCTGGCATGGGAACCCCTGACCTAAAGCAAGTCTTCTAACGACAATGCTTGTAAGGATTCAAGCATGGTGCCTGGACCCTGGTGTCCAGGGTCTGTAGGGCTCACCACCTACAGATCACTGACAGGAACATTGTGTCCAGAGCACTTCAACATCCTGTTGGGAGGAATATGACAAACCTCTCGCGTCACTAAACACTCCAGCGGGAAGGTGGTCATGATGCTCAGTCCGAAGCAGAAACGCCCCAACGTCACCACGTTATCATTTCTGCAGTAATTCTCAAAAATATCCCCTGGAGAGAGTAAAATGTGAATGATAATAATAATAATAATAATAATAATAATAATAATAATAATAATAATAATAATAATAATAATAACAATAACAATAACAATAATATAATAATAGCACCATTTAAAACGTGTGTTGCCAAGTAATTTACATGATAACAACAGACAGTAATACTGTAACATGTAGTAATATGTATATTAAGTGTATATTATATAGTAATACTACATGTAGTAATATGTATGTTATGTGTATATTATATTGTAATACTACATGTAGTGTATATTAAATGTATATTATATAGTCATACTGTAACATGTAGTAATATGTATATTAAATGTATATTATATAGTTATGCTGTAATACAATCGGACTAAGCTGTATGGCTGTTTTTACTGGGTTTCTTTAGCATGTTAAAGCACTTTGTAAACTTTGTTTTTAAAGTTTCTTTACAGATAAAGTGTATTATTATTATAATACAGTATGGGATCTATCCCACCTTGTGTGTGTCCAGTAAACGTCGTGTAGCCAGCGACGGCGAACGCAGCACTGACCACTGCGGCAAATCCGACGGACAGGTGAGTGACTCTGGACCAATTTCTGAGCGTCGGCTGCTCCAGAGACCCATAGATCATGAAGCTGTTGTGGTGGCATATGAATGCTAAACGCAAAGCATTATTAGCATTGGGGCATCTAACCCTTATCTGCTCCTTAATGACCTGTCTCTGTACTGTCTAACCCCTACTCACTCTACTAGAACATTAAAATACATTCAAATATTACACAAGTCGTCTCATACGTATTTTGACCATCAGAGAGGTAACCCCAGAAACATTTGAATCCCTTGTTCCATGAGTAAACACATGCTGCTAAGACAAGGGTTTAATTCCCTCATAAAGCTGATTCATATGTGTAATAAGAATACAACAGGAAAGGCAGAAAGTGGTTCTCAAGTGCTTTCCTGCTGATCCAGGAAAGAGGACTGGAAGAAGAGTGTCCACCTGCCTTCTACTCACAGTCCTTAAACCACTGAGTTCCCCACAACTATTTGTTGTGAGCTTAGCACGCAAGGATAGCAAGTGTATTTGCTATCCTTAAACTAATAATAACTCAATATGATTGGATTTGTATATGACAATTTGCGTTATATTCAATAACTTACAGTAGTCTTTGTCATCACAGCTTTAAGACAAACTTACCGAAGGACATGACCCCCACTGCCTGAATGGCGTTCCACTTTGCAAACACCCATGCATCTTCTGTAGGGGGTCTAGAGACAGAGAGAGAGACACACATTCATTATGAACAATTCGATGGTTACTAATCAAGATATGTTACGGAGCCACACTAAAAGGTCAAACATTTAGATTTAATCAAACAGTGTTTTATTATAATGATGAGTCATCGGTACATCTGTGGATATATTATTATTATGTTTTATATATTTTAATGATGAGTCATCGGTACAGCTGTGGATATATTATTTTTATGTTTTATATATTTTAATGATGAGTCATCGATACATCTGTGGATATATTATTATTATAATGTTTTATAGATTATAATGATGAGTCATCGGTACATGTGTGGATATATTATCATTATTATAATGTTTTATAGATTATAATGACGAGTCATCGGTAAATCTGTGGATATATTATTTTTATGTTTTATATATTTTAATGATGAGTCATCAATACATCTGTGGTGTGAGGGTCGCTGCTCGCTCTGTGACGACTATCAGGATCATAAGCGTCAACACCATGGACAGGAAAGACACCTAGTAACACACACACACACACACACACACACAGTGATGTCACATGCATGTGTTAACGTGTAAACATTAGGAAACAAAGGAGGACGAAACTGGTGGACACTTTTAAAGTGTCTTGTATCTATGGTGTCAGACAGTTGTAAACATTGTAATATTTTAACCGCTATTTGATATATTATATATATACAGTATATATAGATATTTCTATAAGATGAGATATTTATATATTATATATAGATATGTATATATTATATATACATACATTTATATATAAGATATTTATACAGATAAAAGGGGTTTTATCAGCACACTTACCTTCCCCAGCTTTCCTAAATTACGATGAAGTGAAAGTGGCAGCGTGACAAGAATGGTGGACATAGTGATTACAAAGTTACGCTTTGCAAGGATGTGATCAGGACCAACTGAAAAAACAATCCATAAAGACAGTAAGTGATTTCATTCATCATTTCATTCATTTAGTTGAAGAGGATTTCAAGGAGTTCTGTGTTTACAAGTTGAGTACAGTTGTATTAAAGGGGGGGTATGTCATTCATCTAAAGTAGACTAACGTTAACTTTGGTTGAGCAGAGGGTCAGAGATCAGAGGTCAGAGATCAGAGGTCAGGTAAATAGGGGTGTATTCATCATTATTTACTGTGTTTATCATATCCACTCTGAATATTGAATACTTGTGGTTGAGGTGATTAGCCTAGAACTCTAGACACCCCCTAGCGGCAGCAAATTTATTTGGCAGCTAGGTAGGTCTAGCGGCTCCGTCGGCTTTTTGGTGCTGGAAACACCAAGTATGTCTGACCAATCACAGCGTGAGGGGCGGAGTCGGAAGCCGGGCTACCATGACGACAGAGTTGCGACGGTTCCGTGTTAGAGGTAAACAATGGCTGCTGCTGCTGGCGAACGGCTTTCTTTCCACTCGGCTTTGGCCGCGACTCTTCAAGACTTGAAGTTAACATTTTATTTGAGAAAAGAACAAAGAACGGCACTGAAGTCTTTCCTCGAAAATAAATATGTATTCTGAGTTTTGATTAATGACGTAGTCAGAGCCGTCGCTCTGACTACGTCACCTTCTTCGTTGCTCTGATTGGTTGTAGCGCTATCCTATTGCGTGCAGAGGGAACTTGAAAGACAACCATTTATCCCGCCCACACTGTCAATGGAGCTGCGCCAGACCTTACATCTTTCTGATGTGGGTCTGGCTTGCCAGGCTAGGAGGTGATAGCAAGTGAACGTGAAAATGACATTATATTATATGGAATATGATAGCAAGTAAATATGATATGACCAACTCTACAGACACATTCTGCTCAACTATCTTACACAGCGCCTCTTTAAAGGAATCGTGAGCTGAATAAAGGAGCACTTTATTTGAACGTATAATGCTTACTATATAATATATAACTACATATGCTTACCTCCAGGTATTCTCTGAAATACTTTGGTCAGTGTGTCACCAGTTGTAATATTGTAACTGATCATAGCTAGGAAAAGAAAACATGCTGGTGATATACAGGGTGAAATTACACACATCTCTTTTTATATGTTAGGTGTGTTTTAGGAATATAGTAGAATGAAATAGAACTATAAATTGAATATTTTTATGGTAGATAATATTGCTTCACACCAGGCAATAAAAAAATATGACTCATAATTCAGACAAAATGACTCATCTGAAATATTATACTGTACTCATACTATTATACTAATATTATGATACTGTACTAATGCTATTATACTAATAGTATTATACTGTACTAATAATAATATACTAATACTAGTATACTATACTTATATTATACTAATACTATTATACTGTACTACACTATGACTACTTAACAAGTCATGATAATGAGAGCTTCTATTACATTATTATTATTATTATTATTATTATTATTATTATTATTATTGTTGTTGTTGCTGTTATTATTATTATATTAATCACAGCTACATTTAATGGAATGAAGAATGTACAGCATGGTGAATGTTTTACCTATGAAGGGCTGAAGGAAGGGTAACATCGTAATTACCTATGAGGGGCTGAAGGAAGGGTGACATGGTGACTTACCTATGAAGGGGTGAAGGAAGGGTGACATGGTGAAATACCTATGAAGGGGTGAAGGAAGGGTGACATGGTGACTTACCTATGAAGGGGTAGAGGAACTGCAGCAGAGAGACCAGCAGGAAGCCCGGAGAACCGAAGGCGCTGTGGACCAGAGCCTGATAGCTGCTGCTGTCTGACATGTTGCCTCCCTTTATCAACAGGATGATGGTGTAGTCTGTTTGGAGTCATGATCATGTGTTACACACACACTGCACTCGCACACACACACACACACACACACACACACACACACACACACACACACACACACACACACACACACACACACACACACACACACACACACCTACCAACCTGTGATGACAGCCACAGCCATTAACAGTATGAGGCCCAGAGGAAGCCCAGCCTGGTTCAAGGCATAAGGTAACCCTGAAATACCCAAAACATCATCCTTTACAAAATAAATGATATGGAACTATACTGCAATATATTGAAGCGAACAAACCAACAATGTTGTTCTAGCGAAACATGAAGAGTTTGCTATCAGATTTGTGCATGTACTTGTAGACTATTTTTAAGAAAGTGATACAATTTTAACTTTGTTATACCCTTTAACATGTTTATTGTTGTATAAGTTTGGGTGTGTGGGTGTGTGTGTGTGTGTGTGTGTGTGTGTGTGTGTGTGTGTGTGTGTGTGTGTGTGTATGTGTGTGTGTGTGTGTGTGTGTGTGTGTGTGTGTGGGGGGGGGGGGTGGGGGGGGGGGGGGAGTCATATGATGCGAGGGTGAAGGGCCTCAGGGGGTGAATGGGTTTATAGTTTCTGTTATTGCAACAAAAAAAGTAGGCAAAGTAAAGCAGCTTCGTCAGTAATAGTTATATTTAGGTCACTGCTTGGCGAAGCCAATAGGCTTATCATAGACGATTATTTATTTAATGATAGCCTATTACATTTGTGTAGGCCTATATGTAAGTAGTGTAACTGGTCACTATAGCTTACCTATAATTCCCGAGCCTATGATGGAGTTGATGAAGTTAAAGGAGACGGAGATGAGGGAAGCTGTCCCTTGCTGACCGGCAGCTCCATGTTCAGCACAAATCAAAGTCCTCCTGTCCTCAGAGCCGGACTGGAAGTTAAGCAGTCATTAAGGGGAAACGTTCACAGTTAAATCATTATTTAACAGTCACTCAACGTTACATCCAATCACTGTTGAATAAGACATTAATAGGGTCAATCCGTTAACCAATTGTGAGAACCGCAGCCTACCTGTTGAGCCATTGACACACACACACCTGCTGCTCTCCTCATGGGCGAGACGACGAGCCTCCCGTCCAGCAGGAACCGACTGAAGCAGACCATGAAAGTCAACAGGACAATGAAGGCACCCAGCAGCGCCCCCTGTCTGCTGAACATGGGTTATAAATTCTTTATTATTATTATTATTATTATTATTATTATTGTTATTATTATTATTATTATTATTATTATTATTATTATTATTATTATTATTATTATTATTATTTTAAACCACCTCACAGCGCCCCCTGTCTGCTGAACATGGGTTATAAACTCTTTATTATTATTATTATTATTATTATTATTATTATTATTATTATTATTATTGTTATTATGTTAAAACACCTCACAGCGCCCCCTGTCTGCTGAACATAGGTTATAAACTCTTTATTATTATTATTATTGTTGTTGTTGTTGTTGTTGTTGTTATTATTATTATTATTATTATTATGTTAGAACACCTCACAGCGCCCCCTGTCTGCTGAACATAGGTTATAAACTCTTTATTATTATTATTATTATTATTATTGTTGTTGTTGTTGTTGTTGTTGTTGTTGTTGTTATTATTATTATTATTATTATGTTAGAACACCTCACAGCGCCCCCTGTCTGCTGAACATGGGTTATAAACTCTTATATGATGAGGTAAGAAACAGATCCTCCTAGACAGCAACAGGTCTCCGTTCTCCGTTAGCACAATGGACGGACTGTGTAATATAGTCTGCGGCCACGAGAGGCCGCCACGTTGCTGACAGTATTGGCTCACGTCCAACTCTATCATAGTCATCATTAATTATGTATATATATATTTTTTTTAAATGATTGTAGTGTCAAATACACGGATTGTACGTCGGCTCCACACGACGCTATGATGAGTGTATGCGTTGGCACGGTTTCAAGACAGGGCCTCAAGTTAAACGAGGATGCAGGCCGACTACGTTGGCGTCATCCAGACTGTTTGTTATCAGACACGTCAACCAACACACACTAGAGATATTTCAGAATCCACTTCCCCAACACCCGTCACAGTGAGGCCCCGCCCACCCGCCACTCCAACATCCTCATAGTCTGGTATATACTAATAGTAATAGTATTAAAGTACTAATAGTCTAGTAGTAGTAATAGTATTATAGTACTAATAGTCTAGTAGTAATGGTATTATAGTACTAATAGTCTAGTAGTAATGGTATTATAGTACTAATAGTCTAGTAGTAATGGTATTATAGTACTAATAGTCTAGTAGTAATGGTATTATAGTACTAATAGTCTAGTAGTAATAGTATTATAGTACTAATAGTCTAGTAGTAATGGTATTATAGTACTAATAGTCTAGTAGTAGTAATGGTATTATAGTACTAATAGTCTAGTAGTAATGGTATTATAGTACTAATAGTCTAGTAGTAATGGTATTATAGTACTAATAGTCTATTAGTAATAGTATTAAAGTACTAATAGTCTAGTAGTAGTAATAGTATTATAGTACTACTAGTCTAGTAGTAATGATATTATAGTACTAATAGTCTAGTAGTAGTAATGGTATTATAGTACTAATAGTCTAGTAGTAATGGTATTATAGTACTAATAGTCTATTAGTAATGGTATTATAGTACTAATAGTCTAGTAGTAATAGTATTATAGTACTAATAGTCTAGTAGTAATGGTATTATAGTACTAATAGTCTATAGTAGTAGCCTAATAGTAATATATTACTAATAGTAGTAATAGTATTATAGTACTAATAGTCTATGGTAGTAGTATAGTACTAATAGTCTATTACTAGTAATGGCATTATAGTACTAATAGTCTATTACTAGTAATAGTATTATAGTAGTAGTCTATAGTAGTAATAGTATTATAGTACTAATAGTCTATAGTAATAGTATTATAGCACTAATAGTCTATTAGTAATAGTATTATAGTACTAATAGTCTATTAGTAGTAACATCATTATAGTACTAATAGTCTATTAGTAGTAATAGTATTATAGTACTAATAGTCTAGCAGTACTAACAGTATTATAGTACTAATAGTCTACAGTAGTAACAGTATTATAGTACTAATAGTCTATTAGGCTAGTAGTAATGGTATTATAGTACTAATAATCTATCAGTAGAAACAGTATTATAGTACTAATAGTCTAGTAGTAATGGTATTATAGTACTAATAGTCTAGTAGTAGTAATGGTATTATAGTACTAATAGTCTAGTAGTAATGGTATTATAGTACTAATAGTCTAGTAGTAGTAATGGTATTATAGTACTAATAGTCTAGTAGTAATGGTATTATAGTACTAATAGTCTATTAGTAATAGTCCTACTAATAGTCTAGTAGTAGTAATAGTATTATAGTACTAATAGTCTAGTAGTAATGATATTATAGTACTAATAGTCTAGTAGTAGTAGTAATGGTATTATAGTACTAATAGTCTAGTAGTAATGGTATTATAGTACTAATAGTCTATTAGTAATGGTATTATAGTACTAATAGTCTAGTAGTAATGGTATTATAGTACTAATAGTATATAGTAGTAATAGTATTATAGTACTAATAGTCTATAGTAATAGTATTATAGCACTAATAGTCTATTAGTAATAGTATTATAGTACTAATAGTCTATTAGTAGTAACAGCATTATAGTACTAATAGTCTATTAGTAGTAATAGTATTATAGTACTAATAGTCTAGCAGTACTAACAGTATTATAGTACTAATAGTCTACAGTAGGCCTAGTAACAGTATTATAGTACTAATAGTCTATTAGGCTAGTAGTAATGGTATTATAGTACTAATAATCTATCAGTAGAAACAGTATTATAGTACTAATAGTCTATTAGTAGAAATAGTATTATAATACTAATAGTCTAGCAGTAGTAACAGTATTATAGTACTAATAGTCTATAGTAATAGTAGCCTATTATAGTAATAGTCTATAGTAGTAATAGTATTATAGTACTAATAGTCTATGGTAGTAATATTATTATATTACTTGTAATAGTATTACAGTAGGCCTACTAATAGTCTATGGTAGTAATAGTATTATATTACTTGTAATAGTATTACAGTAGGCCTACTAATAGTCTATGGTAGTAATAGTATTATATTACTTGTAATAGTATTACAGTACTAATAGTCTATGGTAGTAATAGTATTACATTACTAATAGTCTATAGTAGTAATAGTATTACAGTAGCCTACTAATAGTCCATTAGTCCTGCTGTCTGTCAGGGTCCGCCTCGGCTTCCCGACATCCACGCGGCCTGTGGATCCCAACACACGCGCGCGCTCCAGGACCCGCGGACTTCCGGAAGCCCGGGGAGCCGCGCGCCACTCTGGCGGCCAGTCATCAGTGTGAAAGGTGTGCGTTTCAACTGGGAATAAACATCAGGAGCAGGAGTCACTTTCCTCCGATAATCCGGCTGAGAGGAGCATTTACACACTTTCTTTACTTAAAAAAAAGTCGCCGTTTTTTATTTTTATAGAAACCAAACGGAGGATGAAATAGAAACGGTAAGACAAAAAGGTTTTTCTGTAATTAAGGTGGGGGAAGTTGTGGGACTGCTTTCACTGGAAATATCGACAGTCTGTAGAATAATTTCTTCAATTAAATGGTTTATTGTAGTAAACTTCATTCCTACACGCACTGTCCCAACCATTACATAACCTCTTCGCTGCTTGCAAATGTTCCGGAGGGTTTTGGATGTGGTTGATTTAGCCATAAAGGATTAATATTAACATTAAGGGTTAATATTAACAAGTATCACTCTATAGGCTATAGGCCTGCAAGTCTGACAGCGCTATATTAAACAACTTATGATTTTTGTTGTCATTTTTTCTATTAGGCTTCCAAACAAAATGTAGACCCCACGGTATGAAAGCAGACCGTAGCCTAAATGTAATGGTTGGTGTTCCGCGCAGTCAATTACATGTTAAGATATATTTTTAATTAGTTTTGAAGCATATTTTAAATAATTGGCCGACATCCCGCTCGGCGACTTCGCCAACGCCCTTCGCACTCTCACTCACGGACCGCGTCGCTGCGGATGAGATCCAATTAGTCGCGAGTTGGGCCCTCAGGTGACCTGGTTATGAAGATGCTGTCGCTTGTTGAGGTATCAAGTTAAAGACACAAGAGTGTCCCACATGGACTTAGAGTAACCGATCCGGTCTTTTCCGATTCCTCCCGGGAGACTTCGTCCTGAGCTGTAAGAGTCCGCCAGGACCTGTAGAATAGTCTGTCTGCCAGGACCTGTAGAATAGTCTGTCTGCCAGGACCTGTAGAATAGTCTGTCTTCCAGGACCTGTAAAATAGTCTGTCTGCCAGGACCTGTAGAATAGTCTGTCTTTCAGGACCTGTAGAATAGTCTGTCTTCCAGGACCCATAGAATAGTCTGTCTGCCAGGACCTGTAGAATAGTCTGTCTGCCAGGACCTGTAGAATAGTCTGTCTGCCAGGACCTGTAGAATAGTCTGTCTGCCAGGACCTGTAGAATAGTCTGTCTGCCAGGACCTGTAGAATAGTCTGTCTTCCAGGACCTGTATAATAGTCTGTCTTTCAGGACCTGCAGACTAGTCTCTCTTCCAGGACCTGTATAATAGTCTGTCTTTCAGGACCTGCAGAATAGTCTGTCTTCCAGGACCTGTAGAATAGTCTGTCTTCCAGGACCCGTAGAATAGTCTTTCTTCCAGGACCTGCAGAATAGTTTGTCTTCCAGGACCTGCAGAATAGTCTCTCTTCCAGGACCTGCAGAATAGTCTGTCTTCCAGGACCTGCAGAATAGTCTGTCTTCCAGGACCTGCAGAATAGTCTGTCTGCCAGGACCTGCAAAATAGTCTGTCTGCCAGGACCTGCAAAATAGTCTGTCTGCAGCATTAAAAGGCAGTCAATATAAAATGTTGACAACCTATTCCTAATAGGCTCATTTTTTTGACACAGACTATACAATTGGTAATGTAGGCCCATTCCACTAGCCTATTGGGAAGTTAATGAACATTGTCCAATCATAACCAATGGTAATGTTCTTGTGATTGTATTTATAGTCCAGGTAATTAACTGAAGTGTTGATTCCATTCGTCACAGCAGAGATTCGTCAGTCCAGGCTTTTCATGTCTGGGAGAATCGTGTCCAAAGGTGTCCACATACTGCTGAAGTGAGAGCAAGAGAGTAAAGATTGCTCATTCAAATGAGCAAATAAGTCTATTTCTGGTTATCAATAAGAACACCATGGTCTTGACGGGTGACAGATAAACTGAAGTGTATTATATTTGAAGTTTAAGGGGTCATATCTAGAGTAGGCAACGTATAGGTTTACCTAAATGGCTGTTCAACATAAGACAGAAAAATAGTATAAAAGATTTTACCACATTAGAAATAAGGGCCTTGTACAAGAATACAACCCATATGTTTGCTTTTAGTTGTTTGTTGCTTTACAATCATCACAACCGCAGAATTCTGTGGCTAAAATCATCCAATCATCCAAAATCATCCAATCATTCATGATATCCTCAAGCCGAATACAAAATACAAGAAATACAGTTCAGTTCATTTAGCCTCTCCCAGTTGTTCTGGGATTCATTATTCTACATTATTTAGCCATTACCACCGTTCATTAGGCGTGAGTGCCTCTTATTGTGGTTGCTCTATGGGCAGGAAACAAACCAGATGCTACAGGAAACAACCATATTTTCAACATCCTGCAACTCAAAGAGACAAAAAGCTGTTAAAATGCAAATACACAACAATAATCATATGGTCAATTATCCATTAAACCAGTGGTTCCTAACCTTTTTTGGTGTGACCCCATTTCTAGCTCTGAAAATGTTTGCAACCCCAACTTTAACTTTTGTGCGTCTGCTTTTTACACACAGTTTTTACCCAATCAACATCTGCCGGTAATATCAATGTCCTCGTGAACGTAAGCATCTCTCTTCTGAGAAGAAGTGATTAGTAGTCATTTGCTCTTGGCTATGAATCGTGAGGCAGTCAGGAGGTATGAGACCTTGAAAAAAATTGATTACTAAAATGGATCATCAAATATCTCTGGCTTATGTCAGCAGTCTCCTGCGACCCCGTACCCCCGTGCGACACCCCCCTCCCAAGAGGACCCCAAGTGGGGACCGACCCCAACATTGGGGTCAGAATTTCAGTCAAATAAAATACAACACAGTTTAAATCAGTTTCTTAAACTCATACACACATTCAATGATTAATACGTAGTAATACAATTATGTGTTTTTTTTACTATTAACATCCATCATTGATGAATCATCAATAAAATTGATAAAATCATATCACCAAAAACCTGCACACACTTACAGTATTATGTTATGTAACTTCAATACATCACTCAACATAACCTACTGTATACTGTACTGTGCACTATTGTATACTACTGTACACTGTACTGTATACTGTACTGTAAACTAATACTGTACTGTACACTACTGTACACTACTGTATACTGTACTGTACTCTACTGTATACTGTACTGTACTCTACTGTACTCTACTGTATACTGTACTGTACTCTACTGTACAGTACTGTATACTGTACTCTACTGTATACTGTACTGTACACTACTGTACACTACTGTATACTGTACTGTACTCTACTGTATACTGTACTGTACTCTACTGTACACTACTGTATACTGTACTGTACTCTACTGTATACTCTACTGTATACTGTACTGTAGTCTACTGTATACTACTGTATACTCTACTGTACTGTATATTGTACTGTATTCTACTGTATACTACTGTACACTGTACTGTATACTGTACTTTACTCTACTGTATACTGTACTGTATACTACTGTATACTGTACTGTATGTCTGTTTACTGTACTGTACACTACTGTGCTACTGTAATGTACACTGTACTATTGTTCAGTGCTATACTGTACACAGTACTGTACACTGCAC
The DNA here is from genome assembly GCA_030340625.1 of Merluccius polli. NCBI lineage: Eukaryota > Metazoa > Chordata > Actinopteri > Gadiformes > Merlucciidae > Merluccius > Merluccius polli. The sequence continues at coordinate 83,649 of JAOPHQ010001429.1, forward strand.
TACTGTACTGTACTGTATACTACTGTATACTGTACTATTTACTGTACTGTACACAACTGTATACTTCTGTACACTGTACTGTACACTTCCCCTAGGTGTGCGTTGTGTTTGTGAGATTTGGACTGCGTATTCGATTACAATTTTGGGGTATTTCCTGCATCCCTAGTACTGTAGTCAGTCTTCACTCTCCAGCCAGTCAGTCGTTCAGCCATCACACCCAAACCAACACTGCATGCAATTGATTGGCACTTACAACCATTTCTGATTGATTTCTTGTCCTCACAGAGCACAATATGGAAGTATTCTATTACACTGCTGCACTCAAATCAGTCAAATCAGGTGTTGCCTATGAGTGGTGTGGACAGTTGTGTAGACAATGCTCTGCATATTTAATGTTGCATACTCTGTCCTATCGGAGAAGTTTGGAACATCTCTAATAAAGACATCATCTGTAATTGAAATCGTGAAACAGTAAGAGGTCAAGGGGATACTACGCTATGAGATATATTCTACTAACCTTAACCCTGAACCCTGAAACACTGAACCCAGAACCCCTGACATTAAGCGTCTTATCTGTATGTTTCCCCATAGTCTGTAGTCGTGCTGGTGGCTAGCTGTTGACTCTGAAGTTGCAGGATGAAAAGATGGAACAGCTGCTTGTACCACCAGGACCGGACAGTTTTCGTCCATTTTGCCGTGAGTCGCTTCACGCCATCGAGCGGCGGATCGCCGAAGTAAAGGAGAAGAAGCCGAAGGGAAAACAGAGGAAGCGCAGTGAGGAAGATGGGCCCCAACCAAACAGAGACCTGGAAGCGGGCGAATCGCTGCCCTTCATCTATGGGGACATTCCCAAAGGAATGGTGTCCACGCCTCTGGAAGACATGGACCCCTTCTACCGAAATAAGAAAGTAGGTCGCTGTTAGACATATATATATATATATATATATATATATATATATATATATATATATATATATACTGTATATGAGAAAGGGAACCGGATGGTTTGACTGAAGAGGTCCCAGCTTCAGTCTAGACATTGTTATACTTGTGGATTAATTGATTCTGTTTTCAAAAACATGTACACTAATTAATTACTTAATTCTGAGCACTTGGAAGTACATGTGTGTGTGTGTGTCTCTCTCTCTCTCTCTCTCTCTCTCTAGTTGTCCCCCTTTGCATGTCTCTCTCTCTCTCTTTGTGTCATCTTGTGTCATCAACCATCTCTTGCCCCTCTCCCCAGACCTTCATAGTATTGAACAGAGGGAAGGTAATCTTCCGTTTCAACGCTGCGCCTGCCTTGTACTTCCTGAGCCCCTTCAACCCTCTCAGGAGAATATCAATCAAGATTTTGGTCCACTCATATCCTTTATTAACATTCAGACCTACCCAGAAGGTTTATGACATTAAACCATCGCTATCTCACCCCTGCTCTAGAATACATGATGTCATGCATGTGATGGTGGGTGTGGGACTGTGAGACCATAAGCGCTAATTTCTAATGTCTCGACCAGCTGGGCGACACTAGACCACAACTATCCAGTCTGTCCATGTCTTGTCTTGTGGAAATAATAGTACTAATACATAACAGTACTATGAGATGCACTGTGTACTTTTGAATGCATGGGTCATGGCTGCTGCTGTGTTTTATGGACAGAGGTGTGATAAGGGTTTGGTTTCCTTGACGACCGTCTCCACATTGTTCAGCATGATGATAATGTGCACCATCCTCACCAACTGTGGCTTCATGACCCTCCACCAGCCTCCCGAATGGGCCAAGAATGTTGAGTAAGTGTTGATGATGTCATTATCATTATCCCAGCAGGAGAAAGAAGTCTTAGTGTATTATTCTCTCCCCAACAGGTACACATTTACTGCCATCTATACGTTTGAATCCCTTGTGAAGATCCTGGCTCGAGGTTTCTGCGTGGGGGAGTTTACGTTTCTCCGAGACCCGTGGAACTGGCTGGACTTCAGCGTCATCACCATGGCGTGAGTGTTTGTGTCATATCCTGTTTCTGTTTCCATTCATTGTTTATCTCACTCTTAGAATTGGCAGTTTATTCTTTAATTACAATCAATTCTACGTTGTGTATCATCCAATTTGCTCTCTTAACCCAATGCATTACTGTACGACACCTGTATCACCAAAAGACAAGCAGCCGAAACTGAGCAAAAAATATAGTATAAAGTATATGACCTGTAGTGCTGTGTCCCTTATTAACTGTGAGTTTCCCTGCAGGTATGTAACTGAGTTTATAAACCTAGGCAATGTGTCAGCTCTACGCACATTCAGAGTGCTCAGAGCTTTAAAAACTATTTCAGTTATCCCAGGTAAGCAGCATGCACAGCCTTTTAGCACTAGCATCTTAGCATTTTAGCACTTAGCCCCCCCCACCCCCACCCACCCTACCACCCAACCTCTGCAGAAGCACCCTCCTCCATTGGTCTTGTAATGCTTGTTGTCATGCTGTTTGTACTGTATGTGACCCCAACACCCCACCCCTCACTAATTACAGATATGTCACAGCTGTTGTGGAGCTGGGCAACTTATCAGCCCTCAGAACATTCAGAGTTCTTCGAGCTCTAAAAACAATCTCAGTCATCCCAGGTGAGAGAACCCCCCCATGTTTTATACCCGGCACCCCATGTATAAAACAAGCTGCTGTCAGTCCTTTTAAGAAGTACAGTCAAAAGCACAGAGATGGAGCAAGGAAACGTTTCATTTCCTTGTTTGAAATCCCCCCGCGAGCCAACAGGGGGGCATTTTACACATTGTGTAACATACTACACTGTGAGTCCCATCTTGTGTTCCTGTGTGGTGCCCATCTTGTGTTCCTGTATGAGGCCCATCTTGTGTTCCCATGTGATGCCCATCTTGTGTTCCCATGTGATGCCCATCTTGTGTTTCCGTGTAGCTTCTGCTTCTTCCTGGCTTGCTGTGCTTTGGTCTTGTTGGCTCTTTTCTGATGTATTTGGTGATCGTGGTGTGGATGCCGGGTTTTCCGTGAGTTAGTGAACAAGACAGGCTGTATTGTTGGGAGCTTATGCCATCACCCCCCCCCCCCCCCCCCCCCCTCCTCCCACACCTCCACTAAACATGCATGCCTACCACTGCATGGTCTTCAGTCGATGCCTCTGATGTCTTGTCCCTTGTGTTGGGCAGGCCTGAAGACCATCGTGGGCGCCCTGCTGCAGTCAGTGAAGAAGCTGTCTGATGTAATGATCCTCACGGTATTCTGCCTGAGTGTGTTCGCCCTCATAGGGTTACAGTTATTCATGGGCCACTTGAAACAGAAGTGCGTCCTGTGGCCGGACAACTCCACAGTCAGTGACGACAACGCCACCATCGGCGACTACAACACCACGATGCTCAATGGCACCGAACAGCTCAACATGTCGGATGCTTTCAACTGGACGGAGTACAGCAATAACTACAGTGAGCGCTTTATTGGAAACTTTTCAGCTTTTAGGAATCAGTTCGCAAATGAGCTATGCAACAAATAGTACAGTAGTACAGTAGTACAGTAGCGAAATACAGGATGTTAACCGACTTTCATTTATGTCCCCGAAAGAAAATCATTATTACCTCCCAGGCAAACGTGACCCATTGCTATGTGGAAACGGCTCAGCAGTCGGGTACGTTTCAGCTCACAGCACATATATATATATATATATATATATATATATATATATATATATATATATATATATACAGTATATATGAAGATTGGTACTGAAGCTCTTTGTGTGGTGTTTGTATCCTTGTCCAAGCCAACCATTACATGAATATGTAATGGCATGGGAGAGTTTTAATGGGCAGACTTCACAGGTCTCTTATTGGTTGTAGGCATTGCCCCGAAGGCTTTAAGTGCATCCGAGTGGGAAGGAACCCGGACTACGGCTACACCAGCTTTGATTCCTTCTTCTGGGCGTTCCTCTCTTTGTTCCGACTGATGACTCAGGATTACTGGGAGAACCTCTACCAGCAGGTAGAGCACACACCACATCTCACAAGCAACCACACTGCTTTTACTATTTTACAAAATGGATGAACATATTTTTACAAACAAACTAATTGTCATGTCAGATTAAATACAGTTCATCAATTCAATGTTATGATACAGAGTCTTTTGTAAATCCTTTGCCTTTTAAGCATTTTTTTCTGGCTTTCCTTTCTGATCCCTCTCTATGAAAATGGTTGCCTGACGTCTACAATGAGTACTGGTTCTTTAACGCCTAATGCTTATGTAAATACATGTAAAGGTAAAGTTTCCTATGCATGGGAGGGACAGCAAAAGAAACGGGACTGTATGCATTCTCTTGTCCGAATACAACCTGTTCAAACAGGCCACCAAACAAACTGCAGGTGCATGTTAGCCTAAGAGATGAGATGAGTTGTGGTTTGATTAAGGCAAACAGAAGTTGAATGCTGTCTCTAAACTCTATATCCTTGAATGCAGAGCAGCATGGCGTTTAAACAGTTTTGCCCCACAAAGCTTTGAATAGATTGGACGGATTCAATTGATCCACTTTCTAAAGCTCTTGTTTTCACCCTCTTTGACTGTACTGACATACTAGGCCTTATTTTACATTAATGTATGAAATGCACTGATATGCATGGTTTATTGGCTATATTCAGATACCTAATCAATTGGGAAGTTAACAATTCAGAGTTATTTATGAAAAACAATCTCTATTTAGTTTTTAGTACACAAGCTAACCAGTAAAATGTTGAACCTTTAAAATCACTCCTTTAAAGAGCTTTGAAGTTCCTCGTGTTTTCCAGACGCTGCGGACAGCTGGAAAACCCTACATGATCTTTTTTGTGCTGGTCATCTTCCTGGGCTCCTTCTACCTGATCAACCTGATCTTGGCCGTGGTGGCCATGGCCTATGATGAGCAGAACCAGGCCACCATACAGGAGTCTCGACAGAAGGAAGAGAAGTTTAAGGAGATGCTTAAGCAGTTAGGAAAGCTGCAGGAAGATGCTCAGGTAACCCAGCACATGCTCCCCCGCCATGTCCCCATGGAACACATCATGGGTTTGAAAATCAAGTGTTTTAGTCTAATTCTTAAAATGAACATTTGTGTTCTTGTTATTTTTCTCTCTACTTCTATGTTCTTTGTTGTTATTGTTCTGGATCCTTCTTTGTTCTTTATCTTGTCCTCCTTGTCTTATTATTAATTTGTATTTTTCTCGTTCTCGTCTACTACCTTCTTACTATTTCTTGTTTGTTATTGATGTTTTTTTCTCATTCTTTCTTCTCCTTATTGTTCTGCTTGTGGTTCCCGTTCCTCCAGGCAGCCGTGGGGGGGGCAGCCGATGAGGGAGGGGGCAGAGTGGGGATGACGGAGAGCTCCTCCGACGCCTCCAAGCTCAGCTCCAAGAGTGCCAAGGAAAGACGCAACCGGCGCAGGAAGAGGAAGGAAGAGGACGGAAAAGACATGCTACCCAAATCAGAGTCTGAAGACAGTATGAAGAAGATCCGATTCCAGTTCTCCAAGGATCCCAACCTTCTCAACAACGAAATGAATTGCTCATCTGCCCATCAGGTTCAGTACCTCCATCAGGTTCAGTACCTCCATCAGGTTCAGTACGTCCATCAGGTTTAGTCAGGTTCAGTACCTCCATCAGGTTCATTCAGGTTCAGTAACTCCATCAGGTTCAGTACCTCCATCAGATTCAGTCAGGTTAAGTTCCTCCATCAGGTTCAGTACCTCCATCAGGCTCAGTACCTCCATCAGGTTCAGTACCTCCATCAGGTTCAGTACCTCCTAACAAAAACAACCAGAAAGTTTGGCTTTGATTTGTATTCCTTATTTCACAGAACTGACACCAGTGGATTTTTAGTAATTTAGGTTGCGATAGTGAAAGACCTTTAGGGAGTTAATGGTGGAGACTGTGACGTAATCTTAGGTCATCAGTCTAACACTATGTTTGGTTTATATTCTGAAACTAAAATCAATCAAAACAATGCCAATTGATGTGTACTCCTGTTTGCTTGTATTGAATTTCTTGATTTTCCATATCGTCTGTGTCATTATCATGGTCATCTTCATCATCATTATCATCATTATCATCATCTTCATCATCATCAAGATGCATTTTTCTTTGAGGTTTTTTGGCCTTTCTTTATCAGCTCCCATGACCTCACATGCTTTTCATCGTAATTATGACCTTCATCATTATATCATACATACACCAACATCACCATGGAAATGTTTTCTGTATACAAAGCTCCATGCTCCTCCTCTTGCTCCGTCATCACAACCCTCATGGTCATCATCACCATCACATGTCAGAAGACCACCCTTCTCTCCTACGTCTCTGCTTCACTTCACCTTACAGCCATGTCAACCTAGTCACTCAGGATGTTTCTTTCTTCTAGTCCTTCCTGAGTTTCTGTGGCCCCCGGCGGAGCAGCAGGGCCAGCCTTTTCAGTTTCAGGAGCCCCGCCCCGGACGGCGTCTCCGAGAATGAATTTGCGGATGACGAGCACAGCATTTTCGATGACAACTGTAGTTGGAAGGGCTCTCTTTTCCTCCCCCGGCCCAGTGAGAGGCACGGCAGCGTTGTGAGCCAGAGGAGTTTATTCTACAAGAGGCACGGCAGCATTGTGAGCCAGAGGAGTTTCTTGTCCCATGGCCCGTTTCCCCACAGTGGACTGAAGCACAGCTCTGTAGACTGCAGCGGGGCAGTGTCCCTCGTCAGCTTCGGCTCACAGCCTACGTCCCCCGTGGGCCGTCTTCTGCCTGAGGTGACGGTAGATATGGTCACGACCGACGTCAATGTAAGGACCAGTGGTAAAGCCTGGAGAAGTAGTCTGCTGTGGCCATGTGGTGTGATTCTTTTTCTTTTTCCCCTTGATTTCCTTGATATTTTAAAGATTGTTACAATAAATACTAAGACTGGTGACCAAATTTCATTTTAGTTTGCTTTTTCGCTGATCAAATGCTCAAATGTGCAGCTGATGTATGGTCTTTAAATCATTCTTGTTGCAGATGTAACAAGAGATGTGTTTGTGTCCAATTCCAGGGTGACGCCACGGAAACAGAATACAGGACAGGAAGACTTAATTCATACCCGGAATCTATGGACTACATGGAAGGCCCAATTGCCAGACAACGAGCTCTAAGTCAGGCTAGTGTCCTAACCAACACGTTGGAGGGTAGGTAAACACACCTCATGCACCAAGCCGGAAATAATTTAGGCATAAGATAAACCCTTTGATTGACATTGACTTGGTCTTTTCTCTAAATAAGAGTCCAGGCAGTTCCCTGCACGCTGGTACCAGTTTGCAAACACCTACCTAATCTGGGAATGTTGTCCCGCTTGGATGAAGATCAAGACACTGGTCAAGCTAGTCGTCATGGACCCATTTGTAGACTTGGGGATCACCATATGTATCGTTGTGAACACGTTGTTCATGGCCATCGAACATCACCCAATGAGCAATGGATTCTCGACTATGCTCTATGTAGGCAACCTGGTGAGTCAGGGTTCCTTACATGTTGATAGAATATTATATTTACTCTGAACATCACGACAATACATTGAATTGAACACTGATTATTTGTCTTTGATTGAAAGGTGTTTACTGGGATCTTCACAGCTGAGATGGTGGTTAAGATCATTGCCTTGGACCCCTACAATTATTTCCAGCAGAGTTGGAATATCTTTGACAGCGTCATCGTCAGTTTGAGCTTGATGGAGCTTGGTTTGGCCGGCCTTCCTGGAATGTCTGTTCTTAGGTCATTCCGATTGGTAAGATCAAAGACCAATATTTATATAGTAGTAGTAGTTATTTAGTTTCATTTTCATTTAAAAAATACATATGTATGTTTATCAATAATTATTGCCAAATGTTTTCCACAGCTGAGGGTATTCAAGCTGGCAAAATCATGGCCTACACTCAACATGTTGATTAAAATCATTGGCAACTCAGTTGGGGCACTGGGCAACCTCACACTGGTGTTGGCCATCATCGTCTTCATCTTCGCGGTGGTGGGCATGCAGCTCTTCGGCAAGAGCTACAAGGATTGCGTGTGCAAGATCTCCAAGGACTGTACCCTACCCCGCTGGCACATGCACGACTTCTTCCACTCGTTCCTCATCGTGTTCCGCGTGCTGTGTGGCGAGTGGATCGAGACCATGTGGGACTGCATGGAGGTGGCGGGCCAGACCATGTGCCTTGTAGTCTTCATGATGGTCATGGTGATCGGTAACCTGGTGGTACGTTGTTCATCATCTCCCCGGTCAGTACGTTTAACTTGCACCGTATGCATCACGGTGTACATCATAGCCTGTTGCCATGGCTTTGGTGGTATTTCTTTGTAATGATTGTGTCAAATGGCATCAAATGGCTGAGATGATCCTTTAACTTCATGTGTCATCCTGGCAGGTGTTGAACCTCTTCCTGGCCTTGCTGCTGAGCTCCTTCAGTGCTGACAACCTGGCGGCGACGGACGATGACAGTGAGATGAACAACTTGCAGATCGCTATTGGACGGATCCAAAATGGTGTTGCTTTTGCCAAGTCCTTCCTCCGCCAGACCTTCTGCAGAATGTCCCTAAACAAGAAACGGAAGAAGAAGATGATGGGAGGATCTCTGGAAGACCACAAGCTCCCCAACAACACCACCGTGGACCACATCAAGGACTTCCCCAACAGCAACGGGGACATCACCGGAGTGGATAAGAATGGAGACAAGTACATCGTCAACAGTATGAGTGATGAGTCTTTCATCCACAACCCCAGTCTGACTGTGGTGGTTCCCATCGCTATGGCCGAATCGGACTTTGACAACCTGAACACGGATGAGATCAGCAGTGAGTCCTTCGAGTTGGAAGAAGAAAAAGCGGTAAGAAGAATTTCAACACAATACAAAAAAGTCTTGAAATACTAAATCCTTTTTTTAATTGTCTGGGCCTTTGCCAGGTGATTATTGGCCAGGGTTGTATCTATATACAACCAGTACTTGGACCTGTTGTGTATATATACAACCAGTACTTGGAGCTGTTGTGTATATATACAACCAGTACTTGGACCTGTTGTGTCTGTATACAAACAGTACTTGGACCTGTTGTGTCTATATACAACAAGTACTTGGACCTGTTGTGTCTATATACAACCAGTACTTGGACCTGTCTGGGCCTTTGCCAGGTGATTATTGGCCAGGGTTGTATCTATATACAACCAGTACTTGGACCTGTTGTGTCTGTATACAACCAGTACTTGGACCTGTTGTGTCTGTATACAACCAGTACTTGGACCTGTTGTGTCTGTATACAACCAGTACTTGGACCTGTTGTGTCTGTATACCAGCAGTTCTCAAAGTGGGGTCCCCGGACCCGCCGAGGTCCGCGGCGCTTTGCCAGGGGGTCCATGAAGACCTTGTTACAACATAAACATACCGGTATTTATGGAGAAAGTGATGGGCCTGTCGTCATTACTCCCGTCGGCGTAACGTTAAACCAATGAACACTCTGCTTTTACATTACCGGTACGTCAAACTCCCTCGCGCTTTAACTTCACATCTCGCAGCTGAATAACTAAATGAAAGCCAATTAAACAGGCACATTGTGTTCAGCCCTCCCCCTGCTTTCATTTTGGGCCAATAGGATCTAGTAACTCTGTTAACATTACGTCAATCTGTCAAAGCATTCTCGAGTCTGAAAACTTTAAGTAGCCTACTGAGGAGAATCCACAATGGATAAATATTTAAAAAGGCCTAATACTGATAATCCCAAACAAAGCGGAAAAGTTAGGAGGTACGATGAAAACTACATTGTCTTTGGATTTATTGAGAACAGTGGTGGGAAGCCGATGTGCGTTGTGTGTCTTCAAGTGTTAGCGAACGAAGCAATGAAGCCGGCTAAGCTAAAGCGTCATCTCCTAACCAAGCACCCGGAGTACAGTGATAAATCAAATGAATTCTTTGTGAGGAAAGGTGAAGAATTTATCCACAACGATCAAAACTCACTCATTTGTCCACAACGTCTGAGAGGGCACAGAAGGCTTCATTTTTAGTGGCTCAGCAGATAGCAAAATGCAAGAAGCCTCATACCATCGCACAAGAGCTGACCCTCCCAGCAGCAGTGGGTATGTGTGAGATAATGCTCGGGACAGAGGCAGCAAATAAAGTAAAAAGCATACCCCTCTCCGATGACACCGTGAAGCGGAGGATCGATGACCTGTCGGATGACATCTTATCGCAGCTTCTGGGGAGACTTTGTTGCAGTGAGGTGCATACAGTTGGACGAATCAACTGATGTGGCTAGCGCAGCACAGCTAATCACTCTTGTCCGCTACCCGTGGGATGGAGCCTTTCTGGAGGACTTCTTGCTCTGCAAAGAGGTCCCTGGCAGGACAACCGGCGAGGAGGTATTCAAGATCCTGAACAAGTTTTTTGAGTTCCATGAGCTGAGTTGGGGGAAATGTGTGGCTGTTTGCACTGATGGAGCTGCAGCAATGACGGGCCGAAAGAGCGGCGTTGTCACTCGTGTAAAGGCAGTAAATCCAAAAGTGAAATCTGTGCACTGTATGCTGCACAGGCAAGCGCTCGCCTCCAAAGGTATGGAACCAGATCTGCACTTTGTGTTGAGTACAGCTGTAACTGCAGTTAATTTTGTTAAGTCAGTCACATTTGTTTGGGCAACTTTGTCGGGAGATGGATGCGGGCCATGACACACTGCTTTATCATTCTGAAGTGAGGTGGCTCTCTCGTGGGAAGGTGCTTCAGCGGGTATTCGAGCTACGCAGCGAGATGTCAGAGTTTCTGAGGACTGAAAAGCCCGACCTCGCAGAGTTTTTTCCAACCCCGAGTATGTTGCCAAATTGGCATATCTTGTGGATGTATTCAACATTCTCAATAGCCTCAACCTCTCCATCCAGGGACGCTATGCATCCATCCTTGACGTTAGTGGCAAAATAACTGCTTTTATGAGGAAAACTGAGCTATGGAGAAGAAGACTCCAAGATGGAGTGACCGACATGTTCCCGCAACTCACGGATTATCTTCACGCAAACAACCTGTCAGTTGCTGCAGTGAAAGAGGTAGCCACCTCTCACCTCACTGCACTCAGCGAGCACTTCAATTCATACTTCGCGGACGTGAATACGGATGCTTGGGACTGGGTGCGAGATCCCTTTGCTCCAGGAGTAACATGTAGCGGCCTCACTAGCAAAGCAGAGGATGAGTTGGTGGACTTATCGGACTCTGAAGGCCCGATTCCAGCAGGTGAGCCATGTAGACTTTTGGCCCTCCCTCTCACGTGAGTATCCTGAGCTCACAGCACAGGCCATGCAGGTATTGCTACCATTTCCTACTACTTACTTATGCGAGTCATCGTTCTCAACTTTGACTGCAATGAAGACAAAGTACAGAGCTCGTCTCCATGTGGAGAGTGATCTTAGAGTCTGTTTATCGTCCACCACACCAAGACTGGACAAACTATGTAGTGAGAGACAGGCACACCCATCTCATTAGTGACACATTCATCTTCTTAATATGGGGTGCCTATTCATCTCTCTTTCTGTTTAAGAGTATGCATTATTGTCACCTTATATCAGTGTTTTTGTATTGTCTGTTAACACTACTTGATTTGATTAATCAATGAGTTGATGTTGCACTTGTTACATTGTGTTCCACTGTGTTGCTACAGTTAATTGTATTTGCCTCTCTCTCTCTCTCTCTCTCTCTCTCTCTCTCTCTCTCTCTCTCTCTCTCTCTCTCTCTCTCTCTAAAAGTTAAAAAGTTTGATTCTCTCTGTACCTGTTACTGCATCAGTACATTTTCATTGTCTTTTAGCACTATTCTTATCAAAAAGCCTGTTGCACTATTGTTGCAGTTCATTTTTACTTGCTCAACACCTTCCCACACACACACACACACACACACACACACACACACACACACACACACACACACACACACACACACACACACACACACACACACACACACACACACACACACACACACACACAGAGATTTAGCTTTGATTCATGATTTACCTACTAAAACAATTGTCTCTCAATGCATTGAGTATTTTATTTGTTCAACAGTATATTGTCTGTTACATCAATGTTTTTTGCACTGATCGTTGTCACTGTCCTTCATTGTTATTTGCTGTGATGAATTACCAAATGGCCCAACTATTTGTGTGTATGTGGGTGAAATTTTTATACACACATTTATAAAAAAAAAAAAGAAGTAAAATCTATTTACATATTGTAAAGTTATGCCAAAATGCAATAAAATGCTTATTTAACACTATTGTGGTATAAGCACTGAATGATTGAAGCATAAAATAGTTCAAAAGCATCTAACAGAACAAATAGACATGAGCCTATATGATTACATTTGTGTTGCGGTTATGAGGGGGTCCTTGAAAAAAATTCTGCCCTATGGGGGTTCCCCGGCCCCATATAGTTTGAGAACCCCTGCTGTATACAACCAGTACTTGGACCTGTTGTGTCTATATACAACCGGTATTTGGACCTGTGCAGTTTCACACATGCTTGTGCTGATGTATGTGTTATGATATAGTGCTTGTTGCTTCAGAGTGGTCGTTATGTCTGAAGCACTTAGCCCCCGCTATACACATGTGAGCGTTTCCGTGGAGACCCAACATACGGCAACCCTTTAAAGGCCTAGGCCTCAGACTCAGATCAGATCACATGACACATTTAAGTGCTTGAAAGCTGCATCCATCTTTCTGAGGCGGCTGCCTTAGCTGTGTGTGTGTGTGTGTGTGTGTGTGTGTGTGTGTGTGTGTGTGTGTGTGTGTGTGTGTGTGTGTGTGTGTGTGTGTGTGTGTGTGTGTGTGTGTGTAGGTGTAGGTGTGTGTGTGTGTGTATCAGTGTGTTGTATGAGTGTATCGACACACAGTTCTTGGCTACGTCATTATTGTAGATGAAACGAAATATACATATACACATACATGTAACATATGTAATCATAGAGATTCTGATGCAGATGTTGTTTGTGTGATATTCCATTTAATGCTGATGTTTGATGAATTCCATAACATTTCCCAGATACATTGTAAGTACTCATTATTGTATATTACACAGATATTGCCTGCCCCATACACAGAAATCACATACATAAAAAACTATTGTTTCCCCATCTTTTTTGTGTCACTACAAAAAAGAAACCATTCCCTCAACATACAGTCCTTATATTTAGACTTTTCATACTGCATATCTACAACTGTTTATATTTAGACTTGTCATATTGCAGATTTGAGTGATTTTTTAAATCCTTATTTGTTAATTTGATAAGCAGCATTGACAAAATCACCCTTTCCTTCACAAACTGTTCAATTGTGTGGTGTGGTGTCCTTTTTTAAAGACAATATCACCAAATATAACACAGACCAACCTAGCCCAAAGCAGGATATATAAACGAGATAATAATCATATAATAATCATATGTAATACATATAGAATTTTGATAATAAACACACATATATATATATATATATATATATATATATATATATATATATATATATATATATATATGTAAAAACAAGTTATTAAACGTATAATAAACATAAATGAGATAATACTCATTTCACACCAGCATCAAGAAGCACAGTAGTACCCTTTAAATTTCACAGCAGCCAAATTGATAAATTGAACCTTAAGTGGGAAAAAAGCATCCAGAGAAGAAGAGTTTAGTGCTCATATATCACCAGGGGATGCTTACATCATTCCCTGCTCTGCACTCACTGCTCCCAGGATGGCCAGGCACATTCTGGAGACACACCCAGTAGTAAAAAAAAAAAAGCAACCAGACTAGAAGAGAGGCTGGGACAGGAGGATTCTGAGGCTGTATGGTTCTGAGGCTGTATGGTTCTTAGGCTGGGACAGGAGGGTTCTGAGGCTGTATGGTTCTTAGGCTGGGACAGGAGGGTTCTGAGGCTGTATGGTTCTGAGGCTGTATGGTTCTTAGGCTGGGACAGGAGGGTTCTGAGGCTGTATGGTTCTGAGGCTGTATGGTTCTTAGGCTGGGACAGGAGGGTTCTGAGGCTGTATGGTTCTGAGGCTGTATGGTTCTTAGGCTGGGACAGGAGGGTTCTGAGGCTGTATGGTTCTGAGGCTGTATGGTTCTTAGGCTGGGACAGGAGGGTTCTGAGGCTGTATGGTTCTGAGGCTGTATGGTTCTTAGGCTGGGACAGGAGGGTTCTGAGGCTGTATGGTTCTGAGGCTGTATGGTTCTTAGGCTGGGACAGGAGGGTTCTGAGGCTGTATGGTTCTGAGGCTGTATGGTTCTTAGGCTGGGACAGGAGGGTTCTGAGGCTGTATGGTTCTTAGGCTGGGACAGGAGGGTTCTGAGGCTGTATGGTTCTGAGGCTGGGACAGGAGGGTTCTGAGGCTGTATGGTTCTTAGGCTGGGACAGGAGGGTTCTGAGGCTGTATGGTTCTGAGGCTGGGGCAGGAGGGTTTTGAGGCTGTATGGTTCTTAGGCTGGGACAGGAGGGTTCTGAGGCTGTATGGTTCTGAGGCTGTATGGTTCTGAGGCTGTATGGTTCTTAGGCTGGGACAGGAGGGTTCTGAGGCTGTATGGTTCTGAGGCTGGGACAGGAGGGTTCTGAGGCTGTATGGTTCTTAGGCTGGGACAGGACGGTTCTAAGGCTGTATGGTTCTTAGGCTGGGACAGGAGGTTTCCGTAACCTTATGTAACAGGAAACCTTATGTAACAGGTAACCTTATGTAACAGGTAACCTGATTAAACAGGTAAGCTTATGCAACAGGTAACCTGATTAAACAGGTAACCTGATTTAACAGGTAACCTAATGCAACAGGTCACTTGATTTAACAGGTAACCTTATGTAACAGGTAACCTGATGAAACAGGTAACCTGATTTAACAGGTAACCTTACGTAACAGGTAACCTTATATAACAGGTAACCTTATGTAACAGGTAACAGACGATGAAGACCAACACAGCTCCTCAGAGGGCAGCACGGTGGACATGCCTAGAGAGGGAGGAGAGTCCCTGGACTTTGAGATTGAAGAGTCGATGGATCCTGATGCCTGCTTCACGGAGGGTAAACACATTATTATTACACATTAGTATCATTTATTGTATATGAAAAATGTATATTAAAAAATGCATATGAAAAATGCTATGGTGGTTTGTATTGGTGAGAAAACTTACCAGCATCACTACTGCTACTTCTACTAATAATAAGTAGTAAGAAGAAGAAGAAGAAGAAGAAGAAGAAGAAATAATAAGAGCCTAATAAAATAATTAAAAGTGGTACCCCTTCACACTTTTGCTGTGCTATCTCATATTGAAGGTATCACAGTTTAGATTTAGATTAGTCTAGATTAGCCTTTGGTTTAGATTTGACCGATTTAAAGCAGAATATGTGTTATTTTATGTTGCACAGCTGGTGGTATGAAGGCCTACATGCAGTATAAATATGGCAGTGAGTCCTTTGTTTGTAGCCACAATGTGTTCTGCTGCCACCTTCCCCTCAGGGTGAATAGAGCGTGTTTCTGTCCTCGCCACAGGCTGCATTAGGAAGTTCCCCTGCTGCCAGGTGAGTGTGGACACCGGGCTCTGGAAGATGTGGTGGACGCTGAGGAAGACTTGCTACCGCATCGTGGAGCACAACTGGTTTGAGAGCTTCATCATCTTCATGATCCTGCTGAGCAGTGGGGCGCTGGTACGTGTACAGGCTGTCTCTCCTGGCTTCACTAAAACATATTGGTAACGGATCAATAACGTCATCAATATCAATTACTTCCATGTATTGCTTCTGCTGAAGAGCGTTTAGCATGAGCGCGTCATGACACTTATCACTTTGGTCTTCTGGAATAAATGTGCATTGGTCAGTACAAAGTTTGTAGACAACACTACAGTGGATCACCATTCAGTGTTATGTACTTGACAAAATGTCTTATCACAAAGACCAAAGTGCTATATTGCTATTGTTTATTGTGGCAGGTGCCTTCATTCGAAATGCTCTTTGGCAGAACGTATGGTAGACGTATGGTAGACGGTATGGTAGACGGTACGGTAGACGTATGGTAGACGGTATGGTAGACGGTATGGTAGACTCTATGGTAGACGGTATGGAGACTGTATGGTAGACGGTATGGTAGACTGTATGGTAGACGGTATGGTAGACGGTATGGTAGACTCTATGGTAGACGGTATGGAGACTGTACGGTAGATGGTATGGTAGACTGTATGGTAGACATATGGTAGACTGTATGGTAGACTGTATGGTAGACTGTATGGTAGACTGTATGGTAGACTATGGTAGACTGTATGGTAGACTGTATGGTAGACATATGGTAGACTGTATGGTAGACTGTATGGTAGACAGTATGGTAGACGGTAGGGTAGACATATGGTAGACGGTATGGTAGACATATGGTAGACTGTATGGTAGACTGTATGGTAGACGGTATGGTAGACTGTATGGTAGACGGTATGGTAGACTGTATGGTAGACTATGGTAGACTGTATGGTAGACTGTATGGTAGACTGTATGGTAGACAGTATGGTAGACGGTATGGTAGACATATGGTAGACTGTATGGTAGACGGTACGGTAGACGTATGGTAGACGGTATGGTAGTCGGTATGGTAGACGGTACGGTAGACGGTACGGTAGACGTATGGTAGACAGTATGGTAGACGGTACGGTAGACGGTACGGTAGACGTATGGTAGACGTATGGTAGACGATACGGTAGACGGTATGGTAGACGTATGGTAGACGTATGGTAGACGGTACGGTAGACGGTACGGTAGACGGTATGGTAGACGTATGGTAGACGGTACGGTAGACGGTACGGTAGACGGTATGGTAGACGGTATGGTAGACTGTACGGTAGACGGTATGGTAGACTGTATGGTAGACTGTATGGTAGACTCTATGGTAGACTGTATGGTAGACTATGGTAGAGGGTATGGTAGACGTATGGTAGACAGTATGGTAGACTGTATGGTAGACGGTATGGTAGACGGTACGGTAGACGGTATGGTAGACTGTATGTTGTACGTATGGTAGGCGGTACGGTAGACGGTATGGTAGACTGTATGGTAGACTGTATGGTAGACTATGGTAGACTGTATGGTAGACGGTATGGTAGACAGTATGGTAGACTGTATGTTGTACGTATGGTAGACGTATGGTAGACTGTATGGTAGACTATGGTAGACTGTATGGTAGACTATGGTAGACTGTATGGTAGACGGTACGGTAGACGGTATGGTAGACTGTATGTTGTACGTATGGTAGACGGTACGGTAGACGGTACGGTAGACGGTACGGTAGACGGTATGGTAGACTGTATGGTAGACTATGGTAGACTGTATGGTAGACGGTATGGTAGACAGTATGGTAAATGGTACGGTAGACGGTATGGTAGACTGTATGTTGTACGTATGGTAGACGGTACGGTAGACGGTACGGTAGACGGTACGGTAGACTGTATGGTAGACGTATGGTAGACGGTATGGTAGACTGTATGGTAGACGTATGGTAGACTGTATGGTAGACGTATGGTAGACGGTACGGTAGACGGTACGGTAGACGTATGGTAGACGATACGGTAGACGGTATGGTAGACGGTACGGTAGACGGTATGGTAGATGGTATGAAAGTGAAAATGAAAGAAACTGAATTAGAAATCTGAAGTCGCTTTGGATAAAAACAGCTGCTAAATTACCAAATGGGAAACAATTGTGAGTAGAGATTGTGCTTTGAGCATATTTATCATTTATCATTCATCATTTATCATTTATCTTTGTGCTTATATCGCTTTAATTCTGCACCCAGGCCTTTGAAGACGCCTACATTGAGCAGAAAAGGACGATCAAGACTGTGCTGGAGTTTGCAGACAAAATCTTCACCTACATCTTCATCCTGGAGATGTTGTTGAAGTGGGTGGCGTATGGGTTCGCCAAATATTTCACAAATGCTTGGTGCTGGCTTGACTTCCTCATTGTTGATGTAAGTTTCCCTAAAATACAACTTTTACATTTTTTGTTATTGAACGTTTATTTTATCAGGAAGTAACATGGTACTAATAATACAAATAATAATAAATACCTCATAATAACTATGAAGTATAATGAATTAAACTCACCCTTTTGTCTTGTCTACAAAAAAGAAAGGGACAAAAACCTATATATATATATATATATATATATATATATATATATATATATATATATATAATAGATATATCTCAAATGGGATTTATGTTTAGGGTTGGTTTACAATGTGGTGGTGGCCCAGCAGAGGCCTTATTGTCCTGCCCCTTGAAATCACAATGCATACGTTTGTATGTGTGCGCGCGCGCGTGTGTGTGTGTGCGTCTCCAGGTCTCTCTGGTCAGTCTGGCAGCCAATGCCATGGGAGCCTCTGATCTGGCCGCCATCAAGTCCCTACGGACCCTGAGGGCTCTGAGGCCTCTGAGGGCCCTGTCTCGCTTCGAGGGCATGAGGGTAAGAAACTCCACACACACACACACTACCTCTCAGGATGAACTAGTTTCTACCCCTATGTGTCATGTCCAACATTAATCAACTGCCAACACGGGCACATTGGCCACGCCTTTATCTCTCTCTGTCTCTCTCGCCTAACCTGATACTAACCCTCACCTCCCTCTAGACCATCAGCAGGTTATAACATAACTAAGACCATCAGCATGTTATAACATAACTACACCCTTCAGGTCTGTAAGATTACTAATTACTAAGTTTACTAATGCTGTTTAGTATCCTTACACAATAGCTGCTGTGCTGAAATATGTTTACAATTATAATACATTCAACTTGGATTTTGTAATATTCACATTTCCAAGTGTTGCATTCAATATTTCCAGGGGATTCATACCCTGGCCTGAACCCATGCTGACCCCTGACCTTTGACCCTGCTCCATAACTCACTAGTCTGAACTAAATGCACCCAAACGACTCTTTCAACATGAATTTATTCATTCTTTTGTGTTTTTTCATTTGCAGTAAACACATTATGTGACTTCCTCTTGCCTATACAAGGTTTTCTATTTAGTATTAAATTAGTTTCGATGTCAGATCAGTAATTATTAGAACATCTGTTTCCTCTGTTACCCGCCCAGCTCTCCTCATTTCTTCTCTTGACCTTTTGACCTGTTGACCTTGTGACCTGGCAGTTGTCATTGCTGTTGAGCTGGCATCTAAACACTCACTCTTGTGCAAAGGGATGGACAATAACATTCAATAACCCTACCCAAGGTTTGGGAGATACAGGCTTACAGACTTTATTAGGGTTAGAGTTAACCCTAACCTAACTAACACCTAAACCCTAACCCAAACCAACTAACCCCTAACCCTACTAACCCCTTAACCCTAACCAACTAACCCCTAACCCTAACCCTACTAACCCCTTAACCCTAACCCTACTAACCCCTTAACCCTAACCAACTAACCCCTAACCCTAACCCTACTGAACCCTAATCCCTAACCATAACCAACTGACTCCTAACCCTAACCCTACTAACCCCTAAACCCTAACCAACTGACTCCTAACCCTAACCCTACTAACCCCTAAACCCTAACTAACTAACCCTTAACCCTAACCCTCCTAACCCTAACCCTACTAACCCATAATCCCTAACCCTAACCAACTAACCCCTAACCCTACTAACCAACTAACCCTAACCCTCACCAACTAACCCCTAACACATAACCCCCTAACCAACTAACCCTAACCCTACTAACCCTAACCCTAACCCTAACCCTAACCCTTAACCCTACTAACCCCTAACCCTAACCAACTGACTCCTAACCCTACTAACCCCTAAACCCTAACCAACTGACTCCTAACCAACTAACCCTCCTAACCCTAACCCTACTAACCCATAATCCCTAACCACTAACCCTAACCAACTAACCCCTAACCCTACTAACCAACTAACCCTAACCCCTAACCCTAAGCCTAACCCTCACCAACGAACCCCTAACCCCCTAACCAACTAACCCCTAACCAACTAACCATAACCCTACTAACCATAACTCTAACCCTACTAACCCTAACCCCTAACCCTACTAACCCTAACCCCTAACCCCTAACTCCTAACCGCTAGGGGTCAAATCTCATCCATAGCTATTAAAGTAACCTGAATGGTGTTCCTGTTGTGTTTTGGTGTGTGTGTGTGTGTGTGAGCGTGTGTGTGTGTGTGTGTGTGTGTTTGAGCGTGTCTGTGTGTGTGTGTGTGTGTGTGTGTTTGAGTGTGTGTGTGTGTGTGTGTGTGTGTGTGTGTGTGTGTGTGTGTGTGTGTGTGTGTGTAGGTGGTGGTGAACGCCCTGCTGGGGGCGATACCCTCCATCTTCAACGTCCTCCTTGTGTGTCTGATCTTCTGGCTCATCTTCAGCATCATGGGCGTGAACATGTTCGCTGGGAAGTACCACTACTGCGTCAACACCACCAGCGGGAAAAACTTCCTGCCCACCGAAGTCAACAATGAGACGGAGTGCAGAAATACGACCAACGCTTCCTGGAAGAACGTTAAAATCAACTTTGACCACGTGGGCGCCGGCTATCTTGCTCTGCTGCAAGTGGTGAGGGAAAGAAGCATGTGGCATTGTGGAGCTTCAATTCAAATCATACTTCTAGTTATAACCTGGAGAGCTTTGAAAGTCTTTCCTTGTCGCCCATACTACATTCTTTATAATTACAGGCTACGTTCAAAGGCTGGATGGATATCATGTATGCTGCAGTCGACTCCCGCCTGGTCAGTCCTCCTCTCGTCTTCATGATGATGACTCGGTTAACTTTAATACACTTTAATTTCAACTGCCTTCAATTGACATTTGAACAGCCTTTTTACTTTGTTTATCTTTAATGTGACAAAATATAAATACAAACAATATTAAATGTGTGTCAATGTATAAAAATATATATTTAAAAAACAAATTGCACAAATAATAACATAATGTAACCTGTATTGCATAGACGCATGGAAGCAATCCTTTAAATCATGTTGTTTGTGCTATGTTCTTCTAGCAAGGAGAACAACCTGATTACGAGGTCAATCTCAAGATGTATCTTTATTTTGTGATCTTCATCATATTCGGAGCGTTCTTCACACTTAATCTCTTCATCGGCGTCATCATTGACAATTTCAATCAGCAAAAGAAAAAGATAAGTACCTTTTATTATTTGAAATAAAATAACATCTTTAAAACTATTGTTTCATCTATATTTATGACATGTGTTTCATGTATTTTATTTTCTCTTTCTACTTCGGGGGTCAGGACATCTTCATGACGGAGGAGCAGAAGAAATATTACAACGCCATGAAGAAGTTGGGTTCAAAGAAACCCCAAAAGCCCATTCCACGACCAGCAGTACGTCAGAAAAGAACTTCCTGCTTCATGTTTCTAAATGTGATCATCCGAGAATTGGAATGTATTTTAATGTATTTCAATGTATTTCTATTGTCTTTCAGAACAAGCTCCAAGGATTTATCTTTGACTTGACGACCAAACAAGCGTTTGATATTTTAATAATGGTTCTGATCTGCCTGAATATGATCACCATGATGGTGGAGACGGACGAACAGACCAAAGAGAAGATCAAGGTTCTCCACAGGATCAACGTGGTCTTCATTGTTATCTTCACAGCAGAGTGTGTGTTGAAGATGGTCGCCCTACGCCACTACTACTTCACCCTCGGCTGGAACGTTTTTGACTTCATCGTGGTCGTCCTGTCAATAATTGGTAAGGGATGTTCTGATGAATTGGTGTTTAATTTCCCATACATCTAATATCTAATGTGCAATTGTCTTTATTTTACTATAGGCATGTTCCTGTCAAAGATTATTGAGGAATATTTTGTTTCACCGACTTTGTTCCGAGTCATCCGATTGGCTCGGATCGGCCGCATTCTCCGCCTCATAAAAGGTGCCAAGGGGATCCGCACGCTCCTGTTTGCTTTGATGATGTCACTTCCTGCTCTGTTCAACATCGGCCTTCTCCTCTTCCTGGTCATGTTCATCTATGCCATCTTCGGCATGTCCAACTTCGCCTATGTCAAGAAGGAGAACGGCATCGACGACCTCTTCAACTTTGAGACGTTTGGAAACAGCATGATCTGTCTGTTCCAGATCACCACGTCTGCTGGCTGGGACGGCCTGCTGGCTCCTCTCCTCAACAAGGAGCCCGACTGCGACAGGAAGAAGGAGCATCCGGGCAGCAATGTGTCGGGTGACTGTGGAAACACCTTCGTGGCCGTCACCTTCTTTGTCAGCTACATTATCATCTGCTTCCTCATCGTGGTCAACATGTACATCGCCGTCATCCTGGAGAACTTCGGCGTGGCCACGGAGGAGAGCGCAGAGCCACTCAGCGAGGATGACTTTGAGGTGTTCTACGAGGTGTGGGAGAAGTTTGACCCGCAAGCCACCCAGTTCATGGAGTACAATAAGCTCTCTGACTTTGCGGACGCCCTGGACCCCCCGCTGCGCATTGCCAAGCCCAACAAGATCCAGCTGATCTCCATGGACCTGCCCATGGTGAGCAGTGAGCGCATCCACTGCCTGGACATCCTGTTTGCCTTCACCAAGCGTGTGCTCGGCGAAGGCGGGGAGATGGACATGTTGAGAGGACAGATGGAGGAACGCTTCATGGCCTCCAACCCCTCCAAGATCTCCTATGAACCAATCACGTCCACCCTTCGTCGCAAACAGGAAGAGATCTCAGCAGTAGTCATCCAAAGGGCGTACAGACGCCACTTAGTAAGCCAGGCGCCCGTGCTCAACAACGGTGAACATGAGGAAACCACCATCATCGACAAGGAGAGAATTATTACAGACAAATGCAATGACGATTGCGCGATGGATAAAAATGACACAACGCCCTCTGCAAACTCGCCGATCTCACATAACAGTGTGACAGCGGAGCTGGACAAAGACAAGTATGAAAAAGACAAAAGTGAAAAGGAGGTTGTAGGGAAAGATGTGGAAGATCAGGGAAAGTGAAAAGAATGACAATGAGGTTTCATGAGATGACCAATTGTTTACATCCTCTGAAGTAATTAGTAATCCACTGGACTTCCTTCTCAAGTATGGATGTGTACGCCAAACGCCATCTTGTTACTCGAGTCAAACAACAAGAAGGTCCAGATCCTGTGTTGGGAAAAGTTCTGCTCCTGACTCGAGGCTGCAGGCCATATTTTTTCAAATGTTGAATCCATATTGCAATCTCTTGCTGCAATTCAGTGTCTGAAATTATCTTAATTTCAGTTGAATTATTGAGATTATTTTCTGGAAGAAAAAAAAACATTTACAACATTTAAAAAGTACATTTGGTTCGTTTTTTGTTTTTTTTATTATATGTGATAAATGCTCTCGAGCTAGATCTTCATACGACACAGCTTTATATCCTGGTGATTTATACGTTGATTTAAATCCTGGTGATTTATACGTTGATTTAAGTCCTGGTGATTTATATATTGATTTAAGTATACCAAATATTGGAAAAATCCAGGGGACAGGATAATATACACCTGCATGAACACTTCCATGATTATACTTTAGATTTAGACTCTTTCATCTATCTATCAGGCTCAGATTTAGAATCAACGTCTCTCCAACATGTCAAAAGTTCTACCCTGTTCTTTTTTTAAAAATACATAAGTAGCCTTTGCTCATTATTTTATTTTAATGTTATTGTGTGGTAACTGCTGGTACTAGTATTAATATTGCTAATATTGTGTTATGACCTGACACCTGGACCTGCAATAGGTTACCTGCAACTCAACTTGTCTCTACACTGTGATTGGTCCCTCCAAAGTACAACTTAAATATCTTTATGCACCTTTTCTAATGAGACACTTTTTGTTTGGTTTTTCTCTTTAATATAAGTATGAAACGCTTCTGATGCATTTTTAAATGATGGGATATTCCAGTCTAATTTATGCAAATGCTTATGGGTGTGTTATGAAATGCATATAATCCCTAATGTGCTCCTGATCGCTGACATACAAGGACGTGATACTGATGTAACTGAGCTTCAAGTTGGCCAACCGTAATATACCAATGCCAATATTATGCATATAGGAATGAAACGTTTTCACGAGATATAGCCTTGTGTTAAATAGCTGATTACTGTTACTGCATATTGCAATGATGTCTAAACCATAGCAACAGCCCAAAAACAACAACAATTACAACGATAACAAAGCTTCTATTAAACTGTTTAAAGGGGGATGAACTTTGAATGTGTTTTTGCATATTTGTAAATAACACACTGCACTTGTGGCGTTTGCTCCTTTTCATACTCTCTCTAAGATGGAGGAGAAACACCTCTTAAAGATGACATCATATATCTCTTCTTCCTTTGTTTACACTTACTTCGTTAGGTCTCTATATTTTTAAAGTTTTGTGAAATATTCCTATTGTATGACATCATTTATTCCTATTGTATGACATGAATTCTTATTTTATGACATCACTTCTTCCTATTGTATGACATCACTTCTTCCTATTGTATGACATCACTTCTTCCTAATGTATGAAATCACTTCTTCCTATTGTATGGCATCACTTCATAAGTCCAACTCTTTTTTTTGCATGTAAAAACGTTGCATATAATTATAATTAATTACACATAACATGTGAATGTTTTCATTACATTGATTTCTGCTTGCCATGTATCTGGAAAACGCATGCAGAATATTGCTATAATAATAATAATTATAATAATTATTATAATAATATTATGTAATATTATACATAATATATCACTGAAAAGCCAAAAGAATAAAGACCACATGTACCTGAAGTAGCTGATAGATGTTCATTATGAATACTACATGAATATTGTGTCAATATTTAAATACATACAGGCACCATACTCCTGTTTCATTACAATAACACTTCATTCAAATGTGTATCATTGCTTGGAATATTAGTTTCTTAATGTCTTCATAAATGTCCTATTGAATTTTTCAGAAGCAAGAAGCAAGAGAAAAGCATAATATGTAAAAAATGTTTTATTATATTGTTAAATGTTTTTAATCTGTATTTTAACATTAGGGATTGATCACAGATGCTATATGAATTTCCAATTCTCCTATTTCCACTGCTTTAATGTTTTAGTGATCACAAAAGGGTTCACTTCATTTAAATCCATGATTTAATCTGATAGTTAGATTGCTAGAGGTTCTGCTAGAGGACTGACTTACATGGCAACAGGTATCATATAGGAGAGCTAGTGCATAACATTATTCTAGGATAGCAAACATTGTAGGACAGTTAACATTATAGGATAGCTAACATTATAGGATAGCTAGTGCATAATATTATAGGATAGCTAACATTATAGGATAGCTAACATTTTAGAAAGATAGTGCATACCATTATAGGACAGCTAACATTATAGGATAGCTAGTGAATAACATAGGATAGCTATCAATATAGGATTGCTAACATTATAGGATAGCTAGTGCATAACATAAGATAGTGAGTGCATAACATTATAGGATAGCTAATATTATAGGACAGCTAGCGCACAACATTATAGGATAACTAGAGCATAACATTTTAGGATAGCTAATATTATAGGATAGCTAGTGAATAACATTAGGCCTATATGATAGCCAACATAATAGGACTAACATTATAGAATGGCTAACATTATAGAATAGCTAGTGCATAACATTATATGACAGCTAACATTATAGGATAGCTAGTGCATAACATTATAGGACAGCTAATGCATAGCAGGATAGCTAACATTAAAGGATAGCTGGTGCATGCGGTAACAAGATAGCTAACATTATAGTATAGCTAGTGCATAACTATATAGGATAGCTAATATTATAGGATAGCTAGTGCATAACATTAAAGGATAGCTAACATAGAATAGCTAGTGCATAACATTATAGGATAGCTAACATTATAGGATAGCTAGTGTATAATTTTACAAGATAGCTAGTGCATAACGTTATAGGATAGCTGACATTATAGGAGATATTCCAAACAGGTGTGGTTCAACACCAGAGCTACAAGTCAGATGTTCAGCATACACAGAAACATAATGTGTGTGTCTATGCTTTGCGGCCGCAGCTGGAGAAAAAAAAAAAACTATTAGCATCTTTAGTGGACCCATTTAGTTTAAATTATTCATCACAGGCTAAACAACGAACCCAGCACTGCCTTCAGTGTGTCTTCATACACTAGAGGAGGTGCAGGAGGAGGTGCAGGAGGAGGGGGAGGAGGAGGGGAGAGATAGTGATGTGGACAGCAAAGTGCTGCTTCTTCTCAGCCATTCATTTGAACGATAATGTGATTATCTGTCTGTGTACCGCGCCCTCTGTACTGCTGCTGGATCACATGTTTTCACTTCATCATCATCATCATCATCATCATCATCATCATCATCATCATCATCATCATCATCATCATCAACATTATTATTATCATCATTAGAACAGGCATGGCTTTCTCCATGTACAGAGCATAGCATACCAGCGAGGCTTTTATGTAAAGTGTTGAACAATAATATAATAATAATCATTTGTTATGTTTGTTATACTGTGTGAAAATGATTTAAGTTTTGCTGTGATGTATATGTTATTTTGATCTAGCTGATGTATATTATTTTGATCTTGCTGATCAAATATGTATTATGTATGTATATGTTATTTGTGCTGCAACACATGCCGCAAAAATTATTTGCTGGTTAGGATTTCAAACCAGGAAGTAACCAAATTGAGGATGCCCTGACCCTAACCCTGCTCTGGATGACTGTAAATCCAGAGTGATGAGGGCCTCTTCCTGCTTGTTGCCCAGCAACCGGCCATCAGGCTCCTTGGACTCATCACACTGGAACAGGAAGCGGGATTCCCTCAACACATGCTCTACAGAGGCCACTTACACATTCAATACTTTATTACATACTATGTATACATACATACATACATACATACATACATACATACATACATACATACATACATACATACATACATACATACATACATACACACACACACACACACACACACACACACACACACACACACACAGAGACATACATACATACATACATACATACATACATACATACATACATACATACATACATACATACATACATACATACATACATATAGTACATACATACATACATACATACATACATACATACATACATACATACATACATACATACATACATACATACATACATACATACATACATACATACATATAGTACATACATACACACATACATACATACATACATACATACATACATACATACATACATACATACATACATACATACATACATACATACTGTCTACAAGCACATGGAAAGTACTGGAGCAGAAACATCAGGAGAAACATGAGAAAGCTGTCAGAATAATAACAGCTCTATCCCTAACAGCTCTATCCATATAAGGTCTATAATGCTATTTGCTGTAGACAGACAATCCCATTAGACAGCTCTTGGTGAGTAGTGCTCCACTTTACTGGCACACTTTCAACCTCTCTCTCTCTCTCTCTCTCTCTCTCTCTCTCTCTCTCTCTCCCTCTCTTTCAACTATTCACAATTCCAAATCCAAAATTATAATAAATATAAATTCACATATCAACATATATTGATCAATAAAGTAAACCACGCAAGCAGATTGTACCGAATTTACATATTTCAATAAGATTAAATATCAGCTATAGACAAAGAATGAATCCAATGGATAGAAGGGAAGGTGATCAATAAGGCGGAACTACCATCACAATACTCCCATGATCCTTCAGTCCTCCCACTAATACGTATACTAGTATATTCACTGCCCTTCATTAAGAACATGTCCTAATATGTACACACATGCATGTCATTACATTTGAAAATATGATTTAGGGATAAGAGTAAATCAAATAATCAAATGCTGTCTCTTTCTCTCTCCAATCATTACAAAGTTTTGTGCATTTTAATAATGAGGTCATAATTCTTTATTGAGCTGAAAGATGCCACATCCCTATTGATTAGACACTGTGTGTGTGTGTGTGTGTGTGTGTGTGTGTGTGTGTGTGTGTGTGTGTGTGTGTGTGTGTGTGTGTGTGTGTGTGTGTGTGTGTGTGTGTGTGTGTGTGTGTGTGTGCGCGTGTGTGCACTTGACGGTGTGGTACAATGTTGCTGCACATGCAGAGTCCATAGCGACCAGATCACTGCCATCGATGCGTTCTGAATACTGATCATGTGCCAGCATGTGCTAGATACTCTGATGAGGGAACCCAAGGTCTCCCTGTGGGAAAGCTGCCTGTGACTGGTCCTACTGGTCAGGTCTCCCTGTGGGAGAGCTGCCCAGTGACTGGTCCTACTGGACAGACAATGGTTAAATGAAAGGATCATACACACTGTGCACCATTACAACATCCTCCCCTCAGGACGCAGATACAGGTCACTACCATTAAACACCATGCGTTCACACCTCCATCAGACTACTCAACTCCTTATAGTGATTTTAGTTATTTTAGTCATTTAAACGTTTTTTAACCAATTCTACATTTTAGATCACACTTGGACACTTAGCACTGCTCTTAACATCTAGTCTTTGTATGTTATCTGTCTCTCATGTCCTCACTATAACTCGTACCATGCGGACGAAGTTCCAAACAAAAACAAGTTATTTAAACTGAATTAACCCTGGACCCTGGACCCTGGACCCTGGACCCTGGACCTCTGGACCTCTGGTCCTGCTGCTCTGTGCACCAGGCCTCACATACCAATGTGTACCAAAGTGGCAATTTCCACTGACAATGATACTGGATAAGAACTAAACTAGAATGATAACTAGACTAGAACTAAACTAGAATGATAACTAGACTAGAACTAAACTAGAATGATAACTAGGCTAGAATGATAACTAGACTAGAACTAAACTAGAATGTACTAGAACTAAACTAGAATGATAACTAGACTAGAACTAAACTAGAAAACTAGGCTAGAATGATAACTAGACTAGAACTAAACTAGAATGATAACTAGACTAGAACTAAACTAGAATGATAACTAGGCTAGAATGATAACTAGACTAGAACTAAACTAGAATGATAACTAGACTAGAACTAAACTAGAATGATAACTAGCCTTTGGAATACCAGTTGAGCTTTATTTATTATTATTTCTGAGGGCCACTAGGGCTGAGGATAACTATGTCTGAGGGTCTGAGGGCCACTAGCTCTGAAGGTCACTAGGTCTGGGGGTCACTAGGTCTGAGGGTCGCTGGGTCTGAGGGTCACTAGGTCTGAGGGTCTGCAGGTCTACTAGGTCTGAGGGAATGAGGGTCTGCGGGTCACTAGGTCTGTTGTTAACCCAACCGGGTTAACAGTCTTTCCCAACTGTTGTCACGTGTCTTCCCTGGAATGATGGTCATGTGATTCTCAACTTGGCGGATGAGGGATGGGGAAAACCAACTCAATTCGAACTAATACCCATGCAAGTCTTTTAACGTGTGAGTGACCGGATGTAACGTCCACCCTCAACAGGCCTGGGTTCTTCAAGGCCAGAAAAACAAACCAATTCAACACAAAGCAAGAATCTTTTGACCATTATAAAGAATCTAAAGAGTATAAATGATATGAAAAGAAAATAATAATAATAATTATTATTATTATTAGCATTATTATTGTTGTTGTTGTTGTTATGAATTATTATTCTCTATTCTTTATTTACGCCTAAGTAAATGTTAATACAAGTCTATTTGAAGCATTATGTGTCAAAAGGCGCCACCTAGCGGTAGATAGGAGTTACTGCTAAAGATGGCGGCTGTGTTGTTACTAAGTTACCGAAGACGCTGGAGGTTTAGATTTAGCCTCTGAAAGCTAACATAACGTCAGCTGCTGAGGAAACAGTCGATATAACCTCAGCAACGTCTCTCTTTATTACTGGAAGACAGAGAAGCACCGTTACAACCAAACATTTTGTTGAAGTGGAGAAATGGAGGACGAAGACACCGCGTTGGTAAGTTGTGTTAACCAGAGAACTGATGGAAGAGAAGAGAAGAAATAACATCTAGAAAACAGTTTGGAGTGGAACCAGTGATATTTTCATAAGCTTATTATTATATCCGTTATTCATCGTTTGTATTGCATGTCTTATCGTTACGTCGTACTTCTATGTTCACGGTTTCATGTTTTCTTTCAGGGCTTAATCGTTTATTATTGCTATGAAAAGTATTACAACCACGCAGTCATGGCTGCATCGGGAGCTCACAGGAGGTTCAGCCAGGAGTCCATATTCAGTTTTCTCCACGCATATGGATCTCTAATGCAAGGTAAGAACAGTCTAATGCAAGGTAAGAACAGTCTAATGTAAGGTAAGAACAGTCTAATGTAAGGTAAGAACAGTCTAATGCAAGGTAAGTACAGTGTAATGCAAGGTAAGAACAGTGTAATGCAAGGTAAGAACAGTCTAATGTAAGGTAAGAACAGTGTAATGCAAGGTAAGAACAGTCTAATGTAAGGTAAGAACAGTCTAATGCAAGGTAAGAACAGTCTAATGTAAGGTAAGAACAGTCTAATGCAAGGTAAGAACAGTGTAATGCAAGGTAAGAACAGTCTAATGTAAGGTAAGAACAGTCTAATGTAAGGTAAGAACAGTCATGTAAGGTAAGAACAGTCTAATGCAAGGTAAGAACAGTCTAATGCAAGGTAAGAACAGTCTAATGTAAGGTAAGAACAGTCTAATGTAAGGTAAGAACAGTCTAATGCAAGGTAAGACGACTCTAATGTAAGGTAAGAGCAGTCTAATGTAAGGTAAGAACAGTCTAATGCAAGGTAAGAACAGTCTAATGTAAGGTAAGAACAGTGTAATGCAAGGTAAGAACAGTGTAATGCAAGGTAAGAACAGTGTAATGCAAGGTAAGAACAGTGTAATGCAAGGTAAGAACAGTGTAATGTAAGGTAAGAACAGTGTAATGCAAGGTAAGAACAGTGTAATGTAAGGTAAGAACAGTGTAATGTAAGGTAAGAACAGTGTAATGCAAGGTAAGAACAGTGTAATGCAAGGTAAGAACAGTCTAATGTAAGGTAAGAACAGTCTTAATGTAAGGTAAGAACAGTCTAATGTAAGGTAAGAACAGTGTAATGTAAGGTAAGAACAGTCTAATGTAAGGTAAGAACAGTCTTAATGTAAGGTAAGAACAGTCTAATGTAAGGTAAGAACAGTCTAATGCAAGGTAAGAACAGTCTAATGTAAGGTAAGAACAGTCTAATGCAAGGTAAGAACAGTCTAATGTAAGGTAAGAACAGTCTTAATGCAAGGTAAGAACAGTGTAATGCAAGATAAGAACAGTCTAAAGTAAGAACAGTTTAATGCAAGTAAGAACAGTCTAGGTACAGTGGTAGTACCTATTGTTTTTAGAGTGACAAGTCAAGTCTCTACACTACTACTATATTACATATCATATATTTTTTGCTGCAGATCAAATTCAAGATGCCATAACAGAATTGGAGTTGATAAGAGACAGTAGGGACGTGTCTTTGTGCACCTTGATGGCTCTTATATATGCTGAAAAAAAGAAGCCACATCCAGGTAAAACAATTATTTTTTATTGATTTAATGCCATTGTAGCCTCATATCGATAATTTAAATAGATGTTGATTGCCTAATATTTGTGTGATTGGGCAGACCGGGACGTCGTCCAGGAGCTGGAAGCTAAGGTGAAGGAGGATCGTAAGGGCGCGTCCCCCAGGGAGCTCTACCATGCTGGGATGTTCCTCTGGTTGCTGGGAAGAAACGACAAAGCCAGGGAATACATAGAGAGAATGATCAAACTCTCCAGTGGTTCCAGAGAGGTGAGGCTTGTTCACTTCAGAAGAGCGTAGCGGCCAGGTGTTCGACTCCTTCCCCTCTAACCCACACCAGCTGCTTCATGACGTGTATTTGATTTCACTGCAAGTCGCTTTGGATAAAAGTGTCTGCTAACTAAATAGTAATAGAGTTGCCATTGACAATGATATTAATATATTTGTATTCAGGGTTTAATCCTAAAAGCCTGGATAGATCTGACCTCTGGGAAGGAGGCGTATGCAAAGAAGTCTGTGAAGTACTTTGACGAGGGACTGAAAGAGGGAGCAAGTGTTTTCGCTCTGATGGGAAAGGTAAGACGGCCGACCCAAGTCCGTCAGAAACAAATGAAGATGTCCTGAAATCTATAAACGGAACAATATGCTGACCAATCAGATTAGTTGTTATCTAGGATTTTGGTGAATGTGAAACGATGATGATGAAGCATCAAATGTCGCTTTTTTAAAACTTTAGTGAGGCCATTCATGTTACAATAGTTATTAGATAATTAATAGAGTAGTTTTCCATGGCGACATTAGTAACCATCTCAGTCATTTCTCATATGAATAGTTCATATGGTAGTTACTAGCTGTTGTTTGCAGTGTTCTGGAAGTGAGTAAGTGATGTCTTTTTCAGGCCCAGTACTATGAATACCGTCAGAACTACTCGGGTGCTTTGGAGGTGATCAGCCAAGTCACTGTTAACGTTCCGGGGTTCCTGCCAGCGGCCATCAAGAAGATGAAGCTGCTGCTCAGTCTACAAGACTGGGAACAAACCATCGACGCAGCACACAGGTGTAACACACACAGGCAAACACACACACACACAACACACCATATATAGAACTGCAAAATCAAGTTTGGGATTTCAGCTCACCTTTTAGCACGTGAAGATTTAATTTATTTCTATTATTAAATTGACTTCATATGTTCTAATAAAAAACGTAAAGGTGTTTTAAAGGAGATGGAAAAGGCCGATATATTAAATGTTATTTTACTTAAATTGTTCTGGTGTAAATTAAAAACCTGCTGCCTCTGACAGCATCAGACCCTGAGCCTATCACTGAGCCTCTGACTGAGCCTCAGAGCCTCTCACTGAGCCTCAGAGCCTCTCACTGAGCCTCAGAGCCTTTGATTGAGCCTCAGAGCCTTTGACTGAGCCTTAGAGCCTTTGACTGAGCCTCAGAGCCTTTCACTGAGCCTCTCACTGAGCCCCAGAGCCTCTCACTGAGCCTCAGAGCCTCTCACTGAGCCTCAGAGCCTGGTGGTTGGTCTGCTGAGCCCGCCCTTTTAAATGGGTGTCCAGCGGGTATATATTAGCTTGCAGGTTTAATCTTGTTTGAGTTTGAGTTTGTCAAAGGAGAAGTTCCCTAAGTAGTGTCAGGTGTTACATTAGCCTCTAATCATGGGGCCTGACCATATTTAGATGTGGTACAGAAGGAGGGCTGTTTCATTTGCCTTTCAAGTAAACGCATCGAATTTCAGTCTCTTGCAGAAGGATGCGAATAACCTGGAGGCACTAAGGATGCTGGCTCTGCATTCCTTATGCAGAGAGGGAGATATTACTGAGGTGAGCAACCCTGCTTCTGCATTCCTTATGTAGAGAGGGAGATATTACTGAGGTAATCAACCCTGCTTGCTACACTAGCAGGGTTTCTTTACAGATGAGACAATTCATTAATCTGTGTAAATAATAAGTTTCCTCTTGGCAGTCGGTGAGGCATCTCTCAACCCTCATCAGTAACCTGGCCGCGCTAGAGCCTTGCAACCCACAGATGGCATACAAGATGTCACTGGCGTTCACCCGCACCGTAAGACCCCCCCCACCACCGTATACACACACACACACACACAAACTGTCACTTTTACAAAGTCCACACACTTGTGTATATCGCAAATTTACTGCCTCTTGTGTTATTCCTTGTTTTTTTCTGCAGTGCGGCCGCAGCGACAAGGTGCTCCAGCTGACGGGGAGGATGGTGGAGCAGGCCTCCTCCCAGGTCTCCCAGGACTCTGAGCTGGTTACTGAGCTGGGCTACCACATGCTGCTACAGGACCGCACTAAGGAGGCTATGAAGCGGTACAAGATAGCCATGACCCTGGACGAGACCAGCGTCCCGGCCCTGACCGGTACCACCAGGAGATACCTACTACTTAATTACTTCTATTGCTACTACATTCATTGTGTGTGTGTGTGTGATATGTAGTAGTATACTGAATGTTTCCTGTTGTGTTTCAGGGATCATCCGCTGCCAGCTGATGGAAGGACAGCTGGAAGAGGCACAGCTGCAGTTGGAGTTCCTCACTGAGGTTCAACAGTCCATCGGGAAATCTGGGGTATGAAGTCGGGGGTATGAAGGGTATGAAGTCTGGGGTATGAAGGGTATGAAGGGTGTGAAATCTGGGGTATGAAGGGTATGAAGTCTGGGGTATGAAATCGGGAATAAAGTCGGGTATGAAGTCTGGGGTATGAAGGGTATGTAGTCTGGGGTATGAATGGTATGAAGTCTAGGTATAAAGGGTATGAAGTCTAGGGTCTGTATTCACAGAATTTAAATGATGAATTTATCCATGAAGAAGCTGGTTCGGGTGCTTCCACAAATACAGGCCCTATACTGCCCCCTTGTGTACACGTTAAAGTGACGTGGAAGTATAAATACAGGCGCTATACTACCCCCTTGTGTAAACGTTAACATGACGTGGAAGTATAACGTTAAAGTGATGTGGAAGTATAAATACAGGCGCTATACTGCCCCTTGTGTACACGTTAAAGTGATGTGGAAGTATAAATACAGGCGCTATACTGCCCCCTTGTGTACACGTAACAGTGACCTGGAAGTATATATACAGGCGCTATACTGCCCCCTTGTGTACATGTTAAGTATACATGTTAAGTATAAATGCAGGCAGCTCTGCCAAGATGGTGCAGGATTACATTGCTGGGTGACTTCCATCTTGCTTCTGGTTGTCATGGTGCCGCCCCTCCCTTAGCTGTGTGACCTCGAACTCCACACACACACCCTCACACACCTCTGTCCCTCCCTGGTAGGAGCTGCTGTACCTTCGCGCGGTGCTTGCGCGGAGGAGGTGCCGGCCCCAGGAGGAGGTGGTGGCCCTGCTGAACGAGGCGGTGGACACCCACCTCACTACCCTTCAGGGGCTGCCGCTGGGCGTCGACTACCTGGAGAAGCTCAACCCTGACTTCCTACTGGGCGTCATCACAGAGTACCTGACCCTGTGCCCTGCCATGGTGTGTGTGTGTGTGTGTGTGTGTGTTATACTAGTCTCCTAATACTGCGTTATATAATACTGTGTTATAAAATACTAGTCTTCTAATACTGTGTCTTATAATACTGTGTTATATAATACTAGTCTTCTAATACTGTGTCTTATAATACTGTTATATAATACTAGTCTTCTAATACTGTGTCTTCTAGTACTGTGTTATATAATACTAGTCTTCTAATACTGTGTCTTATAATACTGGCTTACATTGCTGAAAATGGTGACCTGAAATGTGTTTTGGTGCATGTGTGCATGTGTGCGTGTGCGTGTGCTTGCGTGAACGCGTGTGTGTGTTTGTGTGTGTGTTTGTGTGTGCTTGTGCGTGCACGTGTGTTCAGCCGCCAGCCCCGGGCCAGGCGCCTGCTCCTCTGCTACAGCGGTGTTCCTCGGTGCTGGACACAGTGGTCCAGATTGTTCCTGGTCTGCTACAAGGGCTCTTTATGCTGGCTAAAGTCAGGTTTCTCTCTGGTGAGCACCGAGCACAAATGCAAGACAAATGATTTACTAAATCCTCTGAAATTAATAGCAGCAGGGAAACAGATGCATGCTTTGTCAGAGAAATCTGAGCCAACGGGCAGTCTACAGTCTACAGTCTTGTACAGGTGGGTTGTGTCTACAGGTGGGTTTTGTCTTGTACAGGTGGGTTGTGTCTACAGGTGGTTTGTGGGTTGTGTCTTGTACAGGTGGGTTCTGTCTTGTACAGGTGGGTTGTGTATTGTACAGGTGGGTTCTGTCTTGTACAGGTGGGTTGTGTATTGTACAGGTGGGTTCTGTCTTGTACAGGTGGGTTGTGTCTACAGGTGGGTTTTGTCTTGTACAGGTGGGTTGTGTCTACAGGTGGTTTGTGGGTTGTGTCTTGTACAGGTGGGTTCTGTCTTGTACAGGTGGGTTGTGTATTGTACAGGTGGGTTCTGTCTTGTACAGGTGGGTTGTGTATTGTACAGGTGGGTTCTGTCTTGTACAGGTGGGTTGTGTATTGTACAGGTGGGTTCTGTCTTGTACAGGTGGGTTGTGTCTACAGGTGGGTTTTGTCTTGTACAGGTGGGTTGTGTCTACAGGTGGTTTGTGGGTTGTGTCTTGTACAGGTGGGTTCTGTCTTGTACAGGTGGGTTGTGAATTGTACAGGTGGGTTCTGTCTTGTACAGGTGGGTTGTGTATTGTACAGGTGGGTTCTGTCTTGTACAGGTGGGTTGTGTATTGTACAGGTGGGTTGTGTCTTGTACAGGTAGGTTGTGTCTACAGGTGGGTTGTGTCTAGAGTTGGGTTGTGTCTTGTACAGATGAGTTGTGTCTTGTACAGGTGGGTTGTGTCTTGTACAGGTAGGGTGTCTACAGGTGGGTTGTGGTTGTGTCTTGTACAGGTGGGTTGTGACTTTTACATGTGGGTTGTGTCTACAGGTGGGTTGTGTCTAGAGGTGGGTCGTGTCTTGTACAGGTGGGTTGTGTCTACAGGCGGTTTGTAGGTTGTCTTTTACAGGTGGGTTGTGTCTTGTACAGATGGGTTGTGTCTTGTACAGGTAGGTTGTGTTTACAGGTGGCTTGTGTCTAGAGATGGGTTGTGTCTTGTATGAGTTGTGTCTTGTACAGGTGGTTGTGGTTGTGTCTTGTACAGTTGGGTTGTGTCTTGTACAGTTGGGTTGTATCTTGTACAGGTTGGTTGTGTCTTGTATGTTGTAGGTGAGCTGTTGATACTTAACTGTATCAATAGCCTCGTTCTGTCAGGTTTAAGGTTTAAACTAGTACAAGTTAGATGAAAGTAAGTTAGCTCTAGAGGAATAGACCTCTGGCTCAATAGCTTCCCTTAGTAACTATACTCACTAAGTATTTCCTTCGTAACTAGTATTTCCTTAGTTACTATTCTCATTCAGTATTTCCTTAGGAACTATACTCACTAAGTATTTCCTTCGTAACTAGTATTTCCTTAGTTACTATTCTCATTCAGTATTTCCTTAGGAACTATATTCACTACGAATTTCTTTAGTAACTATACTCACTAATTATTCCCTTGTGAACTATACGCATGTAGTATTTCCTTAGTAACTAGTATTTCCTGAGTAACTAGTATTTCCTTACTAACTAGTATTTTCTTAGTAACTAGTATTTCCTGAGTAACTAGTATTTCCTTACTAACTAGCATTTCCTTAGTAACTAGTATTTCCTTAGTGACTAGTATTTCCTTAGTAACTAGTATTTCCTGTGTTTCTCCAGGTGAAATGGAGCTGGCCCAGAGGAGTGTGCAGCGCTGCCTTGACCAGAGTCCTTCTCATGCAGAAGCCCATCTGCTCATGTCCCACATCCACCTGCTGCAGGGGAACTTCAAGCTGTGCTCCCAGTCCCTGGAACTCTGCCTCAGCCACAACTTTGAGGTTTGTTATCCAGTCCAGTCCAGTGTGTGTGTGTGCACGCCTAGACTAGCCATGCTAGATGCAACCAGACCTAGACTAGCCACAGTAGACACAACCAGGCCTTATACTAGCCAGACACAACCCAGACCTAGACTAGCCATACTAAACACAGCCAGCCCTAGACTAGCCATGCACAACCAGACCTAGACTAGCCACAGTAGACACAGCCAGATCTAGACTAGCCAGACACAACCAGATCTAGACTAGCCACACTAGACACAGCCAGATAAATCCTATTGAGATGATTGAATGCAAAGTGTTGTATGTTATATGCATGTATTATTTATTGATTTTACTGCCAGGTGGTGTTTAGTCACTGTGGAGTGTGTGTGTGGAGTGTGTGTTGTTGATAGCTGGTTTACAGCCCGAGTCAGACTGGTTCGACTCTGGGCTGGGTGGGGCTGCACACCTGTGGTGCATGAGCAATCATGGCACCCAGGATAAACCAGCTATCACCACACACACTCAGGAGAGAACCACTGTCATGGCAGCACTTTACATCTGCTCAGCGAATACCATCTTGCCATCTTCAATAAACACATACTTCAGCCAACATCGACCCGTGTCCTGTCTTAGAGGGTCCCAGCTAAAGCGAC
This sequence comes from Merluccius polli, assembly GCA_030340625.1. Taxonomy (NCBI): domain Eukaryota; kingdom Metazoa; phylum Chordata; class Actinopteri; order Gadiformes; family Merlucciidae; genus Merluccius; species Merluccius polli. The sequence continues at coordinate 121,757 of JAOPHQ010001429.1, forward strand.
TGATGTGGTGTGTGGTTAGAGTCCACTGCTACAGTCACATTTGCCTTTTTAAAAATGTTTTTCATGAGGCATTTAGGATCGTGACTCTGCTCGGAACGTCATGTACAAACATTTATAAAATTAATAAAAATGTGGATATAATTTGATTGAACTGTTTTATTTAATTAAACAAAATGTTTTTTTTGTTTGCAGTTTTTATTGTGATTATTGTTCATGAACAAAGGTGCCAACATATACAGGTCTTATACCAAAACCCATTCTCTCTCTTTACGACTCCTCACATGAATCCTCCAGGTCAGGCAGCGCCCGCTGTACCACCTGATCAAGGCTCAGGCCCAAAAGAAGGTGGGGGAGCTGGGGGGAGCGATCCAGACATTGCAGACGGCCCTCAGCCTGCCAGGGGTCCACAGGGCCAGTTCTTCTGCCGGGTCCCGGAGCCAGAAGGCGGAGCTCAGCCCTGCAGAAGCCGTGTCAGTCTTCCTGGAACTATCTGACGCTCTCTGGCAGAATGGAGAACAGGTCACATGACAAACTCTAACTCACTCATCTTACCATGTATCAAAATAACATTGACTTCAGAAACTAGGAGTCCATTTACATTGTACTATTAGTAGTGAAATGCATAAGTCCTTGTTACAGCCTATGGTCATAACGAGCAGACATGATCATTCAAGATCACATTAATAATATATAATATATTATGAATATAAAGAAATAACTGGTTCATGAATAATATATTAATATAAAGAAATAACTGGATCATTCTAGCATGAAGCAGCCAAGGTGATGCAGGACGCCATCAACGAGTTCTCGGGGACACCGGAGGAGCTGCGTCTCACTGTCGCTAATGCTGACATGGCCCTGCTGCGCGGCGATACCGAGCTCGCACTGAGCATGCTCAGAAACATCACCCCTGAGCAGCCCTACTACATACAGGCCAAGGAGAAAATGGCCGACATCTATCTGAATCACAGGAAAGAAAAGCGTCTGTACTCGGCTTGTTACAGGTGAGCTGTTGGTGTCTCCATTAAAACCTTGAAAGTATTATAGAGAAGCAGGGTGTAGCGGTTAGGGTGAAGGTTCTTGGTTCAATCCCCAATGTTCGCAGTACACCTGTAAACATCTTTGAGCAAAATGCCTAACCCCTACCTGTATCTGAAGTCACTATAAGGTAAGAAAGCTTAATGACTAAAAGTAAGTAATATTATAGTAAAGTAAAAGTGACTTTTCTGCCAAAGCTGATGCAGGGTAAATATTTGGTTCCTACTGTATCTTGTTTAGAGATTGTCTACTCTAGAGAGAACCATGTCTTCTACTCTATCTTGATTAGACATAACCATGTCCTCTACTGCAGAGGTCTTCAACAGGGGGTCCGCGACCCCTAGGGGGTCTGCGGAGGTACTGCAGGGGGTCGCGAAAGTTTTGGTTGAATAGACATTTTTTTTATATTCCCCCCGCAATTTTTTCCACAAATTGACATGTCTTTAAATACACATTAGCATGAATCCAACACACTGTAGTGAACAGATAAATTGAGGCAGAAGATGTCTTTCAGTCAGCAATGCACACATTCAGCGACACACAGCTCTTTCAAGCTGGGCACCGGTTCATTCACAACATGTCCCATCAACGAGGAATCAGAATCAGAATCAGAAATACATTACTCCATATTAGACATACATATATTAAGAATATATATATATATATATATATATATACAGTATATATACTGTATATATATATACGTATATATATATATATATATATATATATATATATATATATATATACACAGTATATATATATATATATATATATATATATATATATATATATATATATATATATATATTAGTGCTGCATTCGCATTAATGTCATAGTTAACTCGCAATTAATCACAAATAATCGCACATTTTTATCTATTCTAAATGTCCCTTGATTTTTTTTTGTCCCATTATTTTTTCTCATTTTAATGCTGTTATCAACATGGAAAAGTGGATCGACTTGCTTTGTGCAAGTTGTCGCCTGGCTTTGACGAGGGGGAGGAGAATTCACATCAGCTGTGTGCTTCCAGCCATCAAGTGGTATTTCAGACTGGACGTGCTGCGATGATAGCTCAGTTCACAACGACAAAACACACAGATCACTTTGGTCTTGTCAATGGAACCATTTGGCAACTTTTTAAAAGTAAACTTTCCATTCAGAATATTATTGGCATCCATTTCGGCGTCTCGCGCTCGCCATCCACTCAAAACGTAACGTCTACTACTCTTAAACAAGTGTGTGCGGCGTGCCTGTTGTTTTGTTTCCGCTCTAGCTAGATCCGGTGTGGTGTTGTAGTTTTTGACGGAATGAGGGCTGTGTGAGTGCGCGTGCGTGTGTGTGTGTGTGTGTGTGTGAGCGAGCCTGGGTTGAACGCGAGGAACATTAGGAGAGAGTTATGGCTAACTTTATGTTGGAGTTGTTTTGGCGTGGTTACGGCCGACAGTAACCTGTTCTGTTGCAACAATAAATGTTGTTTGCTGAACAACACTGCGTCGTCTTTCCAACGCGTCCTGCCGGACGCTACATTATGTTTATGAATGGCAGTGGCATGGCCACCCTACTCACTGTACCTTGCACATGAATATATGAACCTGTGTATTATTTGAATATCTTAGTATTGAATGCACAATAACAAGGTACATTTATACATGGCACTATAGGACCAGTTTAATATAAAACACAATTTTACACAAAGTAAGGGGTCCCCGCTCCATCTCTCATCAGTTTGGGGGTCCTTGGCCTGGAAAACGTTGAAGACCCCTGCTCTATTGTATCTTGTTTAGAGATTGTCTAGAGATAACCATGTCCTACTGTATCTTGTTTAGAAATTGTCTAGAGATAACCTAGCCTGGCTCCGCCCGCCTACGTACTTCCGCTCAATTTTCATTTCACTTCAGTACTAAGGTCTGGCGGTGCTACTATATTAGAACGATTTCTTTTCCCTCAAATGTGCCTTCCAATCAGCGAACAGGAGGCGCGGCCTGAGAACAGTGACGTATAGGTCGTGCGCGAATTTCAGTTATTGAGCGGAAGTACGGAGGCGGGCGGAGGCTAATGCTAATGCTCACTGCATCTGCCGTTTGTATACTGCGCGCAACGTGGTTTCTGGCGCATGAAATACGTCACGACCAAACGTTAGCAATTGGTTAAGGCAGATCCAGAGTGGCACTGGGCAGAGCCAATAGGTTTTAAACTTCAACAGCACCCGCCTTCAAGTGAGACATCGTTTGTCTCTACAGCACTGCTAGACCTTTAGTATGAATGTAATGAGTACCAAGGTCTAGTTAGGACTAGGCTAGAGATAACCATATCTTCTACTCTATCGTGTTTAGAGATGGTCTAGAGATATCCATGTCCTCTACTCTATCTTGTTTAGAGATTACCATGTTCTCTACTGTATCGTGTTGAGAGATAACTATGTCCTCTACTCTATCTTGTCTAGAGATAACCATGTCCTACTCTATCTTCTTTAGAGATGGTCTAGAGAGAACCATGTCTGTATAATCTGAGTCAATCCCAGTAATGTGATCTTCTGTTCTACAGAGAAATGGTTGAGAAGATGCCCAGCTCTCATACCTATCTTTTACTGGGTGATGCCTACATGAACATTCAAGAAGTAAGGAGAGTTGATGAATGATTCACTACTTCCTGTGTTATATTAACTTCCAGCAGTAACAGGTCTTTAACATCTTGTCCTGTTTGTCTGCAGCCGGACAACGCCATCGACGTCTATGAAGAAGCGCTCAAGCAGAACCCCAACGACAGCACTTTGGCCAGTAAGATCGGGAAGGCTCTCATCAAGACGCACAACTACACAAAGGTTACAAACACACACACACACACACACACACACACACACACACACACACTCTCGTCAAGACGCACAACTATACTAAGGTTACACACACACACACTTTCATCAAGACACACAACTACACTAAGGTTACACACATGCACTCACACTCTCACACATGCTCACACACACACACACACACACTCACACACAGACACACTCTTGCCATTGTTGCAGGCAATCAGCTACTACGAAGCGGCGCTGAGGAGCGAGCAGCAGAGCTCCCTGTGCTATGACCTCGCCCAACTGCTCCTGAAGATGAAGCAACATGGCCGCTGTGAGAGGGTGCTGCACGACGCCCTGGCCCATGAGCCAGGTATCTGTTCACTACACGTTAAGATGGTGGTTTTGAAACTGTGGGCCATTAGTGGGACCAAGTCGATAATAATAATTAAAGGTGCTGTAGGTAATATTTAAGAGCTATTATATATATACTAGTATTATTAAAGGTGCTGTAGGTAATATTTAAGAGCTATTATATATATATATACTAGTATTATTAAAGGTGCTGTAGGTAAAATTTAAGAGCTATTATATATATACTAGTATTATTAAAGGTGCTGTAGGTAATATTTAAGAGCTATTATATATATATATACTAGTATTATTAAAGGTGCTGTAGGTAAAATCTAAGAGCTATTATATATATACTAGTATTATTAAAGGTGCTGTAGGTAAGATTTAAGAGCTATTATATATATACTAGTATTATTAAAGGTGCTGTAGGTAAGATTTAAGAGCTATTATATATATACTAGTATTATTAAAGGTGCTGTAGGTAAGATTTAAGAGATATTATATATATATATATATATATATATATATATATATATATATATATATATATATATACTAGTATTGTTTGCTGTAGGTAATATCGCCTGCCTCTGTATGAGACCATTTAGATTTTAGACCGCTCCCGACTCATTTCTGACCAATCAGGGCATCTCTTCCCTTATTGGTTCGGAGAATGAATCTTGCATGTCAATCACAGGTGTGTGATTGGTGGAGAAACCTAGGGAGGGAGGGAGCAATTTTATGTTTGTTTAGTTTCAAAATCTTGCTCTCCTCTGCTTTTTTCTGCTCTCTTTTTAGAACTCTTGAATCTTACCTTCAGCAGCTTTAACATTTTATAAAAGATTCATCAGACATTTTTCTTTGCTGTTGCAAGGAAAAATGTTTCTGTCAAATCCTGTTTCATTACAATTTGCCATTTCTACATTGTCCTGATCTGTCCAGTGAACGAGCTGCCAGCACTCAGCAATGACTGCCGGTACCTGGTCCTGTTGGCCAAGGTCCAAAACAAAGTGGGCAAGAACGAGGAGGCATTACTCTCCTTACAGAGGGTACGTCCACTCAGTGTGTGTGGGACTTTGTGTGCTGCTGTAATATAATATAACTAATTATTTTCCTCCCAGTCTGTCGTGTTACTGTGTGTGTTATCCCATATAATAGAACTGTCTGGGGAGCTGAACTGTTATCCTATTGACATTATTTAACATTATTAATAGTATTTAATATTATTTAATATTAACTTGAGAACGGCTGACAGTGACAATACCTTGAATATTAATGTCAACGTACTGCTAGTCCCCGTGACCACGGTGTGTTGTGGTTCGAGTCCCCGTGACCCCGGTGTGTTGTGGTTCTAGGCCCGTGATGTGACCAGGGTGTGTTGTGGTTCTAGGCCTGGGACATAAATGCCCGGGACATGACCACGGTGTGTTGTGGTTCTAGGCCCGGGATGTGCAGGCCAAGGTGCTGAAGCAGGTCCAGATGGAACGGCCGGATGCTGTGGCCGCGCAGAAGCAGCTAGCTGCGGAGATCTGCTCCGAGATCGCCAGACACTACGCCAGTCAGAGGGGCTACGAGAGAGCGGTGAAGTTCTACAAAGAAGCTCTTGTCTATTGTGAGAGCGATCGCAAGGTCAGTGCAGCTGAATCAAGAAGCGTCCTGTGCACTAATCCGCAGCTGTTGTTGACGACCCCCCCCCATCCTGTCTCCCACTGTTTTTCTTCTTTCTGTTGTTTACAAATGACATCCCATTATTCCACACGGTGATCTTGTAAAGGCACGTGGTTATTAAAGCTTCTTGTGATTGAATGGTGTTTCCAAGGTGATGTTGGAACTGTCTCGCTTATACCTCACCCTGGATGAGCTGGACGCCTGTCAGCAGCAATGTGGCGCCATCTTGAAGAACGACCAGTTCAATGAAGACGCAATACTGGTATATTATACTGGTATATTAGTAATATTGTGTTCATATAATGTATAACTAATATTACCACCACATGTCTGTATATGTATATGTTTGGCTAAATATATTAGTAATATTGTGTGCGTATAATATATTACTAATATATTCATATATCATTATTTTACTCTTTTAAATAATATTATTAGTATGGTTGCAAAGCAAGCCACACTATTGTTATCATGTTTCTTTTTATTTGTATTCTTCCGCCTCATTTTCTGTAACTATCTCCTGCTGGTTTTTAAGGTATTAATACCAGACCAATGCCAAAAAAGTCAGCATATATCAGTGAGGTGCCTATTTTTTTGTGTAAACCTTGTGTATATTTTTTTAATACATTTTTATAATCGTATTATTTAATATGGAAATTGAATGCAGCAAAAACGGTAAAATCAACAACTCCTAACGTGAACATCCGGGAGTTGGCACGCATGCAAACAGTTAGTCTCTAAAATGGCCACGCCCCCCGCCCGTTTACCAATGACCATTTATCACTTAACCATTTTTCCAATAGTTAAACTGCTAGAACATCGCGTCACAATGACGTAGGGGTACACATCATTTTTCAAGTATTTTGGATTTTGCCACTGTTTACCTTAGATATATGATAGTTGGTTGATTTTTATATATTTACCCCAACAGACCTGTTTTTTGGCTAATACTTGCCCATGCTGGCCTATGGTTAGAGTTGTCAAAGTTGGTACACATAGAAACCCTGCGTAAGCAGGTCTCCAAAAAGTGTAGTACCACTGTAGGACCATGGGGGCACTCACGGTTAAACGATCAGCCCCCACGCCCCGTTTGACAAAACATTCTAGAACTTCTATCTGAACTTGTATCTGGGCCTTATTGGACCTGCTGAACATTTGAAACCTGGTCTCTGGGCCTTATTGGACCTGCTGAACATTTGAAACCTGGTCTCTGGGCCTTATTGGACCTGCTGAACATTTGAAACCTGGTATCTGGGCCTTATTGGACCTGCTGAACATTTGAAACCTGGTATCTGGGCCTTATATGACATGCTGAACATTTGAAACTTGGTATCTGGGCCTTATTTCACATGCTGAATATATTTGCCTCAAGGACCCTTAAGGTCTGTCATGATAGATTTTTCTGTACCTTTAAAGTTTTGGAAAACCTTGCAGCATGCTTGCAACTAGCGTACTCATTGGTTCATGACCACATGTATTGTCTTATATTCAATGTTCTTTTTATTGTTTCTTCATTGTTTTCAGATGATGGCCGACCTGATGTTCAGGAAGCAGGACTATGAACAAGCTGGGTTCCACTTCCAACAGCTTCTGGAACGTAAACCAGGTTTGTCTTTCAGTTGCAACATCACTAACACTTAATTTAGCCTTACCTGAAACCTAACCACATCCACGTGTGTTCCTGTAGACAACTACCTGACTCTTTCACGTCTGATCGACCTGTTGAGGAGAGCGGGAAAGTTGGAGCAAGTCCTTCGCTTCCTGGACCTGGCGGAGAAACATTCGCCCAGAGCCAAGTTTGATCCTGGCTTCAACTACTGCAGAGGACTTTATCTATGGTCAGTAACGCCTCTGCTGTTCAAATATATCAGCATTGTAAATCATATAATACAACTATACATATAATACTTCAACATACATATAACTACTTCTTCATGGGTTCTCGAAGACCTGATGAATTCAGTTTCTCATCACAGAAGTCTGTTATTTTTTACTTACAAGACTCTAAGGTACAACATATGTCATGAAGTAGCAGGTAGAGTAGACATCTTGCTCAAGGTACCAACACGTGTCATGTGGTTGGGGTTCGGACCCAGAACCTTTGGGCTTGTAGTGGAACATTTTAACCCATAGACCATCCCTTCCCTGCAGGTACACCGGAGAACCCAACGACGGCTTGAGGCACTTCAACAAGGCGAGGAAGGACAGCGACTGGGGCCAGAACGCTGTGTACAACATGATAGAGATCTGCCTGAACCCGGACAACGACACCATCGGAGGAGAAGTGTTTGAGAACCTAGACGGTGACATGGGGTAGGTCACTTACACATTCATCAGACATACTGACATACTCCTCCTCACCTCCTCACCTTCATGCTCACCTCCTCCTCAACTCCTCCTCACCTGCTCCTTACTTCCTCCTCACCTTCTGCTCACCTTCTCCTCACCATCTGCTCACCTCCTCCTCACTTTCTGCTCACCTCCTCCTCACCTTCTCCTCACCTCCTCCTGACCTCCTCCTCGTATGACGGCAGGAACTCCACAGAGAAGCAGGAGTCAGAGCAGCTGGCCGTGAGGACGGCTGAGAAGCTGCTGAAGGAGTTGAAGCCCCAGACCCCGGGGGGTCATGTCCAGCTCCGTATCCTGGAGAGCTACTGCCTCCTGGCCACCAAGCAGAAGACCAATGTGGAGAAGGCCCTCAGCGTCTTCACGGAGATCGCAAACACAGAGGTAACGTCCGCACTGCATGAGTCCACCACAGCACCTCTAGTGCTTCAGTCAAATTTCAATGTGTTCATCATGTCACGTGTCTGCACATCAGACAACACCCGTAGAAGACGGCGGCGATGGGGTGGAGAAGGGTGGATGAAGTGTGGGTGAAGGGTTAGGATTAGAGTTAGCTCCAGTTGGAAAACAAAAGATGATCGTGCCTTTGCTGTTTTAGCACCAACCCTCTGGAAGCATCTTCCCCAATCTATTAGATCTGCTGAGTCTTTGGATGGTTTTACGCAGCTTCGAAAAACACATTTTTATAGGCAAGCCTTTCTGTAGGTCTCCTTCCCTATCTTTTCTTTCTGGTTTGTTTTAGTTTGGCTTGTCTCTAATTGTGCTGTGTTTTTAAATGATAATATTTTGTAACATATTATATTGCTTATTCTGTAATATTGGTTTTGTGTATTGTAATACTGTTTTTACCTCATTTACTTATTAAATCATATTTTTCGTGTGTGTGTGTGTAGCACTTTGCAACTGTGTGTTTTAAACGGTTTTACAAATAATGCTTTACTTATTTACTTTGTAACTGTGTGTTTTAAAAGGCGTATATAAAAAAAGCTTTACTTGCTTACTCAGAAGGACCATGTTCCGGCACTGCTGGCGGTGGCGACGGCCGACATGATCCTGAAACAGCCGCCGCGCGCCAGGAACCAGCTGAAGCGCATCGCCAAGATGACCTGGAGCGTCGCAGATGCAGACGAATTTGAGAAGAGCTGGCTGCTCCTGGCCGACATCTACATCAACTCTGGGAAGTACGACATGGCCGGTGACCTGCTGAAGAGGTGCCTCCGCCACAACAAGGTGGAGATATTAAACGCACCACAACTCTACTGTACTGACATTAAACACACCTCAACTCTATTGTACTGATGTTCAACACACCTCAACTATACAGTATACATATATTAAACACACCTCAACTCTACTGTACTGATATTAAACACACCACAACCCGTTCTGTGTAGATATATTAAACACCCTACTGTATACATATATTAAACACACATCAACTCTACTGTACTGATACTAAACACACACCACTGTATACTGCATGTGTCTGTCTGTTACACCATCAGTTTATTTTTATAGGATATACTTCTACACATTTTCTGCTATATACTTTTTATTAATTTAGCAGAAGTTTAATCCAAAGTAACTTCAGTGATACATGTCCTTAATGATGTCCTTAATACATGTCCTTAATGATGTCCTTAATACATGTCCTTAATGAACTCAGTGAGACATGTCCTTAATGAACCGTGACACATGTCCTTAATGAACAGTGATACATGTCCTTAATGAACAGTGAGACATGTCCTTATTGAACAGTGAGACATGTCCTTAATGAACTCAGTGAGACATGTCCTTAATGAACAGTGATACATGTCCTTAATGAACAGTGAGACATGTCCTTAATGAACAGTGATACATGACCTTAATGAACAGTGAGACATGTCCTTAATGAACAGTGATACATGTCCTTAATGAACAGTGAGACATGTCCTTAATGAACAGTGAGACATGTCCTTAATGAACAGTGAGACATGTCCTTAATGAACAGTGAGACATGTCCTTAATGAACAGTGATACATAACCTTAATGAACAGTGAGACGTGTCCTTAATGAACAGTGAGACATGTCCTTAATGAACAGTCCTACATGTCCTTAATGAACAGTGAGACATGTCCTTAATGAACAGTCCTACTTGACCTTAATGAGCAGGGGGTCGGGCGTCTTGCTCAAGGGACACTGGTGGTATTTGGATTTGAACCCAGAACCTTTCGGCTGGGTTTACTAGTCTATCCTCCCCCCAACTCTAATGTTTAGCTTATTCTGTTGCAGTTTATGATGCAAGTAACACTACATCAAATATACTGTAACATTATCTGGCAAATGTGTGTTTCCCCAGTCATGCTGTAAAGCGTATGAATATATGGGCTACATACTGGAAAAGGAGCAGGCGTTCCGGGACGCGGCCCTCAACTATGAACTGGCCTGGAAGTACGGGAACCAGACTAACCCAACCATCGGTATGTTATGATCACGTGCACAACCTCAGAGTAACCATTGATATGTTATGATCACGTGCACAACCTCAGAGTAACCATCAATATGTTACGATCACATGCACAACGTCAGAGTAAACATCGGTATGTTATGATCACGTGCACAACATCTTGTTGAACTGTAAATCATAGAAAGCATTTTGACGTTTGCGACGGGATACATTCATGAATATGACATGTATGTTACAGGATACATTTATGAATATGACATGTATATACTAATGTTACAGGATACATTTATGAATATGACATGTATGTTACAGGATACATTCATGAATATGACATGTATGTTACAGGATACATTTATGAATATGACATGTATATACTAATGTTACAGGATACATTTATGAATATGACATGTATGTTACAGGATACATATATGAATATGACATGTATATACTAATGTTACAGGATACATTTATGAATATGACATGTATATACTAATGTTACAGGATACATTTATGAATATGACATGTATGTTACAGGATACATTCATGAATATGACATGTATGTTACAGGATACATTTATGAATATGACATGTATATACTAATGTTACAGGATACATTTATGAATATGACATGTATGTTACAGGATACATATATGAATATGACATGTATATACTAATGTTACAGGATACATTTATGAATATGACATGTATATACTAATGTTACAGGATACATTTATGAATATGACATGTATGTTACAGGATACATATATGAATATGACATGTATATACTAATGTTACAGGATACATTTATGAATATGACATGTATGTTACAGGATACATATATGAATATGACATGTATATATACTAATGTTACAGGACACATTTATGAATATGACATGTATGTTACAGGATACATATATGAATATGGCATGTATATATACTAATGTTACAGGATACATTTATGAATATGACATGTATATACTAATGTTACAGGATACAAGCTGGCTTTCAACTACTTGAAAGCTAAGAGGCACGTTGACGCCATAGATGTCTGTCACAAGGTGAGCTGAGAGAACTGGTTGAATTCATTCCAGTTTTTTTCTTCATATTGTGTATTCTGTCTTTAATTCTATTCATGTTATCTGTTCTGTCTTTATTATTTGACCTAAATAGTACTTTTCTTCATATTGCGTGTTCTATCTTTAATTACTTTTTAGGTTTTGGACGCCCACCCGAATTATCCAAGGATGAGGAAGGATATTTTGGACAAAGCCCGCGCTGCATTAAGATCTTAGTTTGTTTGTGTGTGTGTGTGTGTGTGTGTGTGTGTGTGTGTGTGTGTGTGTGTGTGTGTGTGTGTGTGTGTGTGTGTGTGTGTGTGCGTGTGTGTGTTTTTAACTGAATAAAAAAGCACAAGTGTGTTGTGAATCACAAGGAGTTTGTTTCTCAGTCTTTTATTTATCAATACAAACTTTGAATGGTTGTAACACAACAGCTGAAGGTTATCTGAAGTTTCCTATCCCATGTATACTTGTGTGTACTGTAAAAGGTTCCTAGGTATCTCATGTGTACTTGTGTGTACTATAAAAGGTTCCTAGGTATCTCATGTGTACTTGTGTGTACTGTAAAAGGTTCCTAGGTATCTCATGTGTACTTGTGTGTACTATAAAAGGTTCCTAGGTATCTCATGTGTACTTGTGTGTACTGTAAAAGGTTCCTAGGTATCTCATGTATCTGTGTACTGTAGGACTACTGTATGGAGGACAAGCCTTCCGGTCAATAGTGTTCATGTTTGTGTTGTTAATCTTTGAAATGAATTTGTACTTTGAAATAATACTTTTTTTATTCACACTTTTTAGACCCGTGTTTTCAGTAAATGTATATTTTAATGATCAATAAAGAAATATATATGTAAATGCTGCACTAAATACTAAAACTCTTTCTACTAAAGATGTCTGTTTCTCTCTCACATACACACACACACACGCACACGCACACACATACACACACGCACACACACGCAATCCCTCCCTCTCCTTTTCTTGCTACAAAAAGCCGTTTTCAAGATGTTTTGCAAGATTGGCCCCAACACAAGCACACATGCTGGGGATCCCTCAGTGTGTAGACCCGCACGGCTCACTGCAGCCTCCTGGTCTCTTCACTCTCCATTTCCACAGGTTGCACATGGTGTCAGCACCCGGACACGACAGGGGACCCCAGTCAGAAGACCTGACACCCGGATCCACATCTAATCTAAATCCTCCTGGGTCCTCCTGTGTGTGTCCAGGACCTCACCGAGTCTGTGCGTCCAGGACCCAGGGGATGAAGCCCGTCCGTCCGGACCTCGTCATCGGATGAAGGGATGAACCCTCCTCGGTCCGAGGTGAGTGACGGCTCCCACTAAAGATATGTCTGATATGCGAGGCGACTTGTTGAATCCGTAACGGTACTTTGTTCAACAACAACAACAACCCCAACAGCAACAACAACAAAAGACGATGCCTTGTTGATACGTTAAGTGTTGGTGGACGACACGCTTCCCCACTTGTGTGTAGTTTTCAGCTTCAGGTTGTAATTAAGTGAGGAATGTGTGTCTCTGATGTTTGTTACCCAGCAACTGTTTCACTGAATGGCTGCCTGAACAAATCCTATTAACTGAAGATAGGCTCCGTTATTGGATAAGACGAAAAGTATTTCTAGATCCGGACGCTTTGGACGGAGTCACTTCACACACCTTTATTTTGGACTGGACTTGGGGATTTGTCTTTGTCTGTGGGGTCAGTTATCTCTTGTCTGTGGGGTCAGTTATCTCTTGTCTGTGGGGTCAGTTATCTCTTGTCTGTGGGGTCAGTTATCGCTTGTCTGTGGGGTCAGTTATCTCTTGTCTGTGGGGTCAGTTATCTCTTGTCTGTAGGTCAGTTATCTCTTGTCTGTGGGTCAGTTATCTATTGTCTGTGGATTCAGTTATCTATTGACTGTAGTTTCAGTTATCTCTTGTCTGTAGTTTCAGTTATCTCTTGTCTGTAGATTCAGTTATCTCTTGTCTGTAGATTCAGTTATCTCTTGTCTGTGGATTCAGTTATCTCTTGTCTATGGGTCAGTTATCTCTTGTCAGTGTGTCAGTTATCTCTTGTCAGTGGGTCAGTTATCTCTTGTCAGTGGATTCAGTTATCTCTTGTCTGTGGATTCAGTTATCTCTTGTCTGTAGATTCAGTTATCTCTTGTCTGTGGGTCAGTTATCTCTTGTCTGTGGGTCAGTTATCTCTTGTCTGTGGATTCAGTTATCTCTTCTATGTGGATTCAGTTATCTCTTGTCAGTGGGTCAGTTATCTCGTCTGTGGGTCAGTTATCTCTTGTCAGTGTGTCAGTTATCTCTTGTCTGTGGGTCAGTTATCTCTTGTCAGTGGGTCAGTTATCTCTTGTCTGTGGGTCAGTTATCTCTTGTCAGTGGGTCAGTTATCTCTTGTCAGTGGATTAAATCATCTCTTGTCTGTGGATTCAGTTATCTCTTGTCTGTGGGTCAGTTATCTCTTGTCAGTGGATTAAGTTATCTCTTGTCTGTGGATTCAGTTATCTCTTGTCTGTGGGTCAGTTATCTCTTGTCAGTGGGTCAGTTATCGCTTGTCAGTGGATTAAGTTATCTCTTGTCTGTGGATTCAGTTATCTCTTGTCTGTGGGTCAGTTATCTCTTGTCAGTGGGTCAGTTATCGCTTGTCAGTGGGTCAGTTATCTCTTGTCTGTGGGTCAGTTATCTCTTGTCAGTGGATTCAGTTATCTCTTGTCTGTGGATTCAGTTATCTCTTGTCTGTAGATTCAGTTATCTCTTGTCAGTGGATTCAGTTATCTCTTGTCTGTGGATTCAGTTATCTCTTGTCTGTAGATTCAGTTATCTCTTGTCAGTGGATTCAGTTATCTCTTGTCAGTGGATTCAGTTATCTCTTGTCTGTGGATTCAGTTATCTCTTGTCTGTAGATTCAGTTATCTATTGTCTGTGGGTTAGTTATCTCTTGTCTGTGGATTAAGTTCTCTCTTGTCTGTGGGTCAGTTATCTCTTGTCTGTAGTTTCAGTTACCTCTTGTCTGTGGATCAAATAGTAAAATACCCCATAGCTTAATTGTTGTGTAAAACAACCTGGCACAACCTCGCGTTATTACAGGTCATTCGCCCTATTTAATTACTACCTCGCTAAGTCCAGGACCGCGCATGCGCATTGGCCGGACTCCGCCCTCTACCTGAGGGAAGCGCACCTGGATCCAGCGAGACGGAAGTTTGGCGCAGCGGACGCCCACAGCGACCTGGCGGTGACGCAACCTTTTACTTTAGCGGACGTTGCTCTGGGACGCAAAGCAAATAAATAAAGGAAGAAGTTCAACCGGCGCGATGGACTTTTCTAAGTAACGCTGCGATGAAACGGACTTTTTAATGTAGTTCTACACATCCAATGGTACTACGTCATCTTTTCTCCAGAATAGTTCACTTTATTTGATACAAACTCAAATGGGTTTTCTTGCAGACATTTTCATTGGGTTCAGGCTCCATACGGCTGTGTTAATGTAACATATTAGAGCATGTTTACATGACGTTGTCTTCGTTTGAATCCAAGTGTGTTGGGTTCAGGGTATGATCACTAGTGTGTGGTTATCTTCATATCAATGTGTTCAGGGTGTGATCACCTTCATATCAATGTGTTCAGGGTGTGATCACTAGTGTGTGGATATCTTCATATCAGTGTGTGATCACTAGTGTGTGGATATCTTCATATCAATGTGTTCAGGGTGTGATCACTAGTGTGTGTGGATATCTTCATATCAGTGTGTGATCACTAGTGTGTGGATATCTTCATATCAATGTGTTCAGGGTGTGATCACTAGTGTGTGTGGATATCTTCATATCAGTGTGTGATCACTAGTGTGTGTGGATATCTTCATGTCAATGTGTTCAGGGTGTGATCACTAGTGTGTGTGGATATCTTCATATCAGTGTGTGATCACTAGTGTGTGTGGATATCTTCATGTCAATGTGTTCAGTGTGTGGTCACTAGCGTGACATCAATCTGTTTGCGACTAATGGTTTTATTTGCTCAGAGATTTTATATTTGCCTTTGGGGAATCATAGAGGCAACACCTTAAGTCAAACATCTCAACCGTGTATTTGTCTGTCGTTGTTCAGGTGAAATTCAGTCCGGACTCAACCACTGCTCCTCTCCAACATGACTCCCCTTCGGAGAGTGCTCCGCAGGCGCCTGCACCCTCTCAAGGTGGTGGTTGTGGCACTGGTGTTTGTGACCTTGGTGTTGCTGATGCAGTGGGAGGTGGGCAGCCCTAGTCCTGCCGAGGAGCCCTGGCTGAAGGACGTGGTGGTGAAACGGGACTCTGTGCTGGGTATGGTGATGGGGGCGATGAACAACCTCATGCCCAAGATGCAGATCAGAGCCCCCGATCGCAAGCCGGGCCCGGCTCGGGAGCAGCAGGCCTGTCCCCCGGGCCGCTACACCGCCGCCGAGCTACGGCCAGTGCTGGAGCGTCCGGCCCAGGACCCTCGGGCCCCGGGGGCCTCGGGAAAGGCCTTTCACACCGACTCCCTGAACCCCGCCGAGCAGAAGGAGAAGGACCTGGGCGAGGAGAAGCACTGCTTCAACCTCTACGCCAGCGACCGCATCTCCTTGAGTAGGGACCTCGGGCCTGACACCAGACCACCAGAGTAAGACCTTTATTATTATTAGGGTTATTATTATTATATAACTATATATATATTATTATATTATGATAGGGTTAGGGTTGGATGGATTTCCACCCCAAAGGTTGAGCAAGATGTCTCATTAGCTGTTTATTAATGCCATGTAAGCCTACAATTCAGTCGCTTTGGATACAAACGTCTACTAAATGACTAAATAGTAAAGTAGTAGTAAATAAAACCACAATTAACACATTTAAGGGACATTTGCTAGGTTGAGGGTCACAGAGTTTCCATATAATGTTTAAATGTCTTGTCAGTTCATTGCTGCTAAATGAAGAGTTTTATATGAGAATTGCTCCATCTACTGGTGATGGTGAATCCATTTAGATTATCAAATGCAGGCAGATTGCTCAGCATTAAAGGAATAATACAGGCTAAAACTCTATGACGTTGTTATATAACGTCTAACATCGATTTCCTATTCATTCCAGGGTTCATTTTTCCAATATGTGTAATATTGTACTTTATCGTTATTTCTAATTTGTCACTGGCTGTCAGGCTTCCAACAATCTGCTCCAGTGTGCTATTTTCCTACATTACCCAGAATGACTTTGGCTACCCCCTCTCAACATCAGGAGGCAACATTCTGTAAATTGTATATTTAGAAATTGAATAAATTAATCAAATGTACATGTATAACAGGCTTTATTATTCATTGTGAAAGCTAGTTAGACACTTGGCAGTATGCTAAGATAATATATATATATATATTATATATATATTTTATCGAATAAAATTCGATATAATATCGAATTTCGACCGTTCCGTCGTGACAACGTCCACGGGATCAGAGAGCTGGTGACTCGGCTGGGAGAGCTAGCCTGACAACGCTAACTTTAGCTTAACCAGTGGTGCATTGTAGAAGCCTGGCAACGCTAACTTTAGCTTAGCCAGTGGTGCATTCTAGAATAGTGGTTAGTAACTGGTGGGTCAGAGCATTTTGAGTGGGTCGCAGAGCGTATGCCAAACCTTCATCTTCAGAAGAAGCCCATGAATTAACTAATGTTTCCATGTTAATTCATGGTTCAATGGCTTACTATTTTATTAACGTTATCCCCAATTGTTGCAGCTTTTTGTTCACTCCATGTTTTTAACAGCACATGAAGGCGCTGTTGATGACGGCAATATTGGTAAATACATGTTTTCTTGTTGGGTTTTGAGTTAATGACTAATGACATGTGGGTCCTTAGAACCAGTTGAGAACCACTGGTCTAATGACACACGTGGGTCCTGAGGCTAGACCAGTTGAGAACCACTGATCTAATGACACGTGGGTCCTGAGGACCAGTTGAGAACCACTGGTCTAATGACACATGTGCGTCCCGAGGACCAGTTGAGAACCACTGGTCTAATGACACATGTGGGTCCTGAGGACCAGTTGAGAACCACTGGTCTAATGACACATGTGGGTCCTGAGGTCGAGACCAGTTGAGAACCACTGGTCTAATGACACATGTGGGTCCTGAGGCATGACCAGTTGAGAACCACTGGTCTAATGACACATGTGGGTCCTGATGACCAGTTGAGAACCACTGGTCTAATGACACATATGGGTTCTGAGGACCAGTTGAGAACCACTGGTCTAATGACACATATGGGTTCTGAGGACCAGTTGAGAACCACTGGTCTAATGACACATATGGGTTCTGAGGACCAGTTGAGAACCACTGTTCTAGAATACTCAATGGCAGTTTTTAGGTGCTGGATTTCGATCCAGTACCCCTCGCTTTCGAGGAATAACTCAAAAGTAAAAAAGAAACCTTTAACAGAGTTATAGCCAATACTTGTTGGTGAGCATTTCGGTATGTATCTTTTGCTGAGGCTTGGAAGTTTATGCTAAAAAAAAAAAAGGGATATCCAATGATGGGAATTAAACTAATATCTGATACTTATGGTTGATGCTACAGCGATTTGAAGACATACTCTCCTATTAAACCCCAATTTTAACTACTGCAGCAATGCCTCTGCATGACATAGTGTCGTCTACAGAAATAATAAATCGGAAACTCGGTGGTCCCCATGAAACACTCCACCTCAGATGTACAAGCCTTGTCTGCTTCAGGAACTGCGAAGCATAGCTGACTTTTGAAGCATAGCTAAGTTGTGTTTTGATGTGACCTCCAGGTGCATGGAGCAGACGTTCCGGCGCTGCCCACCGCTGCCCACCACCAGCGTCATCATCGTGTTCCACAACGAAGGATGGAGCACCCTGCTGAGGACTGTGTACAGCGTCCTCCACACCAGCCCTGAACGCCTCCTGAAGGAGGTCATCCTCGTGGACGACGCCAGCGTGGACGGTAAAGACCACCCTGCTCTCTCTCTGTCTCTGTCTCTCTCTCTGTCCTGTCTGTCTCTATCTGTCCTGTCTGTCTCTCTCTCTGTCCTGTCTGTCTCTCTCTGTCTTGTCACTCTCTCTCTCTGTCCTGTCTCTTTCTTTTTTTCACTCTTTTTTCTTTCTGTCTCTTTTTCTTCTTCTTTTCCTCTTCCTCCTTCTTCCCAGGTTAATTATTGAGGTGTAAATCAGCCGTTCCAGATTTGGAACTTGTAGGAGTCTTTGGATTGGATGTGTGGTTGTTACTCTGACCATAGTGTGACCTCAGTCCTGTTCCTCCAGATGCGCTGAAAGACGGCCTGGACGAGTACCTGAAGCCGCTTCACATGGTGCGCGTGGTGCGCCAGCGAGAGCGTAAAGGGCTCATCACGGCTCGCCTGCTGGGTGCCTCGGTAGCCTCTGGTGACACCCTCACCTTCCTGGACGCCCACTGTGAGTTCACTGCACGCTATCGGCTTCATGCTACCTGCTTCACGCTATCGGCTTCACGCTACCTGCTTCACACTACCGGCGTCACGCTACCAGCTTCACGCTACCGCCGGCACACTATTTTTGAGCGTTACACAACCCCCGCGAAATGACTCATTTCACTGTCAGAATTGTATCCTTGCGGAAGACCTGCTAGACCTGCATGTCACTCATTGTGACAGACCTGCATGTGGCTCAGTGCTAGAAACCCGCATGTCGACCTAAATCCAACATATTGTGAGACACGGCACAAAATCAAATGCTGTCTACTATGACGTTGTCCGTGCTCACCATACCATGTAGGCCTGTTATTGTTGCATGCAACTATATGAACTATTTCATCATTATAATCATAATAATAATCTTCTTAACAGGCGAGTGCTTCAATGGCTGGCTGGAGCCGCTGCTAGCCAGGATAGCAGAGAACTACACAGCGGTTGTGAGCCCTGACATCACCACCATCGATCTCAACACCTTCGAGTTTGTGAAGCCATCGCCGTACGGCCAGAACCACAACCGGGGAAACTTTGACTGGGGCTTGTCCTTCGGCTGGGAGAGCTTACCGGATCACGAGAAACGGAGGAGGAAGGACGAGACCTACCCCATTAAGTAAGATAAGAGGTTACACCTAGTTAGAAGCCAGACCTAGTTACCCTAACCCTAACCCTAACCTAACCCTTACCTAACCGTAACCCTTACCAAACTCTAACCTTGAGCAATTAGAACCTAACCCTAGTAGTACCCTAACCCTTAACCTTAACCCTTACCTAACCCTAACCCTAGTAGTACCCTAACCCTTACCTAACCCTTAACCCTTACCTAACCCTAACCCTAGTAGTACCCTAACCCTTACCTAATCCTAACCCTTAACCTTAACCCTTACCTAACCCTAACCCTAGTAGTACCCTAACCCTTACCTAACCCTAACCCTTAACATTAACCCTTACCTAACCCTAACCCTAGTAGTACCCTAACCCTTACCTAATCCTAACCCTTAACCTTAACCCTTACCTAACCCTAGTAGTACCCTAACCCTTACCTAACCCTTAACCCTGACCTAACCCTAACCCTAGTAGTACCCTTACCTAACCCTAACCCTTAACCTTAACCCTTACCTAACCCTAACAGTACCCTAACCCTTACCTAACCCTTAACCTTAACCCTTACCTAACCCTAGTAGTACCCTAACCCTTACCTAACCCTTAACCTTAACCCTTACCTAACCCTAACAGTACCTTAACCCTAACCCTAGTAGTACCCTAACCCTTACCTAACCCTAACCCTAGTAGTACCCTAACCCTTACCTAACCCTAACCCTTAACCTTAACCCTTACCTAACCCTAACCCTAGTAGTACCCTAACCCTTACCTAACCCAAACCCTTAACCTTAACCCTAGTAGTACCCTAACCCTTACCTAATCCTAACCCTTAACCTTAACCCTTACCTAACCCTAACCCTAGTAGTACCTTAACCCTTACCTAACCCTAACCCTTAACCTTAACCCTTACCTAACCCTAACCCTAGTAGTACCTTAACCCTTACCTAACCCTTAACCTTAACCCTTACCTAACCCTAACCCTAGTAGTACCTTAACCCTTACCTAACCCTAACCTAACACTAAGAGCTTCTGTAATCTCCTTCTCTACAGGACTCCTACGTTTGCTGGAGGACTCTTTTCAATCTCTAAAGAATATTTCTACCACATCGGAAGCTACGATGAAGAAATGGAAATCTGGGGTGGGGAGAATATCGAAATGTCTTTTAGGGTAGGAAATGATTACGTGCACGTGTGTGTGTGCGCATGCGTGTGTGCGCGTGCGTGTGCGTGCGTATGAGGGGTGAAAAGGGTCATGGGGGGACTAGACACATGTACGTACATTTGTGTGATTATTAACTAAAAGTCCCACATGAATGTACGTACGTACGTCTGTGTGTGATGAGTTTAATTCAGCCATGCAGACCGCACGTTCGTGTGCACGTGTGACTCATACACGCGCGTGCGTGTGTACGTACGTCTGCGTGCACATTCTACATCATGCACATGCACACATGTATCATTATTGTTGTTTTATCTGTTTATCTGTTGTATCTTGTTTTAGCTGTATTGTCATTCATGTATGACAATACAGCTAAAACAAAAAATGATTAATAATAGACTAATATTATTAGCCTATTATTATTAATAGGCCTATTATTATCCTAGTTTCATTGATTGATTACCTGGAAAGGTCTATCTAGTTCATCTAAGGCTACATAAATGACGAAAACAGAGAAAACAACAACAATGATACACGTGCGCACGCGTGTGATACACAAGCGCGTGTGCATGTGCATGATACAGAATGTGCACACAGACGTAAGTACACAACGCACGCTGTGTTTAGGAGTCACGTGGTCTGCATGGCTGAGTTGTACTCATCACACACAGACGTACGTATGTACAGACACGTGGGACTTTTAGTCAATAATCACACGAACGTACGTACATGTGTCTAGTCCACCATGACCCTTCTCACCCCCCATAGCGTGCGTGCGTGTGTGTGTGTGTGTGTGTGTGTGTGCGTGCGCGCGTGTGTGTAATTGTAACTGTGTGTGTGAAGGTGTGGCAGTGTGGCGGTCAGCTGGAGATCTTGCCATGCTCCATTGTGGGTCACGTCTTCCGCAACAAGAGCCCTCACACCTTCCCCAAGGGCACCCAGGTGATTGCCCGCAACCAGGTGCGTCTGGCCGAGGTGTGGATGGATGCCTACAAGGAGATCTTCTACCGGCGCAACCAGCTGGCTGGCCAGCTGGCCAAGCAGGTAGACTGATTTTACTAAGTTTTACTCTCATCTTTTAGTACTGTTAGGTCATGTAAGGGATAATGCCTGACGAGGTGTCCATTAACAGAAATGAATGGACGATGCGGAGGCGTGAACCGTTGGTTGCTTCCGCGAAGTCCATTCATTTCTGTTAATGGACACCTCGAAGGGCATTATCCCGCTTATACCATGGTCACTTACGAAAGGAAGAAATATTTAATCAATTAATAATACTTTAATGTGTTTTAGAGTTAAAATCGTGAGGGTTTTATTTTTATAAGTCGGGGATAATGCCCTTTGAGGTGTCCATTAACAGAAATGAATGGACTTTGCGGAAGCGTGACGGTTCACGCCTCCGCGTCGTCCATTCATTTCTGTTAATGGACACCTCAAAGGGCATTATCCCTTACTTAACCTACACCCTCCAGCCAATCAGAATCGAGTATTCACCCAGACCATGGTATAACACTTTTTAACCTACACCCTCCAGCCAATCAGAATCGAGTATTCAAGACCATGGTATAATTAGCAGATAACTTACAGTTAATGAATAATTGCAGATGTCTTTAAAGAGGTGAAGGACCGTCTCCAGGATGTCTACTAGACTATCCTGCCAGTTGTGTCACGACCGCTCAATGGTTGAACAGAGGAAATCACACCTGGTCTTTTATTTAACATCAACAAGTCGGCATCGGGCTGATTGGCAAACATGTCTGTCAAGGCAAGTTGAGGCAAGTTTAGTGAAACCACAAGAGCTTTCTGTACGTTTTATCGAGTCGCGGGTGCTGAACATGTGTCACATGTTTTAGCCAAAAATAATGAGAGAGAGAGAGAGAGAGAGAGAGAGAGAGAGAGAGAGAGAGAGAGAGAGAGAGAGAGAGAGAGAGAGAGAGAGAGAGAGAGAGAGAGAGAGAGAGAGAGAGAGAGAGAGACCAAACAAGAGGCTGCTGTCTAGCAAGGCAGTATCCTTTAGAGCAGTGGTTCCCAACCTTTTTCTTAAGGCTGGGCGATAAACATGGCATTAACGTTAATTTGTCTTAACTACTAACTTCTTTGACGCATTAACGCAGGTACTGACCTTTTTAGACAGGTGCGATGTGCGTCCGCTATACATTCATGTTCAGTGAGAGACGGATGGCGACTAGCAATGTGACAACAAGGTACTGCTCCTCCGCGCCGCTTATCTCTCATTGAAAATTAATGTCTAGCGTCTAAAAAGGCCAGCAACAGTTCACCTCTTCATCCTAAGACAGCCCATATACGGGCAGACACGCCTCCTCCTGAAAACAAAGACTTCGTAAGGCATTTAAACAGAAAGCAGTCATGTCATACACCTCTAGAACCATAGGATTCTCAACTTTTTGTCTATTATAACCATTTTTTTGCTCTTGAATCACAATTCCAACCCCAAACAAAAGAATGAGCAAGTAACAAGAAGAGTTATGTATTTCATAACTGTGCGTGTGCACATGCACAGCAATCTTTTCCCTGATATTTTATCAACACAAACTATACATCATATGAAAGCTGAGACTGCTGAAAAAACTCACCGAAGGCCAGAAATCATCAAGAACAAACTTCTTTTTTTCTAGTAACAATCACAAATTATGTCTTACCTTTGTTGTTTTGTCATCGATGTTGTGTTGGATCACTTAAAACCACATAAACAGATAATCCAGTGTCTGGGCAACATTTGAAACCTCCCAATCATGTTTACGATCATGTATAATAGGTAAGAGAGGGTTTCACAGGAAATAGGTCCACTGCCTTCAATCAGAGCACACGTTATTTATCGCCATCTGGTGGCCGTATAGTGCAATTGTGGTGTCATTCAACTCTATTGTCCCTGACATTTTGAACAGATATACAAATGTGTGATTAATTGCGATTAACTATGGACAATCATGCAATTGATCGCGATTAAATATTTGAATCAATGATATATATATATATATATATATATATATATATATATATATATATATATATATATATATATATATATATATATGAGGACTTGGAGTGATGAGTTGGGTGTAGTAGGTTGTAGTTATTGGACCTGAAGTGTTGGTTTCTCTGTCAGCGGGCGTTTGGAGATGTGTCTCGTCGGATGGAGCTCCGTGAGCGGCTGCAGTGTAAAAGTTTCACGTGGTACCTGGACACCATCTACCCCGAGGTCTTCATGCCAGACCTGAATCCTCCACAGTTTGGCTCAGTAAGACGCTAACACACTCCTCCTCCTCCTCCTCCTGACGTAACACACTCTCCTCCTCCTGATGTAACACACACACACTCCTGCTCCTGCTCCTCCTCCTCCTCCTCCTCCTCCCCCCGAGGTAACACACTCCTCCTCCTGAAGTAACACACTCCTCCTCCTCCTGAAGTAACACACTCCTCCTCCTCCTCCTCCTGACGTAACAAACACTACTCCTCCTGAGGTAACACACATGGTTAGCTTATGCCTTATGGTTAGCTTATGGTTAGCGTATGCCTTATGGGTAGTTTATGCCTTATCGTTAGCTTAAGGTTAGCTTTTGGTTAGCTTATAACGTATGGTTAGCTTATGGTGAGCTTATGCCTTATGGTTAATGTATGCCTTATGTCAGCTTATGGTTAGCTTATTGTTAGCTAATGCCTTATGGTTAGCTTATGCCTTAGGCCTATGGTTAATGTATGCCTTATGTCAGCTTATGGTTAGCTTATTGTTAGCTAATGCCTTATGGTTAGCTTATGGTAAGCTTATGCTTTATGGTTATCCTAATGCATTATGGTTAGCTTAAGGTTAGCTTATGCCTTATGGTTAGCTTATGGTTACTGCAACGGTAGATTATCTTCTACACCTTCTCCACTTTATTGTACTTACTAATAATATTACTACACATCACAGTGAATTCAGATCCATCTAACTGTGCGTTCACACCAAAAGCGTCTTGCGCTGCAAAGACGCCGGAAGTCATTCACTTTCAATGGGCAAGAGCGTCCAAAGCGTCACAAGCGTCAAACGCTTCCAGCGTCAAAAGTTGAGCGTCCAGAGCGTCAAAAAAAAGTTGAAGACAGTTTAACTTTATGCAAATTACTATGACGCGTTTCAGCGGCAGAAACTGACAGCCAATCTGAATGTAGACGCTCTCCGTTTGGGTGGGTCCCGGGGAACACCGGCACTTTGGTTCCTACTGTACTTTGTTGGTTCCTACTGTAAAATGTCGACGGAAAAGATAATCGCGGCTGTGGCTGGGCACTCGGTGTTGTACGATCCAAGCCTTTTTTATTTCAGAGACAATACCGTAATAATCAGCTTAAATATCATTTTTACAAACACACGCACGAAGCGGGCCGCCCATTAACGGCATGGACCAAGCGGTTCTGGACCAGGTAGGAGACATTGAACACTTAATCGTATTTACCGTATAACTGCCCACAACTTTATTTAAAAGCAATCAAATGTAAAACATGTGTGTTTGTATTGTGGTGTCCGCCGGGTGCGTGTGGACGTGCGGCTCCTCCGGCGGAGCGGTTCATGTTAATAGCGGAGTCCGGGAGGGTTCACCTTCACGGCGTAGTTACGAGGGATGTGCGACTATCGTTTATCCAACAAGCAAAACCGTCTCTGCAATATATGGCCAAAGTGTGTGGGAGTTCACTCTTTGATATGGCTGTCTAAAAGCATACGGCTCCTTTAAATGCGTCTGCATAATTTAATTGTACGTCATTGAGCGTCTTGAGCGTCAAAAGCGAACAAAAATATTCGCAGCGAATCTTTTTGAGCGTCAAAGCGTCTTTGCAGCGCAAGACGCTTTTGGTGTGAACGCACGGGTTAGGCCTGACTCTAGGCTGTGTACATGGGGTATTGAACCCAGTATCTTCTGGCTGGGAGTCCACACCCTAAGCATCCACCCCCCCCCCCCCCCCCCCCCCGTAGGTGAAGAACGTGGGGAAAGAGTCTTGCCTGGACGCAGGTGAGGACAACGAGGGCGGGAAGCAGCTGATCATGTACCCGTGTCATGACCTCGGAGGAAACCAGGTAAGGACAACCTGTACAGCTCTGATTGGCTGAAAGGATGGTGAGGTCAGTATTAAGGTCTTATTAGGATGCTTATTGGTTCGTCCCTCTCTCCCTGTTTTCTCTGTTGTAGTATTTTGAGTACTCCTCACACGAAGAGATTCGACACAACATTCAGAAGGAGCTGTGTCTGCATGGGAAAGATGGACAGGTCAAACTAGAGGACTGCCAGTATAAAGGCAAGACCACAGTGGTGGGATTGGAACAGAAGTGGGAGTTGAAGGAGGTGAGTATGGACTATGGAGATAGTTTTTTATACATGTGTCGATTTAGAAATGTTAAATCAACCATGGCCTTGTTTACACAAACTCAGATCGCAAAGGGAGATGTTTCCTCCATCTTAACAGGCGGAAACAGTTGTACGAGAGATGTAGATGTTGTCACTCAGAACCACCTCCAGAGGTGTAAATTACAATCAAGAGGTTGTCGTCTAGACAGAAGCACCTCCAGAGGTGTACATTACAATCAAGAGGTTGTCGTCTAGACAGAAGCACCTCCAGAGGTGTAAATTACAATCAAGAGGTTGTCGTCTAGACAGAAGCACCTCCAGAGGTGTAAATTACAATCAAGAGGTTGTCGTCTAGACAGAAGCACCTCCAGAGGTGTACATTACAATCAAGAGGTTGTCGTCTAGACAGAAGCACCTCCAGAGGTGTACATTACAATCAAGAGGTTGTCGTCTAGACAGAAGCACCTCCAGAGGTGGTGTACACTACGCTCGAGAGGTTGTCGTCTGGACCGAATCTCTTGCAGAAGTGTTAGTTCCTAGGTCACCAAATTTATCTGAAACATTGCCGCGCTGCGCCTACTTCGCTTACGAGTCGTAGACCTTGCATTTCTATTGTCAAAATGATTTGCAGCATTATATATATATATTATATATTATATCATTATATACTGTATATTATATCTTATATGTTATATTATATCTCCACCCATTATCAGAGATTAAACCATGAAAATGTGAAACCTGTATGTGTGTCCGAATATCAAGCGTGGATGTGGTAAACTGCCCCCGTGTAGAAATGGTTGTAGAATTGAGATGTTTCTCTTGTGTAAACATGTCACTGCTCATCCATTGAAAGAAAGGTGGTAATAAGTGATAATATTATATGTATATATTATATATATTGTATATTCTTCTCTGTGTAGAACAAGTTGGTCTACAACCCAGGTTCCAACATGTGCCTCAGTGCTCGGAACGAGCCTCCCTCACTGACGGGCTGCGACCCCTCAGACACATTCCAGCACTGGACCTTCAAGAGAGGTTAGGCCAACGACCGCTGGAGAAGTGGATGAAATCTGCCTTATTCACCTGTCGGCCATCTTGGTTCTAAATACTAGCAGGGGGATGGAAGTGAATCCGGAAGTTGAAAACCAAGATGGAACCAAGATGGCCACTAGGTGAGGCCCATGGGGCCAGCACGATAACTGGTAACTGACAAATGAAAAATGTGTTTATATATATATATATATATATATATATATATATATATATATATATATATATATATATATTACAGGGAATGACTGAACTGCTGCTGGAATTGATGGACTTTTAATAGAAAGAAAGAAGGAAGCTCTTCTACTCCAAAAGACGTTTTTTTATATTTATTTTTACTTATTTGCTTTTAATACGTGAATTGCAATTTTGTAGGTCATGTGATTTGAATTTGAAATTCACAGAAATGTGTTGTATCAAGTGCCTTGTTGGGGTAGAAACTGTTTTTACTAATTTACATAACCAACAAAAATCGATATAATTAAAGTAGTCATTTTCAAATGTATTTGAGGTTAGACGTAGAACAGAATTCACCAGATGTGAATTGTATTTTGAAACGTCTGAAATCCCTTAAGCATAAAGATAGTGGAAAGCTTCAAACAAATCATTATGAAGTACACTGACAAAAAGCATGTACTGTACTACGCAGATCAGCTGTTTGGGTAAGAAAGTGCCGTTTCAAGAGAGTTATGCGTAGGAATACGGAAGTTGTACGGTTGAGAAAATGTAGTGCCAAAGGAAAGGGCTGTCTGACGGCAAGGTAAAGAATATTACTTGTATAGTGTACACTTAAAATTATATAAATTTTTTTAGGTGGGCCTTTTTTTAGGTGGCTAAAATATGTTTTGCTGCTGGCTCTGTTCACAGCAGTAAATTGCTTGGCGTCTGTGCTGGTACAGCCGTCTGCTTCTCCAAACTGGAGGTACGCCGTTTTCTACTGTAGATAATACACTGACTCTAGATAACTACCTTATACAACCCCACTTCAAAAAATACAAACAATCCCTTTAAGACTGTATTCATAATAATAATGTACATTTTAATATGCATAATCATAATTTACATTTTAATGGTATGGGGAAGGGTGATGTTTAATTCAATTATAATTCAAAGTTTCTATACCACATAAGATGGTAAAAAAACTCAATGAAGGCCAAACTATTATGGGCTTGCCTGAATGCGTTGCCCTGCGACTGCCTGCATATTAAACACAATGTGGAGCTAAAGAAACAGGTTATCGCAACAGTAACTTTTACAAAAGTCATTATTTAAGTCATTATTTAAAGTTCAAAAAAACTAAGTCATTATTTAAACCTGTTGAAATGAAAATGCGATGTTATATTTACTTGAACAAGGGATTGTAATAAACAGTTTAGTTCTCTAAGCTGGTTAATGTCTGTCACTACTGTACTTAATGTAACTCGTGAAAAAACAATGGATGGATATTTTGATTTTTTGATTTGATTTTTTCCTAAATGGAGAAAATTGCAACATGGCTAAAGGTTAGGATTTGTTGTTCAAGTTGTTTATTTATATTTTATGTTCTAAGAAACATGCTTTATACCTTTTGATCAATAAACAGAATTAATGAGCTATTGTTTATTGCACGTTGTTGTACACATTGTTGTACTTGTGTTATTACTGTTGCCATAGCATTGCTGTTGCAATATTATTACTGTTGTTAATTATTACTGTTGCCATATTATTACTGGTAATTATTACTGTTGCCATATTATTACAGGTAATTATTACTGTTGCCATATTATTACTGGTAATTATTACTGTTGCCATATTCCTATTTGGTATGAAAAATAATCCCATCCAGTTCTATTTGTGTCCTGCAGAGGGCGCGCTACACGAAGACTATTAAGTGTTGAACAATGAGTGTGTGTGTGTGTGTGTCATTAAGCTAAAAAAGAGATCTTGATATCAATTATTTTTAATTGAAAACTGGTAAAAAGGAAACAACTGAAAATGAACTAGATTTTAATCTACCATAAAAAACAAATAGGCTACATTGAAATATTTCTACCGGTATACCATTTTGTGCAAAATGTATCCTGTTTCACAGAATATGAATCAAAACTAATAAATGAGGCACATGAAGCCTCTACAAATCACGACCAGCATAAAACAGACGATTTTAACACAAAGAAGAAATTTTACTCAACACAGACTGTTTTAGTTTAGCCACAATAAGTACACATAGCATTCCTAATAAATATCCAAACAAATCAAACACAGGAGCTACTTCACTTTTATGCAACGTCACCTTTTTTGTCTACTTTGGCACACTTGACTTTGTTGTTGCTGTGGTTGGTGGGATGTGGATGACTGATGCTATGAAGGCCACCACGGTACAGCTAGTCTGACAAGATAATGATGGGCAGGTCTTGAAAGAAGGGCAGACATGCAGGAGCTCAGAGCTCAACAAGGAAAATACTTTAGCGAGATATTGGAGTGGTAATGTTATAGTTAATGCAGTTACTCAATTACACTTTCCATATGAGGGTGTTGAATATATAATGAGCAACCCCTGTTTTCCTCTTAATGGCATTTCTCAGAGGGTTATTTACAAATATAATCATAATCATATGTTTTCATTATTTACGCTGACTTATTCTTTCATAATGTCATTTATGTGACACAATTGTATACAGTAATATAGGGAAATATATCATTGTTTTGATTGTCAATATAAATTCCCATATCTTTTGAATATTCCTTCAATTATTGCACTTACAACACTGTAATTAACGTGCCTGCATAATAAATATCTCAATTAATACCCAGAAGTGTTAATTGAGTGTAATGTGTGTATACACACATTACACTCAATTAACTAAGAAGTGTAATATATACACACATGTCATTTTTACATTACTAAGAAAAGCTAATAGTTGCTGTACTCAATAACTTTCCACTATTTCAAGTTTCCATGAAATCATATTTCCACAAAATCGCCTATGAATTGATTCTAAGTTGTTTGTGGTAATGATCCTTATGTCTTATGGAGAGAAGTCAAGGTGCTACAGTATACCGCTGTATACACCATCAATCCTTCAGAAAATAAATATGACCTTTTTATTCAAAGAGTGAATAAATAAAATGTGTAGCATGTAAGGAGCTGCATTGTTTTACCTTTCAAGTATTTATCGCATCAGTATTTATTTGAACAACTGCATGTTGTTCAAAGCCAGAGTGCAAACTGCTGTGATGTACGCATTTTACGCCATTTTCTGTATTCAGATACTGAGTCAAGTCAGGGTACGGTATGTCATGCCTTTCAAAAAACATAGAAAAGATTCTGGACATGACAAAGAAGAAAAATGTACATTATATATATTTCAGACTTTTTTCGTTATAAACATTGGTCAGCTTTTCTGAAATGCCATGGAGAGCCTTAAAACAGCATGCGTAGAATTATTTTAAAAAAGTACAATATACATTAAGTTCACACATAACTCATGAACAATAAATTAACCTGACAATAAACTGTTTTTTGCACATTTGACACATACAGTAGACATAGTCGAAAATTGTAATCTACGGTACAATTTTCTCATTTTGATCCTTTGCATCTTAAAATGCCATCGTGAAGAAAGAACCCCAACCAAAAAATATTAGCATCTCAAATCAGTGGCTTAATATTGACTCATTAAAATGCACGGTGGGTTGTGTACATCGTAAAAGGCCATCAATTCTCTTTGAAATACCACTTGGCTTGATCTGGAGTAGACGCTTGAGAAGGTCTGGTGCTCGCTAAATGGCTGTGACCTCAGGGCAATGGTCTGCTAATGGGATGTTCTTTGTATTGTCTGCTAACAATGCTATTTCCGAACGCCCATTAACACTGAACCCTTCCTGTGCGGACTCTGGCACTGAACAATGACCACTGCTACAATTACTGCTGTTGCTGCCAAAGGAACCCTGGGAGTTGTTGTTCAGATAGTTTTGAAACTCAATCTGGTCCTGCGCCTGTCCATTTGTTGTGATTTTGTTATCTGATTTGGACGCACAGCCAGTCGCTAGCAGCACTGCCGATGTCCCATTGGTCACTGCTGACATCCCATTGGTCGCTGCTGACGTCACATTGGTCAGGGTGAAATGGGGATTCGCCGCATAGCGCTGCTCAGCCGGCCCGGGGTCGTCCGTGTAGCTCTCCGCTGCTAGCACACTGCATGCTGCTTGCTGCCTGTCCTGGGTGTTTACTCTGCCCAGCGTGTTCTGGGTGTTTACTCTGCCCAGCGTGTCCTGGGTGTTTACTCTGCCCAGTGTGTCCTGGGTGTTTACTCTGCCCAGTGTGTCCTGGGAGGTGAAGGGCTCTCTCTCCAAGGGGTCGGTGGGATGACAGGCTGAGTCAGTGGCCTTAGTGCTGCTGGAGTTCTCCAGCTGAAACTCGACGGGAGAAGAGTTGAGCAAGTAGCCGTTTCCGTTCATGGGGCCGTCCTGAGCGACGGAGCACAACACAGCGGCCATCTCACTGTGGGACACAGTGGGTGTGGCCCTGCTGTTAAAGTTCTCCCCCTTTTCTTCATCTTCATCATCCTCATCCTCATCCTCTTCATCATCCTCCTCCTCCTCCTCCTCAGAGTCACTGTTGGCCAAGCTGTGCGTGCTGGAGTCGGAGATTCCACTGCAGACACTGCTGCTGTCCTCTTCGTCCTCCTCATCTTCCTCATTCTCCTCCTCCTCCTCCTCTTCATCATCATCATCATCGTCATCATCATCATCATCATCATCATCATCCTCCTCCTCCTCTTCATCATCCAGCTGCTCGTCCATCTCCTGGGGGGTGTGCAGGTGTGGGGGGGCATCCGACAGGCCGTACTCCAGACCATGCTGAGACTGGACCAGGGCGCTGCCGTTGCCTGGGCCGTTGTTGTTCTCGCCGTGGTAACCGTTGCCAGGGGATGCCTGCTGCTGCTGCTGCTCGCGGCTCTTCTCCAGCTCCAGTTTCATGACGGTGTGCAGGAAGTGGGTCCGCACTCGGATCGGGTTAAACTCCACGCGGCCTGCTGCGTTGCTGCAGCCTTCTTTGGTGCAGCCACAGGGGAAGGACATGCGGTCCACCTGAGAAAAACAACAACATCCGATACTTAATTTGTGGTTCATTCATTCATTCATTCATTCTTAAGTTGAACTTAGTCTTTTTGTTTGTCCTAATCTCAGCTGATACAACCCATCTCACCTGGCACTTGATCCCTGCCACGCTGCAGGCGCAGGTCTCCGGGTCGCAGAACACCCTGCAGTCGCAGCCACAGTCCTCCCGGGACATGCGGATGGCCCGCAGCTCGTGCTTCTCCTCCACGTCGATCTTCTTGACCCCCGACGAGCGCAGGAGAGCCCTCCGCTTCCTGGTGGTGAGGGGCTGCAGGAAGAAGTACTCGTCTACCTCCGTGTTGTCCGGGTCCATGTCCTCGTCTGAGATGTCGTCCACAGTCAGAGCGTTGGCCTCCTCCGACTCCACCGTGCCGTTCTTGGTCAGCTGGGAGAGAACAGTGAAGTGTCACTTATTTGTGTAGCAGCTGAACACATTATTCCTGAACCACGATGTGAAACCGATCCTTTATGTTAAAGATTCCCTCCAGGTTACGTTATCCTCATCTGAGATTCTGAGACACATGGTGACCTGAAGAGGTACCTGAAGAGGTACCAGAAGAGGTACCTTGAGTTTGATGGAGTTGAGCTTCTCCTCCTTCAGGTGGTCCCGGAGCATGTCCCGGTGTCGTCTCTCCTGTTCCAGGGCAAACTCCCCCAGCGAGTACTGCCTCACCCAGCTGTGTGTATTGGACATACCCAGTGTGCTGCCGCCCTGGCTGGGCACGCTAGTAAACCCCTGCCTGCGGCCGAAGTAATACACCGTCACATTCTCAAAATGGACCCTTCTGGTCCGGAGGCGTTTCTCCCTCTTCAGTATGGAGCCAGCTGCAAAAAGGACAGAGAGAGATGTGTCCAAATGGACAATAGAGGCAGGCGGAGCATGCTCCAGGCTGTTAAATAGAGGCATATAGAGGCTAGATAGAGGCTGTATATGTGATGAAATACCGAAGGCATTACACTTTGGTTCATTGTACTTAAAAGCAACTCAAAAATCATATTTCTTCAGAGTAATATTTCATGTCCTGACCATATTGTCCTATATATTGTCCTATATTTGGGCAGTGCAGGATAGGGTTAGGGTTGGCTAGGGTTAGTTAGGGTTAGGTTCTTGTTAGTCATAAATAAACCATCTCCCATTCTTTTATTGTTTTGTTTCTTTCTTTCTTTCTTCACAGGTATAGGATAGGAGGTGGAGCAGAAGCAGTGGCGGGGGAAGGAGCGCAGCACAGGTAAGTTTATCATCATGGTATTTAGAATCTTGTGATGATTGTTCATTTTTTGTTATTTTTTGTTTCAGTGGAGGAGGCCGCAAGGGTCCGCTCCGGGACCAGTGAGGGCCCAAGAGGCCGGGGTCATAAGAGCATGGCAATCAGATCAGAAACCACATGCAGCAAAAAGGAGTGCCGGGAAATCATGTTAAAACAAACAATATACATATCTAGATGAAAAATAAATAATAAAAGGAAAAGGTTAAGAGCCCACACCTAAAATAATCTGGTTCGGAACGATGCATTCAGGCACAAGTTAAATGTCCTGTGTTGCTTGATTATTGAAGCTATTCTAAAGGTAGTTTGTTGTGAGTCTAAGTAGGAAGGACGACAATGTGTGTATGGTTGCTTTTACTCACGGATAACAGGTCCCGAAGCAGACGGGTTCAGGCTGTCGCTGCTGTCTCCGCTCTCACTGCATGACACCTCCTCATCCGACTCCCTGAGGGAGGAGCAGGGAGACGAGGAGGCCTCCACCTCCTCAAACTTCCTTTTCAGAATGCCACTCATGGCTCCTCCGCATCCACACCTGGACACAGAAGGGTGACACATTAAAATCAGATGGGACATATTAAAACCAGAGGGGAGACATTAAAACCAGAGCGGACATGAAACCAGCCAGAGGGGACACACTAAAACCAGAGTGTCTGTCCCTCAGCTAGTCTGTCTATCCCTGAGCCAGTCTGTCTATCCCTGAGCCAGTCTGTCTGCCCCTGAGCTAGTCTGTCTATCCCTGAGCCAGTCTGTATGTCCCTGAGCTAGTCTGTCTGTCCCTGAGCCAGTCTGTCTATCCCTGAGCCAGTATGTCTGTCCCTGAGCCAGTCTGTCTGTCCCTGATCCAGTCTGTCTGTCCCTGAGCTATAATAACACAATAATAATAATCACCTCATCATAATCCAAATAATAAAATGTGATAACCATAAAAAAGGCTTTCAAGGAATATTTGTAATCTATTTCTGTAACAAAAGGGAGAATCCTAATTAGATACCATTATTGGAAAACCATTCGTATGCTTCGACCTCAACAGATGCTGCACTACGCTTTGATATCCTGAAGTGGTTTCCATGGAGATCGTAATGTCTCTCTCGTACAACTTGTGAAAGTGTCCCTGTGACAAGGTGTAACAAGGACTCCACACACTAAGTGCTAACACATTGGTAACCCACAGACATAAAAATATAACAAATAATCAATTGTAATTATTGTAATGATTGTAATTGTAATGAATTCATTTGAATTTGAATTGTAACTAGCATTTATATAAACATACATTATTATGCATTATTATTATTATTATTATTATTATTATTATTAATAATAATAATAATAATAATATTACTCATCCTGTATTCTAGGTTGTGGGGATCGCTGGTCTTTCTGTGTACATATTCTTTCGAGAGAGAGAGAAAGAGAGAGAGAGAGAGAGAGAGAGAGAGAGAGAGAGAGAGAGAGAGAGAGAGAGAGAGAGAGAGAGAGAGAGAGAGAGAGAGAGAGAGAGAGAGAGAGACCCTCCCTCAGCTCCACTGACGACACAGCGATCCAGTACTCCATCAACAGTATTCACCACAACTCTCTCTCTCCCCTCCTCTCCTCTCCCCCATGATGCTCACAACACAGTACTAGAGATAGGATGTGTGTGTGTGTGTGTGTGTGTGTGTGTGTATATATATATATATATATATATATATATATATATAGTCGCAAATGGAACGGCAAAAAGGGAAAGATTATTTAAGAGCACCCCCTCCTTGCAATTAGCCCTTTGTATGACTTGAACTATGACATCATTTTTTTCTAGATGATGGGTGTGGCTGAGGGGGGGGGGGAGGATAGATGGGGGTGTGACTGAGGGGAGGGGGGGGTTGGCAGGGCATGTACTGGGGGGAGGAGGAAGGGATGGGGGAGGAGTAGGGGAGGACGTGGGGGTTGTTCTTATTTTCTCTGACTGTAAACGTATCAATGCCAAATGGATTGGTGGCTTCAGGTTGGCATGATGTGGGGAAGGAGGGTGTGTGTGTGTGTGTGCGTGTGCGTGTGCGTGTGTGTGTGTGTGTGGGGGGGGGGGGGGGGTGACTGATTTTTGGTATATTTTCTGAATGTATCTCTGCCAAACGCCTGTGCCACTCAATATGGCCGCCGTGTGCTGGTGTTTCCACGGTCACACGACCACATATTTATCACACAGATCTTTCAACCCCTCGTTTTCACTAAGCAGGAGACCCATGTCAGAGCCAAGTATTTGATAGCAGATGTATTATCCAACACATGCAAATGTCTGGACTAATTTTCCAGTTATCAAGCGTGCCCTATTGAACATGGTCAGAAATAAACAGGGGCTCTAAAAAAATAATAATTACCCTGGAAATTGGGATGATGGGGGGCTCCTAAATGCCCCCATAAAGAAAATGGTTAACTTCTGTATTTTACTCTGTATCTGCAAAGCAGGTCCAGATTTGTTTTTCATTGGAGTCATTGAATATTTGTTTGTCATGCAACATAAGGAAAAAATAAGGTATTTTTCAACATTTGATAAAATTGCTAAAAAGCAGAGTCACTCACCAGCTTCCGCAAGCGACTCAAGACTCATTTGTTCAGAGATCACCTGGACTCTGTCTGTATAGCCTCCCTCCTCTACCTACCTTGAAATCCTTGCTGTTCTGACAGTGATATATTGTTGTTCTACATTCTACTGACAAATGTACTTTGTCGCTTTGTTGCTTTGGACAAAAGCGTCTGCTAAATGCACTAAATGTAAATGATTCAAAATGCCCCCAAAACATAAATCCCTTGTTTAAAAAAGTGTATTTCCTGCTGTGCTTTGGAATAGGGTTAACCTAATTCTAATCCTAACCCTGCTTTGGAATAGGGTTAACCTAACCCTAACCCTAACCCTGCTTTGGAATAGGGTTAACCTAACCCTAACCCTGCTTTGGAATAGGGTTAACCTAACCCTAACCCTAACCCTGCTTTGGAATAGGGTTAACCTAATGCTAACCCTAACCCTGCTTTGGAATAGGGTTAACCTAATGCTAACTCTTACCCTAACCCTGCTTTGGAATAGGGTTAACCTAATGCTAACCCTAACAGGGTCATCCCTATGTTCCCCGGGTCCTATGTTCCCCGGGTCCTATGTTCCCTGCTCGGGGAACATAGGACCCTTTTTTAGAAAAAAGGTCCTGTGTTCCCCGTTTTTCCCCAAAAGGGTCCTATGTTCCCCTGTAGCAATACATACCGGGGAGCATAGGACCCTTTTTCTGGAAAAGGGTTAGGGTTAGGGTTAGGATTACCCTTAACCTTTTGACCTTTATTTGTTGAGCGTCGCAACGCACCTCAAATATAGCATGTTGAAAGCGAAAGGAAACATGGTGGAGCCTGCTCTCTCTGGGTGTGCTTATAAATGAAATAATGAGTTTGTGATCCAAGTTTTATCATTACTGATTGAACTAACATTCATTGAAAGTATCCCTTGGTCCAAGATAAAGTGACATAATTAACAGAGCAGGCAAAGAGCCGCATGCAGCTCGAGACCTGCAGGTTTGCCACCTCTGACCTAATCTTTCCTCGTCTAGGCCTATTTGCATATGCACGTCAAACAGCCCGTAGGCCTACATAGGCCTATTTGTCATGGAATTTGGCAGTAATGGTGGAAAAAGTAACAGACCAGGGAACATAGGACCCTTTTTTTGAAAAAGGGTCCTATGTTCCCCGGGTCCTATGTTCCGCGGTGACATACATATCGGGGAACATAGGACCCTTTTTGGGAAAAGCGGGGAACATAGGACCCTTTTTGGGAAAAGCGGGGAACATAGGACCCTTTTTAAAAAAAAGCGTCCTATGTTCCCCAGTCTCATACAAAGAGGGGAACATCGGACCCGGGGAACATAGGACCCGGGGAACATAGACACGCTCCCCTTTGGAATAGGGTTAACCTAATGCTAACCCTAACCCTAACCCTGCTTTGGAATAGGGTTAACCTAACTCTAACCCTTGTACTGGTTTTAGGTGCAGTTCATTTGATGCCAGACATGACAACGCTCTTTCTTTCGTATCACTCTAATTTCATCATAATCCAGACATCCCCACAGTCTAACGTTCCCATCTCGTCAGTTGTGCCGACATTCGGCGGCTCAGAGGTGAGCGTATACAAACCCTCCAGACTCCACATTGAGAACTTTGGTTTTGCTGTAATCCAGTCACACACTGCAGAGGCATAATCACATACTTTCACCCCCCTGTGTCATTCACAAAGCTCACCTGAATTATTCATGGTACTTTATTTTATTTATTTATTATTATTATTTATTATTTTCCCATGCCACCTGAAAGCAGAGACAGAGCTGCCAAAGTACTTCACCGGCGAGACAGCAAGACTTTTATCTCTCAGACCCGGGAAGCATATTCATGTTCCCAAACACAAGCCTTATCATTTATATATAGAGCACCGGGATCCGAACCACATCTGAAGTCATTTTCATATGCAAAACATTAGCTCTGACGTTATCTCACCGAGATTCATAAACTAGGCCACGCGTAAGGTTATGTATCGAGTTACACAAAGAAGGGTTAGCTCAGTTTTCTGTAAGTGTAAATGCTTTACTGTTGGTTGTGAATTGATAGTGAGATATTGTGAGGTTAGAAAGTGACTTAGTTAGCTAACTAGCTAGTTAGTCAGTTAGTTATTAAGTTAGTTATATGAAATGTGAATAATAATAACAAATAATAATAATATTTTTTTCTCAAAGCAGACAGCCACAGCAGGACTGTTTTTACATTTACAACAGAGCCTTAACATTTTACAGTCTGTCAGTTCATTCATTAAAGCTCCGTCTAAGATTGTAAAAATATCAGCTAACTAAACTAACCTAACACATTCAGAGTGAAGCAAGATTGGTTATTACAACAAAAACATGTGGTTATTATGAGAAAAGGTTGTTATTTAGACAAACTGATCTTGTTGAGGAAAAGAACAAGACCTTTATACCAAGATACCGGGTGAATGTTATCTGTCAGTGTGGCCTGAATGTGCCAGCATACTAGTGCGTTTAATAGGTTAAATAACAAAATACAATTGCACACTCACACGTGTCACGCTCACGGGTCAATCTCATTAAAGATGGAAAAATATGTTTACTCCTTTTTCTCTTTACAGTTAATTAAACTGGTGACAGACTGAACATTGTGAAGAGGTGCCATGGCAACATCTCCCGAGAACCTGATGCTCTAAAACCCAGAGCCTCGATATGAGAACCTGATGCAGAACTCTAAGGAGCCTCCATAGAGAACCTGATGCAGAACTCTAAGGAGCCTCCATAGAGAACCTGATGCAGAACTCTAAGGAGCCTCCATAGAGAGGACCTGATGCAGAACTCTAAGGAGCCTCCATAGAGAACATGATGCAGAACTCTAAGGAGCCTCCATAGAGAGGACCTGATGCAGAACTCTAAGGAGCCTCCATAGAGAACCTGATGCAGAACTCTAAGGAGCCTCCATAGAGAGGACCTGATGCAGAACTCTAAGGAGCCTCCATAGAGAACCTGATGCAGAACTCTAAGGAGCCTCCATAGAGAGGACCTGATGCAGAACTCTAAGGAGCCTCCATAGAGAACCTGATGCAGAACTCTAAGGAGCCTCCATAGAGAGGACCTGATGCAGAACTCTAAGGAGCCTCCATAGAGAACCTGATGCAGAACTCTAAGGAGCCTCCATAGAGAACCTGATGCAGAACTCTAAGGAGCCTCCATAGAGAGGACCTGATGCAGAACTCTAAGGAGCCTCCATAGAGAGGACCTGATGCAGAACTAGGAGCCTCCATAGAGAGGACCTGATGCAGAACTCTAAGGAGCCTCCATAGAGAACCTGATGCAGAACACTAAGGAGCCTCCATAGAGAACCTGATGCAGAACTCTAAGGAGCCTCCATAGAGAACCTGATGCAGAACTCTAAGGAGCCTCCATAGAGAGGACCTGATGCAGAACTCTAAGGAGCCTCCATAGAGAGGACCTGATGCAGAACTCTAAGGAGCCTCCATAGAGAGGACCTGATGCAGAACTCTAAGGAGCCTCCATAGAGAGGACCTGATGCAGAACTCTAAGGAGCCTCCATAGAGAGGACCTGATGCAGAACTCTAAGGAGCCTCCATAGAGAGTACCTGATGCAGAACTCTAAGGAGCCTCCATAGAGAGAACCTGATGCAGAACTCTAAGGAGCCTCCATAGAGAGGACCTGATGCAGAACTCTAAGGAGCCTCCATAGAGAGAACCTGATGCAGAACTCTAAGGAGCCTCCATAGAGATGGAGGCTGACATGATGACATCATGATCGAAGAGGAGGGGCTTCCAGTAGATTGGACAGCAGACGGTATGTAGGGAAGACACATTTACATTTACATTTAGGGCATTTAGTAGACATTTTTGTCCAAAGCGACTTACAATAAGTACATTTGTTAGGAGAAAGTGCAACACTAAACCGCTATCAGTAGAGTAAGGATTTCACAAGTTTCAAGCATACCAATTGCTAAGTTAACCCATTGCTAGTATACAAAGGAGATAAGTGCGAAAGTACTAAGCGCAGAATATCAAAGTAAGAGCCAAGACATACAAACACAGAATGATTGCAAAGTGTTTTTTTTTTTGTATCCCCTTCCCACACTTATGCACATGCGCACACACACATGTACCATTTTATTTTATGTGGTACATGTGTGTTGGTGAGTTATATGTATCATAAGGTGAGTTATTATGTTTTTTAAGGTGAGTTATTATATGTATTTTTAGGTGAGTTATTATAAGTATCATAAGGTGAGTTATTATATATCTGTTATAAGGTGAGTTATTATATGTATCATAAGGTGAGTTATTATATGTATATATTATTATATGTATATGTCATAAGGTGAGTTATTATATGTATCATAAGGTGAGTTATTATATGTATATATTATATGTATATGTCATAAGGTGAGTTATTATATGTATCATAAGGTGAGTTATTATATGTATATATTATGTATATGTCATAAGGTGAGTTATTATATGTATATATATTATATGTGTATGTCATAAGGTGAGTTATTATATGTATCATAAGGTGAGTTATATGTATATATTATTATATGTATCATAAGGTGAGTTATATGTATATATTATTATATATATATATGTCATAAGGTGAGTTATTACATGTATCATACGGTGAGTTATTATATGTATATATTATTATATGTATATGTCATAAGGTGAGTTATTATATGTATATATTATTATATGTATATGTCATAAGGTGAGTTATTATATGTATATATTATTATATGTATGTCATAAGGTGAGTTATTATATGTATATATTATTATATGTATGTCATAAGGTGAGTTATTATATGTATATATTATTATATGTATATGTCATAAGGTGAGTTATTATATGTATATATTATTA
Organism: Merluccius polli; assembly: GCA_030340625.1. Lineage (NCBI taxonomy): Eukaryota > Metazoa > Chordata > Actinopteri > Gadiformes > Merlucciidae > Merluccius > Merluccius polli. The sequence goes on from JAOPHQ010001429.1 coordinate 162,893, forward strand.
TATGTATATGTCATAAGGTGAGTTATTATATGTATATATTATTATATGTATATGTCATAAGGTGAGTTATTATATGTATATATTATTATATGTATATGTCATAAGGTGAGTTATTATATGTAGGGGGTTAGGGTTAGGACTCCCACAAGAATTCTAAAAGGAAAAGAGAAAAATCTAGAAATGCACAAATTTCAAAATGTCTCTAAACCTTTTAAGCTCTTTAATGATCAGGATTTGTGATATACAGGTTCATATAAAGGCAACCAATAGCAAATTATTTGAATCATAACTAATTATTTATAAGAACAGTGTCTTAGTATAAATATAATATATATAATATACTGTATTATATAATATATATATATTTATACAATTTATAATTCAATATATTAATTATTATATTTATACAATATACAATAATTACTATTAATATAAAAATATCCATGCGTGATCTTACCTTGTGTAAAAAGCTGTTGTGCTGCACCAATCTGTGTTTATTCTGTAAGGATAAATCAGTGTGTCAGAATGATATAATGAATGTATAATAATCATAAATAATGTGTAGCTTTCTATTGGCAATATAACATAACAGTCAAATGATAGAACAATTACATTTATAGATGCATGACAGCTTATACAAAATAGCATGTTATGCTGTCTTCATTTTGTGATTTGTGAGTCATTATCCATGCAATTATACCATAACCACAAACATACATTTAAAATGCAATCGTCACTATCTGTATTCCCAAAACAAGCATCTGTTACATGTTACATTAACACAAACAGCAGGCCTATGTTGCATGTTATATTAAACACTTAGACCTTTGTTACAAGTTATATAATGTTATATTAAATATCCAGGCCTATGTTACATTTAACATGTTATATTAAACATCTAGGCTTATGTAACATGTTACATATGTTATATTAAACATCTGGCCTATATTACATGTTACATATGTTATATTAAACATCTAGACCTATGTTATATGTTACATATGTTATATTAAACATCTAGACCTATGTTACATGTAACATATGTTATATTAAATACCTAGACCCATGTTACATGTGACATGTTATATTAAACATCTAGGCCTATGTTACATGTTATATTAAACAGCTAGTCCTATGTAACATGTCACATGTTATATTAAACACCTGGCCTATGTTACATGTAACATATATTATATTAAACATCTAGGCCTATGTTATATGTAACATATATTATATTAAACATCTAGGCCTATGTTACATGTAACATATATTATATTAAACATCTAGGCCTATGTTATATGTAACATATATTATATTAAACATCTAGGCCTATGTTACATGTTACATATATTATATTAAACATCTAGGCCTATGTTATATGTAACATATATTATATTAAACATCTAGGCCTATGTTATATGTAACATATATTATATTAAACATCTAGGCCTATGTTACATATATTATATTAAACATCTAGGCCTATGTTACATGTTACATATATTATATTAAACATCTAGGCCTATGTTATATGTAACATATATTATATTAAACATCTAGGCCTATGTTATATGTAACATATATTATATTAAACATCTAGGCCTATGTTACATGTTACATATATTATATTAAACATCTAGGCCTATGTTATATGTAACATATATTATATTAAACATCTAGGCCTATGTTATATGTAACATATATTATATTAAACATCTAGGCCTATGTTATATGTAACATATATTATATTAAACATCTAGGCCTATATGTTACATGTTACATATGTTATATTAAACCTCTAGGCCTATGTTATATGTAACATATATTATATTAAACATCTAGGCCTATGTTACATGTTACATATATTATATTAAACATCTAGGCCTATGTTATATGTAACATATATTATATTAAACATCTAGGCCTATGTTATATGTAACATATATTATATTAAACATCTAGGCCTATGTTATATGTAACATATATTATATTAAACATCCAGGCCTATATGTTACATGTTACATATGTTATATTAAACCTCTAGGCCTATGTTACATGTAACATATATTCTATTTAGGCTACATGTTATATTAAACATCTAGACCCATGTTGTTACATGTCATAATTCCAATGGTTGGCAGAGATTTAAGACTTGGTATCTGTAATTATTTCTCTGTAAAAGAAGCGGTCACACACACACACACACACACACACACACTGCTGCAGGAAGGCTCACCTCGTCTAACATTTGTATGAACTTTAAACCCAAGGGTGCTTTCACCCTCGTCGCTTCCAACCCACACACACACACACACACACACGCACACACACACACATACACACATACACACACACCACACACATACACACACAGTTTATTCGGGAACAAAGTGCTGCCTCAACAAAATGAACATCATGGACATGATTCCCCTTGAAACAAAAACGTCCGGTCAATAATTGCATTGATCATTACGTATTGATTATGGCTACGATGATGGCTATGATTATGGGGTAACCTGCTATTGTCAATGAAATATAGTTTGAGATAAATCGGATCATGTGTCAGGTGAGCACAATGGGGGACAAGGATGCAATCAGGACCACAGAAACACGTCGAGCCGACAGCCTCCTGCATCACGTCTCATGTAAGGACACCTTTTTATTTTATTATTATATTTTTTTTTTACAATTACGCAAAATGCCATTATTAAGAAAGAAAAAATAATAATATAATTAAATACTTACGATTCATTTGGTCTATCGGTTATCAGCAGCACAGCTCCCAAGTGACTTGCAGAATCCTCCTAAACCATTCCGCTGTGTCTGTTAATACACGGATACATGCACATCTATGACCATGATACTGAGGAGGCTGCACGCGCACACAATCTCATCTATTCTCTGCTGCTGGACCTCTGAGGAGAAGTGCGACTGCCGGCACGACTGTCGCATCTCCAGTATGGTGTGTGTGCGTGTGTGTGTGTGGTGTATCTGTGTATAGTGTGTGTGTGTGTGTGTGTGTGTGTGTGTGTGTGTGTGTGTGTGTGTGTGTGTGTGTGTGTGTGTGTGTATGTGTGTGTGTGTGTGTGTGTATATGTGTGTGTGTGTGTGTGTGTGTGTTGTAGACACTCCTTCCGGCTGCTCCGGGAACAATGGTGCAGCAGCGGCTCCGCCAGCAGCGTCACTCCCTGCGCGTCCAATCAGAAGCGGTCTGCAGAGTGCAGACCAGGAGGTCTGGCGGAGCGGACCGGAGGCGGCTCTATGTTCATCTGGCTCACAAAGGAAAGTCAGCAGCACCGAGACGTTTCTCTTGGAAAATGCAAGTTGTTGTCGTTGTTGTTGTTAAAACGGAGGTTTGTTGTAATTTTCCCGTAGAACCAAGTGAGCCCTGCAGGGAATATGTTGCAGATGGAGATGTATTTATGTGTTACAGTATTTTAGTGTTTAACGTTCACCTTATTGGTCACGATTATGCTGGCAAGGAAGGACGTATGAAATCATGACGACTTTTATTAACACACACCTGATGTTCGTGACTCCCGTGTATTTTTCACAGCGGATTCCTAATTGTCCAGGGAACTGTTGCACACTGACACCTAGTGGACAAAGTGTGGAATTACCGTAAGATTACACATACTGCATACATCTGCCTAGATAGCAGAAGTCTGGACTGAACAGTGCACTGTCTAACTCTGCTTTAATTATGTGTTCTTTAATTATATCAGTAGGAGGCAATTAAGTTAAGTTGTAAGATAACTCTGGTTGTAAGGTTATCGTGTACTAGAAATCTGGAAAGACCAAATTATCATCGATTGCAACAAAATTCGTAGGCTATTAAACATTTAAAACATTTGAAACTTTAAAACATTTACTAAACAGCAGAAAACTGATTATGTTCATGTTTTTTTTGTCTTCATACTTACTGATTCATCATCAGCACCAATGAAATGATTTTACGCCTACTCCATGTTATATGAGGAGTTTAATTATCTGGGGAAAATGTCCAGTTTAGATTTGAAATATGTTTCTACCTGACAAGTTGCACTTTATCAGTTAGGTTAAGGTTAGGGAAAGATGATCTTGTTTGTGTTTAAACTCTAATACACTGAATTCCACATTTGTTATAAATAATGTCCTAATATCTCCACGTTTGGTCTTGAAGCGGTGTCGTCTGCCATGGAGGTGACCTGTCCTGAACCTTCTGAATTATACATAAAGGATATCTAGTGTCCTCCTCCGTCCCTTATCTCTCCCCGCCTCCTCTCCTCTCAAAAACCCTCTCAGACAGCAAAGTGTGGTGACATGTGATCTAATTAACCCTAATGTTAATTATCTGTATACGTTTTATTACTGGTTCTGCTATGTTACACAGGACTCTACCCTACTCACCCCCCTCCTCATCCGCCTCCTCCTTCTCCTCCACTTCCTTCTCCTCCCCCTCCACTTCCTCCTCCTCCTCCCGACAGTTCCACTACAATGGAAAATCCAATCAGGAGATGAGATGAGATGTACCAAGTGAGTCCCAACTCAGGTTTCCCCCCCACCTGTACCTATACATCTCCCCCTCTCTCCACCCCTCCCTTCCCTCTCTCCCTCTCCCTGTCTCCCTTTCTCAACCCCTCTGTCTCCCTCTCTCACTCTCCCTTCCCTCTCTCTCTCCACCCCTCTCTCTCCCCCTCCCCTCTCTCTGTTTCCCTATACTGAGGTGAGCGATCGTTTTTTAATTGAAAGTTGTAATGCACCTCGAGTACAGAGCAGGAAGGATTCTGTTGATGGACGATGAAGACTGACGTGTTCCTCTTATAAGCTGTGAGTACTTTGATTGATATAAATATATATATTTGATGAAGTTAGACAGTTAGGTGAAGTAGTATGCTATAGTGAAGGGACTATATTATAGTAGTAGTATGCTATAGTGAAGGGACTATAGTATAGTAGTAGTAGTAGTAGTAGTATGCAATAGTGAATGGACTATAGTATATTAGTAGTATGCTATAGTGAATGGACTATAGTATATTAGTAGTATGCTATAGTGAATGGACTATAGTATATTAGTAGTATGCTATAGTGAATGGACTATAGTATATTAGTAGTATGCTATAGTGAATGGACTATAGTATATTAGTAGTATGCTATAGTGAAGGGACTATAGTATAGTAGTAGTATGCTATAGTGAAGGGACTATAATATAGTAGTAGTAGTAGTATGCAATAGTGAATGGACTATAGTATAGTAGTATGCTATAGTGAAGGGACTATAGTATAGTAGTAGTAGTAGTAGTAGTAGTAGTAGTAGTAGTAGTAGTAGTAGTAGTATCCAATAGTGAATGGACTATAGTATAGTAGTAGTAGTAGTAGTATGCTATAGTGAAGGGACTATAGTATAGTAGTAGTAATATACTAGTGAAGGGACAATAGTATAGTAGTAATATGCTAGTGAAGGACTATAGTACAGTATTAGTAGTATGCTATAGTGAAGGGACTATACTATATTAGTAGTATGCTATAGTGAAGGGAGTATAGTAGTAGTATGCGATAGTGAAGGGACTATAGTGTATTAGTAGTATGCTATACCGAAGGACTATAGTATAATAGTATATGCAATAGTGAAGGGACTATACTATATTAGTGGTATGCTATAGTGAAGGACTGGACATTAATTGTTAATTACAAATAACGTTAGAATTTATTTCCTTATAATGGGATATCACTAAAACAGAGGGTAGTACGATTAAAAAAGTTACTCAGACACATGATGCTGAAAAGGTAAGTTCCCTCATGAAGGACATGAACATAACTCTAATAAAAGATCCATTCATGTTACTTCATAAACTAAATGTATATACAACAAAATATAACATTTCGCTAGAGTCTTGAATGCACTAATATCAGATTAGATTAGAGGATTAGAGGACTGGAACAAAGAGGGTGGAATTGTGTTATGTGCTGTTCTTAAGACAGTGTAGTTGTAGTCGTGTAGGTGTAGTGTGGTTGTTGTTGTGTAGGTATAGTGTAGTTGTGGTCGTGTAGCTGAAGTGTAGACTGTAGGAGAGTACGTGGGCCTGGCTTGGTTGTCTAACCCATTAGGATGTATTATATGTCCTGTGTAGATGAGATGAAACAGTTTGTCCTAATCTTGATGACGTCATCTCCTCTTTTATATTAAGGTACAATTGCAGATATTCATACTAACAAAAACAGTGAAAACATTTATATTCAGAAAAGCAGTGAATGTTGCAGTGGCGTATCCATGGAGACAGGAGAGCGTGGTATCGTGTTCCAACCTTGTGAATACAAGATAGAGTTGACTGACATGCAGTCCATTTGATCTCCATGTCTTTGTCAAGCTGTCTTTCTAAGCTCAGGTCTGTAGTACCTCTCCATAGACTACACCTGTCTCTATAAGCTCCTCTCATAGACTACACCTGTCTCTATAAGCTCCTCCCGTAGACTACACCTGACTTTATAAGCTCCTCCCGTAGACTACACCTGTCTCTATAAGCTCCTCCCGTAGACTACACCTGACTTTATAAGCCCCTCCCGTAGACTACACCTGACTTTATAAGCTCCTCTCATAGACTACACCTGTCTTTATAAGCCCCTCCCGTAGACTACACCTGTCTTTATAAGCCCCTCCCATAGACTACACCTGTCTTTATAAGCTCCTCTCATAGACTACACCTGTCTTTATAAGCCCCTCCCATAGACTACACCTGTCTTTATAAGCTCCTCTCATAGACTACACCTGTCTTTATAAGCCCCGCCCATAGACTACACCTGACTTTATAAGCTCCTCCCATAGACTACACCTGTCTTTATAAGCTCCTCCCATAGACTACACCTGTCTTTATAAGCCCCTCCCGTAGACTACACCTGACTTTATAAGCTCCTCTCATAGACTACACCTGTCTTTATAAGCTCCTCCCATAGACTACACCTGTCTTTATAAGCCCCTCCCGTAGACTACACCTGACTTTATAAGCTCCTCTCATAGACTACACCTGTCTTTATAAGCCCCTCCCATAGACTACACCTGTCTTTATAAGCCCCTCCCATAGACTACACCTGTCTTTATAAGCTCCTCTCATAGACTACACCTGTCTTTATAAGCCCCTCCCATAGACTACACCTGTCTTTATAAGCTCCTCTCATAGACTACACATGTCTTTATAAGCCCCGCCCATAGACTACACCTGACTTTATAAGCTCCTCCCATAGACTACACCTGTCTTTATAAGCTCCTCCCATAGACTACACCTGTCTTCATAAGCCCCTCCCGTAGACTACACCTGACTTTATAAGCTCCTCCCATAGACTACACCTATCTTTATAAGCCCCTCCCATAGACTACACCTGTCTTTATAAGCCCCTCCCATAGACTACACCTGTCTTTATAAGCTCCTCCCATAGACTATACCTGTCTTTATAAACTCTTCCCATAGACTATACCCGTCTTTATAAGCCCCTCCCATAGACTAAACCTGTCTTTATAAGCTCCTCCCATAGACTACACCTGTCTTTATAAGCCCCTCCCGTAGACTACACCTGACTTTATAAGCTCCTCCCATAGACTACACCTATCTTTATAAGCCCCTCCCATAGACTACACCTGTCTTTATAAGCCCCTCCCATAGACTACACCTGTCTTTATAAGCTCCTCCCATAGACTATACCTGTCTTTATAAACTCTTCCCATAGACTATACCCGTCTTTATAAGCCCCTCCCATAGACTATACCCGTCTTTATAAGCCCCTCCCATAGACTAAACCTGTCTTTATAAGCTCCTCCCATAGACTATACCTGTCTTTATAAACTCTTCCCATAGACTATACCCGTCTTTATAAGCCCCTCCCATAGACTACACTACACCTCACAGCCCTCCACTTTGACTATTTATGAGTAGAACATGATCGCTCTGTTGAAATTCAGTTCAATTCAATTCTTGGATCTCAAAGGCCTCACATAGGCCTATACATTCGCCAATAAGCCGCGTTCCCATTGTTCCACATATACATGCGCCCATCCTTTGGATAGGCAGTGTTTTTGTATGAAGTGACCTGTAAAACAGTCTGGATTGAGACAGACTTCCAAGACAGCAATGCATCAAAATGTCATGGCAAAAATACGTCCATCAGTTATACTACCTGGGATATCTTGCAGGCAGCGTTTTTTGTAAATATTTGTTTGAGATATGACTTGATGACTCCCTGCCTCTGAATGCTGCCTGAATAGGGAGCATTGATAGCCATTTGGGACACAGCCTATAATTCGGTATGAACAATGGAGAACGCTGTGAATGCAGTAGGCCTGTGAATAAAATGTAGTTTTGTAATATCTCCATATGGCCTCTAGGTGACAACCTGGACCCTTAAATGTGAGGAGACGGTTTTAAATGCTTTGACTGTAGGCAGCTTGTATTTGCTCAAGCACCAATTGGTCCATTGATTATGTCTATGGTTTGCTGCACAAGGTATTTTCATGAAGATAACAGACAAGCAAGTTTAAAATGCATACAAATCCAAAATGTATTTGCTATGAAAATCCTTTTACAGACGTGTGTATTAGTGACCATTCAAACAAAATCTATTCCACGATAAATCACCCTTAAGCTGCGATCCATGAGTCATCAACAACTGCGTCTACTGACTTCAATTAAGATGTTTCCACGCAAAACAATGAGATACCATTTAGTACTGGATTGTGTGTGTGTGTGTGTGTGTGTGTGTGTGTGTGTGTGTGTGTGTGTGTGTGTGTGTGTGTGCGTGTGTGTGACTGTAAATAACTATTGTTCTTAAGGACTCTGTGTTGTTCCTTTCTATATTTTGTGTCACATGAGCTCCACTGTAATCCTAGCAGTGAGTCCTCTGACCTCTGAGCGTCAACAGGACTCAGATGGTACACATGTTGAGTCCTCCAGTTGTTGGCTCATCGGGAGGTGGTGTGTTGGTTCTCCTGAATGTAGGTCACGGCTCCTCCTGGTATTTTTAGGTTTTTTTGGGGAGTTTCCGTCACGGTGAGGTCGGGTGTCAGGTGTGCCAAGCAGCCGCTAAATATACGCTCTGTTGCTATGAATGTGGTGATGTCGTGTCTTCTTATTCTTCTACGCACATTGAGATGCCTCCCCCCCCTCATTATATTGTTTATATATTTATTATAATTATTATGTTATGTATGTAATAATAATAATAATTGATTGGATTTATATAGCGCTTTATTTGGAGGTCACTCAAAGCGCTTACATAGTGTGTGTGTGTGTGTGTGTGGGGGGGGAGATATGACACCTCATCCGCTACCAGAGTGTAGCACCCACTTGGGTGATGCACGGCAGCCAGTATGCGCCAGAACGCTCACCACACACTGGCACAGCGGAGAGGTGAGGAATGAAACTAACCAATTAGAGACCAGGGGATGATTAGGTGGCCATGTTGGTACAAGAGCCGGGTTGGGAATTTGGCCGGGACACCGGGGTTAGCACCCCTACTCTTGCGATGAGTGCCACGGGATCTTTAGTGACCACAGGGAGTCAGGACCTCGGTTTAACGTCTCATCCGAAAGACGGTGCTCTAGACGGGACGGAGTCCCCGTCTCCATCCCGGGGCATTGGGGATCTTACAGAGGCCAGAGGGATGAGCACCCCCTACTGGCCCTCCAACACCACTGCCAGCACCAACTGGTCTCCCATCCAGAGATGGACCAGACCAGCCCCCGCTTAGCTTCCAAAGAAACCAGCAGTGCAAGGCAGGTAGCCATGGTGCTGTATTATACTTATATTATTATTATGTTTAATGTATTGTACTTATTATATTTATTATTTTATAATTATTATGATCATTATATTAATCAATCATATTATTAAGAAAGCGGGGTGGGGTGTATTGGAGTATTACATAGTGTGGGGAGTATTATGTCACCACCACCACACTCCTCTAGCTGGTTCACCACCACACTAGCTAGCAGACATCACCACCACCACACTCTAGCTAGCAGACATCACCACCACCACACTCTAGCTAGCAGACATCACCACCACCACACTCTAGCTAGCAGACATCACCACCACCACACTCCTCTGGTAGCGAGTTAGCAGACATCACCACCACACTCCTCTGGTAGCTACTTGGCAGACGTCACCAACTCCACACTCCTCTAGTTAGCAGACATCACCACCACCACACTCCTCTGGTAGCGAGTTAGCAGACATCACCACCACCACACTCCTCTGGTAGCGAGTTAACAGACATCACCACCACCACACTCCTCTAGTTTGCAGACATCACCACCACACACCTCTGTTAGCTAGTTAGTAGACATCACCACCACCGCACTCCTCTGGTAGCTAGTTAGCAGACATCACCACCACCACACTCCTCTAGTTTGCAGACATCACCACCACCACACTCCTCTAGTTTGCAGACATCACCACCACACACCTCTGTTAGCTAGTTAGTAGACATCACCACCACCACACTCCTCTAGTTAGTAGACATCACCACCACCGCACTCCTCTGGTAGCTAGTTTGCAGACATCACCACCACACACCTCTGTTAGCTAGTTAGTAGACATCACCACCGCCCCATCATTCTGGGAATGATGGGGCGCATGCGTACGCAGCGACCAGCAGCATAGTAGTAGGGTCACGGTCTGTCTGTTTGTTTTGTCTGTTTTTGGAAGTTATTCCAGTGCTCTCTCATATTCGATCGTAGTTTCTAACGCATATCCACAACTTCAACGCATGATTAGCCCTGCAGCGATCGTTTTCCCTGACCAGTTAAAATGATTTGGACTGTTGGATGTATACTGCTGGTGGTGTTGTGGGAGACTTTCCATTTGGCGGAGGCCGTGTGCGGCACCTCTCAGCCTCGGATTTTATACAGCCGGGACTATCTGTTGAAGTTCGATCAACCAGCGAACTCTAGACCACCTCCAGATCTAATCTTCCCGAACATCGCCGACACCAAATGGCAGTATGGAACGAGTGGGAGCTCTACAAACGCACGGCGTCGGAGAACACGGAAGCGGGGTAGGAGAGGTGGATTACGCGAGCGAGCGAGGCGGCCTCTGTCGCGCGTTCCCTTGCCTTCTATCATCCTTGCTAACATGCAGTCCCTCCGAAACAAGTCTGATGAACTGCAAGCCCATGTCCGACACCAACATGAATTCAAAGAAGCCTGTATCCTGGCCCTGACTGAAACATGGTTGGGAGAAACGGACTCGGACGCTGGCATTGCATTGGATGGCTTTAGTGCACCTTTTCGCATGGATCGGGTCGCAGCTAACACTGGCAAATCGCGAGGGGGCGGGGTGTGTCTGTACATAAATGAGCACTGGTGCAAAACAACACTAGTGAGAGAAAAGCTGTGTACAAAAGACATTGAACTGCTCTCAGTCTCCATGCGCCCCTTCTATCTACCCAGAGAATTCCCGCAGATTTTCGTAACTATTGTTTACGAAGCACTGTCCCCCGACGCCCCAAACCTAATTTTAGGTGACTTCAATCACTGTTCACTGAACAAAACTCTAAAATGTTTTTATAAATATGTTTCTTGCCCAACTAGAAATGGGAAGATTCTTGATCAGTGTTATGGCTCCATCAAAGGTGCCTATAAATCTGTCCCTCTCCCTCCCCTGGGTTCTGCCGATCACAACTGTGTGCATCTTATACCAGCGTATCGCACTTGTCTACAGAGGGGGAAAGTGGAAACCAGGCAAGTGAAAGCCTGGTCTGAAGAGGCTACACTGGCCCTGCAAGGCTGCTTGGACTGTACCTTGTGGGAGGAGTTTGTAAATTCCTCTCGGGACATAGATGAACTCACCGAAGTGGTCAGCTCGTGGGTTGCATATTGTGAGGACTGTAATTCCTAAAAATGTTGTCAAAATATACCCCAATAACAAGCCATGGGTGAGAAAACAACTTAAAGACCTGCTGAAAAAGAAAAAGCTAGCATTCAGACAAAATAACCTTCAGGAATTGCACAGAATCCAAAAGGAGATCAAATGTGAAATCAAAAGGGCTAAATGGGACTATAACCTTAAAGTGGAACACAAACTGAGCAATAACCTCCTTGGCTCAGCATGGGACAGCATTAAAACAATGGTGGGTCAAAACGACAAAACAAAGAAAAAGGTGGCATTGAACGGCTTCGCCTCAGACATATCCCTGGCACAAGAACTAAATCAATTTTATTCAAGATTTGACAAACATGACTTCAGCAACGAAATTACTGGCCAAAAACAGTCTTTACTGTCCCTGTCCCAATCAGCTGTCTGTTTCCCTGCACAGAGTGTTGTGAACACTTTTAAACACTGTAAAGCCAGAACAAGTCCAGGCCCAGATAACATTGGCAGCCGCGTTTATTTCTTGTTGTGCAGAACAGTTAGGCCCAATTTTTAATTTTATTTTTAATCAATCATTGTGCCAACAGAAGGTCCCTGACTTATGGAAACAGTCAACTATAGTCCCTGTTGCTAAGATTAGCCACCCAAAGACTTTTAATGACTACAGACCCATAGCCCTTACATCACTTGTGATGAAGTCCTTTGAAAAACTGGTCAAACGACAACTGACACTTAGGACGGAGAGCCTCCTCGACCCACTACAGTTTGCATATAGGCTCAACAGAGGGGTCCAGGATGCAACTGTAACAGTACTCAACCTCATCCTTAAACACCTTGAGGGCAGCAAAAACCATGCCAGACTACTGTTTGTGGACTTCTCGTCAGCCTTTAACACCATTCAGCCCCACCTGCTGGTTGAGAAGCTCTTGCATCAGTTCCAACTGGAGGCCAACCTTGTGGGCTGGGTATTAGACTTTCTCTCAAACAGATCACAGCGAGTGAGAGTCAACGGTCATCTCTCTGACTTGGCCCTCACATCAACTGGCTCACCACAGGGGTGTGTCCTCTCCCCCCTCCTCTACATTCTGTACACAAATGACTGTCGCTCTGTGACTGATAACCGACACTTTGTGAAGTTTGCCGATGATACGGTTATTGTTAGCTTACTGAACAATGAAGAACACTCACACGGACCGGTCATTGACCATTTTTCAACATGGTGTCAGGATGCTTTTCTTGAACTGAATGCCTCTAAGACCAAGGACATGTGCATTGACTTCAGGCATAATGTTTGTAACACGGAAAAAACTAATATAAATGGTCAGGAAATAGAGGTTGTCAAAGAGTACAAGTATTTAGGGTCTATTATTGACGATAAGTTGTGTTTTGAGCCAAATACTAGTCTGCTTTGCAAGAAAGGCCAGCAGCCTTTGATGACCCTTTTTTATAGGTCCTTTGTTGAGTCAGTTGTCACCTTCTCTTTAATATGTTGGTATGGGTCTATCTCTGTAAAACAAAAAAACTCCCTTTCCAAGCTTATTAAGATGAGTAGCCGCATCACCAGTGGCGTTTCTACATGTAAAATACAGGTGGGGCTAGGCTAATTTTTAATTTTTTTAAATGACGTACCAGTGTCCGTGACGTCACCCGTTTGTTTTCACAGTCGTGGTGATCTTTGTAGAGGTTGACTCCGCCTGCTCCCGGCTATCCTGCACAACACAGGACTGTATGTAAAATCTAGTTCAACATCTGACCTGTGGAAGGCAGTAATACGCTAAACGGCTCTAAACCTATCAGTAAACCAAGCTTATGTGGAGGTGTTGCGGATTAATAATAAACATATGTATCAGAAGCTACACATAGCTACACAAGGAGTAGAAATAAATGTACAAGTTGTAGTAACTGCACCTCAACACATGATGGCGGCAAACAATATACTGGAGGCGGCGCTTAACGCTAGCCATTGTGCGTCATGGAGGCCACGCCTCCTGCCCAGTGACTACCGGCGGAAGTCGCCGGCTCAAGTCAGAACACCCCAGGCAGCGCATAGGAAGGAAGCAAAGCGACTGAGGATGCAACGCTTGGGGTTCTCCACGCGGCGTGATATACATATAATACTTCTCCTTCTGGTTCATAGTTAAATAACTTAAACCTAAACAAATAAAGTGAGTTATAAGCGTTCCTGTTGTCGGCAGCCTTCTTCCCCGGGACACAAACCCAACAGAGGGGGTATCAGAATATATTCAAACAAATTACGGGGCATTTTAAATTTGTTTGAAATTCATTTTTGGAAAAAGTTACAGCCCTAATATATTACAAATAAAATTGGTAATTTTCAAAAAAGCTAAAGTATTTCAAAATAGAGATTGAGCTTTCTTCATTGGTCTAACTTTCTTGAGTGTCATGTAAACGTACTGAGTGTCCCACCATGCTGCTTGTAGCCCTGGCTTGGTGTGTCCCATTCTCTATTCAGCCCTCAGCTCCACCACAAGGAACTGTGGAAAGATAACCAGGACAGCAGGCAGGTCCTGGGGCTCAACCATTCCAAATAAAATATACTTTAGCACTATTCAGTATGCTGGGCTTTTTGTTTTTGAACTAAGTGACTGTTATCCATGTATCATATATATTTAATTAATAAAGTACATTAGTGCAGCTTTTAATGTTTTATTGCTGACATAAAAACATTGCAATAATGAAAGTAAACCAAAATGACACTAGTACAAACAGCTGTAAGAGCCACTATAAGAACCCAATATCATGTTACCATGGAGACCTCCCATAGGCCTAGGCAGTGTCCTGGAGGAGAAATCAAAGATAACAGCTGTGAAAGAAAAGATTCAGAATGGCCTGTCTTGGTTTAAAGCCCACTCACCACGACAAGGTGCAGGCCAGGAGTGGGGACATATAAGACGGGACAAACATAAACAGACACAACATTGACAAGAACAATGCTTAACTGTCACTGTGTTATGGCAGAAGGTATCGCAGCACAACCACCATCTGTGATTTACAGGAGACATCCGTTGTCTCGTCGGCCTGTACAGCAACACATGATGTCTCGTCCACTTGTTTGGCTGTCCCTGTCCACTTCATACATGCAGTCTAATAGTTGGTCCTGGTGATGTCCCTTTGAATACGGGCTGAGCGTCATAGTGCCGCTGAAGCCGAGCATCGCCCTCACACATCGTCTCAAAAATACACCGGAATATCCCCGGATTCAGACCGCCGACTCGTCGTGACCCCGCAGTGCTGTCTCACATTTCCCACACAGTTTAATACAAGTGTTGATCCGACCGAGTACATACCTGTTTTCGTTTGCGTACCTCCGACATGCTTGTTAGCAACTTCTCACACGGCGCACACGTGAGGACGAAGTCACTCGAGTCATGACTCATCACGCGCGCCGCACACCAATAGCCAATAGCTGCGAACAATGAAATTACGCTGTAGCGGAACGAACCATATATGTCCATAGCAGTGCCGGTGGGGATAGCCCTACCATAGGAAAAATATTTTTCTCCGTCCACTTCAACGGAGAACATTCAAGTCCCAATACACACTACCATTAGACAGGTGGGGCTAGCTCCACTTAAAGCCATTTCTAGCCCCACCAGACGAACTCAGTCTGAAGAAGCAAGCTAGGGTCGACTAAAAATGAACTAAAAGCGCCAAACTTATTATTTTACAGTACTTTATGGGGAGATTTTTTTGAAATATATATATTTAAAAAAAAATTATATATAATTTTTTTTTTTTTTTTTAATTATTTTTTATTATTTTTTATTGTGAGAGTAGGTGGGGCTCTGCCCCACCTGCCCCTAATGACCAGTCGCCACTGCGCATCACAGGCGTTAAACAGAAAGGTCTAGAGGAAATTTATCAGAAGCAGGTGCTCAGAAGGGTTGATTCTATCCTGTCAGGTAGTTTTCATCCCCTACAGGCTGAATTCCAGATGTTGCCATCTGGATCACGCTTCAAACTCCCCAACTGTAGAACAAACAGATACAAACATTCTTTTGTTCCGTCAGCCATCTTACTTCTGAACTCTACAAAAAAACACAGATAAGCCCTCCCACACGCTTTCATACTTTTTGAATATGATGACGAGCCTTTTATTTATTTCATCATATTTTCATTGTCTTTTAGGAGCCTCTTATTTATTTTATCTATTTTATCTTATTCTTATTGGTTTTTAACTATGCCTGCTAATGCAGGCATTCTCTTAACTCATTGGCTGCCAATGACGTCTATAGACGTCAATTGAAATACAACTGTTGACTGCCAATGACGTCTATAGACGTCAATTATGTTTTTCAACGGGGCTGACTGGGGAGCGATCTAGAGGACCTTGTCACAAAAAATCAGGTTTGTAAACATAGTATGTACTACCGAACTGACCCACTAGGTGGGCCCCGTGCCAAATAGGATGGGAGAGATGAGTAACACAAAAAGCTTGTTTTCTCCATTTTTGGTCAAAAACAGGTGTTTTTGGTGAAACCAACGTATGTTCTACTGCCGATTACTAAAGAACGGAAAAAGGTAGAAACAAACGGTTTGTTCCTGATTAAAGAAGAGAGTCTACTCTTTCTTTTGATAGTTTTGGTGTTTACATAGTCATAGAACTCACTGTTAAGTGGGTCTTAGGAAATCAGTCAAAATGCTGTAAAACGCTTGGCAGTATGGGGCTCTCTGCACTGAAAATGGCTGGCAGCCAATGAGTTAACTGTGTGTGTGTTGTGTGATTGTGTGTACCTGTACTATTGCTGCACAACAAATTGCCCCATTGGGGGACAAATAAAAGTCACTTACTTACTTAATTACTTACTGACTTACCACGCACTCCTCTGGTAACTAGTAAGCAGACATCACCACCACCACCACACTCCTCTGTTAGCTAGTTAGTAGACATGTAGTGATGTTCTTTGAGGAAGAAGGCCGCCGACACAGGATCGCTTTTAACTCACTTTATTTTTTTTAGCTTTAGGTCTATTATCTATGAAGCAAATGGAGAGGAATTGTAAAATTCACGCGCGTGGAGCGACCCTTAGCTGGGTATCTAATAGATACGCTGCCTGGGGGTTTCTGACCTCTCCCGGTTGTGAGGTTTGGTAGTACCTGGGCAGGCGTGGCCTCTATGACGCATACTATGCTCTGATTGGCTAGTGTTTAGCGCCCGCCCCCAGTGTATTATGTGTGCTGCCATCTGGTGGCCAGGTGCGGTTAATACAACTTATATATTTATTTCTATTTCCTAGTGGCTATGTGAGGATATTATAGCCTGTTGATACATATACTATTATTTATTCTTAACAGACATCACCACCACCACATTCCTCTGATAGCGAGTTAGCAGATATCACCATATATATGATACGAATATCGGAATATATATATATATATATATATATATATATATATATATATATATATATATATATATATATATATATGATGTATGAATGGAATGGATGCTGTGTATATGTATATGTGTGTGTGTATATATATATATATATATATATATATATATATATATATATATTCAAAATCCAAGCAAGTAGCTAATTCATTTTAATTAAAAAAATAATAATAATTATATAATCAATTACAATAACTAATTATACCACAACTGCAAAACATGTGGTAGGATTTTTGTTTTTGCAGTGGGAAGCAATCAAGTATATATGTATGTGCTTGCGTGCGTGTGTGTGAGTGTCTGTCTGTCTGTGGGTTAGTTCATCATTCTGTGTTCTTTGTGTCACTGTAATTTATTCAGATAAAGTCATCTGTAATCCTCTAATGATATCTGCCTATTTAATTGTGAATGCTTGATAATCCACTTTTGGCAGATCTAATTAAAGTGGTGAGCTATGTCTCTTCCATCTCATCTCCCTCTCATGTGTCAGGGCCCAGGCTGCCCCACAGGCTGTCAATCAAGAGTAATGTGAGAGAGTAAGGTAGAGAAACAGAGAGAGAGACCACAAGAGAGGAAGAGAGACCACAAGAGAGGGAGAGGGAGAGAACGAGACAAAGGGGGAGAGAGAGAGTAGAAACTAAAACAAAGGGGGAGACAATGTAGGAGAGAGAGAGAGAGAGAGAGAGAGAGAGAGAGAGAGAGAGAGAGAGAGAGAGAGAGAGAGAGAGAGAGAGAGTGTGTGTGTGAGAGAGTGTGAGAGTGAGAGAGTGTAGGGGAGAGTGTAGAGGCCACCCTTAGATTATTGACCTGCCAAAGCTGACCTTCCTTTCTCTGAGTGGTGGTTTGTATAATGGTTATTATATATGGTATATTGTTGTATAATGTGTATTATATATGGTATATTATTGTATAATGTGTATTATATATGGTATATTGTTGTATAATGTAATAATGTATGGTATATTGTTGTATAATGTATATTATATATGGTATAGTGTTGTATAATATATTCTTTAATCATTAATCATGTATAACTCTTCCTGTATTGCTGTCTATCCACCAGAATCCAAATGTGATATTGCTCTCATTGTTTTAACTGCTATTCAATCAAGTAGCACATAAGTTAATACAAAATGTATACTTATATTTTATCACCAATCATTTAAAACAGAGAAGTGTGCAGGCACTCCCAACTGCATGTTTTCTTTATGTATTTTTAGTTATTGTTTTGGTTGTAATGAGGTTTAGAGATCATGATGTGTTGTATTATATATATATTAGGGAGGGATGTTCCCAGAGCAAGAGATCCAACGCTGCACTAAATATATCCAGGCAGTCTCCTGGAGACATTTAGACGCTTTCTTAATACCAGGAATACCAACAAATGACACTCATACAGAAATTGTTTGTTGAGTATTTCCATTTTTCCAATCTAGTCCATTTGTTTTGTAAAGTAACATAATCCAATGCTAACTGATGACAAGCCGTTACATCCATCTCAGAAACCTAACCCTAACCCTCACCCTCTACTGTCGTTTAAAGGGGTAGTTTGGAATTTTGGACATAGGACCTCATTTCCAAGTCAGCCAGTGTGTTATTTATCACTGGAGACGTTTTCAACAAATGTCATGCAGTCCTTCTAGTTGCACAGTTCGCTGGTGCTAAGCTAGCGCAAGTCAACGGTATCGACCAACCTGACCAAAATTCCAAACTACCCCTTTAACCCTCACCCTCTCCTGTCTTCTAACCCTCACCCTCTCCTGTCTTCTAACCCTCACCCTCTCCTGTCTTCTAACCCTCACCCTCTCCTGTCTTCTAACCCTCACCCTCTCCTGTCTTCTAACCCTCACCCTCTACTGTCTTCTAACCCTCACCCTCTCCTGTCTTCTAACCCTCACCCTCTCCTGTCTTCTAACCCTCACCCTCTCCTGTCTTCTAACCCTCACCCTCTCCTGTCTTCTAACCCTCACCCTCTCCTGTCTTCTAACCCTCACCCTCTACTGTCTTCTAACCCTCACCCTCTCCTGTCTTCTAACCCTCACCCTCTACTGTCGTTTAACCCTCACCATCCCCTGTCTTCTAACCCTCACCCTCTACTGTCTTCTAACCCTCACCCTCTCCTGTCTTCTAACCCTCACCCTCTCCTGTCTTCTAACCCTCACCCTCTCCTGTCTTCTAACCCTCACCCTCTACTGTCTTCTAACCCTCACCCTCTCCTGTCTTCTAACCCTCACCCTCTCCTGTCTTCTAACCCTCACCCTCTACTGTCGTTTAACCCTCACCCTCTCCTGTCTTCTAACTCTCACCCTCTACTGTCTTCTAACCCTAACCCTCTTCTGTCTCCTAACCCCCACCCTCTACTGTCTTCTAACCCTCACCCTCTCCTGTCGTTTAACCCTCACCCTCTCCTGTCATCTAACCCTCACCCTCTACTGTCTTCTTACCCTCACCCTCTCCTGACGTTTAACCCTCACCCTCTCCTGTCTTCTTACCCTCACCCTCTCCTGTCTTCTTACCCTCACCCTCTACTGTCTTCTAACCCTCACCCTCTCCTGTCTTCTTACCCTCACCCTCTCCTGTCGTTTAACCCTCACCCTCTCCTGTCTTCTTACCCTCACCCTCTCCTGTCTTCTTACCCTCACCCTCTACTGTCTTCTAACCCTCACCCTCTCCTGTCGTTTAACCCTCACCCTCTCCTGTCGTCTAACCCTCACCCTCTCCTGTCGTTTAACCCTCACCCTCTCCTGTCATCTAACCCTCACCCTCTACTGTCTTCTTACCCTCACCCTCTCCTGTCTTCTTACCCTCACCCTCTACTGTCTTCTAACCCTCACCCTCTCCTGTCGTTTAACCCTCACCCTCTCCTGTCATCTAACCCTTTTCCTTTTTACCACCTGAAAGCTTTTAGGCATCAGTTGTTTCTGGTCTTCAAAGACATGGCTGTGGGTCTCAGTGTGTGTGTGTGTGTGTTATGTTAAACTGATTTTTGATCATTATACTGTGGGAGGATATTAATATTATTCTGTTTATTAAAAAATAAACAGACTTATCATAATAATAGTAATAATTAAACGTTCTTAATTTCTTTCCTCCTTTAGTTCTTTCTTTCCTCTCTCTCTCTTTCATGTATTGATTTGAAGGTGAATGTTTTTCTTGAGTTTTTTTGCCTAACACAAATGTTTGACCCTCATTTGAACTGCGAAGGTCACTTTGTAGCGATGGGACCATTCAGACAGTCATGTCCAACAAACGGTCATGTCCAGTAGATACCAGACAGTCATGTCCAGTAGATACCAGACAGTCATTTCCAGTAGATACCAGACAGTCATGTCCAGTAGATACCAAACAGTCATGTCCAGTAGATACCAGACAGTCATGTCCAGTAGATACCAAACAGTCATGTCCAGTAGATACCAGGCAGTCATGTCCAGTAGATACCAAACAGTCATGTCCAGTAGATACCAGACAGCCATGTCCAGTAGATACCAGACAGTCATGTCCAGTAGATACCAAATAGTCATGTCCAGTAGATACCAGGCAGTCATGTCCAGTAGATACCAAACAGTCATGTCCAGTAGATACCAGACAGTCATGTCCAGTAGATACCAAACAGTCATGTTCAGTAGACAGTCATGTCCAACAGATACGAGAGACAGCCATGTCCAGCAGATACCAAACAGTCATGTCCAGTAGATACCAGACAGTCATGTCCAGTAGATACCAAACAGTCATGTCCAGTAGATACCAGACAGTCATGTCCAGTAGATACCAAACAGTCATGTCCAGTAGATACCAGACAGTCATGTCCAGTAGATATCAGACAGTCATGTCCAGTAGATACCAGACAGTCATGTCCAGTAGATACCAAACAGTCATGTCCAGTAGATACCAGACAGTCATGTCCAGTAGATACCACAGTCATGTCCAGTAGATACCAGACAGTCATGTCCAACAGATACCAGAGACAGTCATGTCCAGTAGATACCAGACAGTCTGGCACCACTGGCTCCGGGGCCAAATAGAACCAGCAACATTGCACCCTTCACTCCCAACCTTAGGTGTCCCATTCCATATATCCCTTGTACACACACACACACACACACACACACACACAACCTTGTCTCACAAAAAAGCATTACATCACTGCCCACATCACATGGGCAACATTTCAGAGCATTAACTGTCGATCACACTGACAGCTTCCTGTCATCCACACTCCAGGGATCACATGATCCAGTATTTGTTTTGATTGTCAGCTCGCGTGTGCGTGTGCGTGTGTGTGTGTGTGTGTGTGTGTGTGTGTGTGTGTGTGTGTGTGTGTGTGTGTGAGCTGTAGAGTGACTTGGGGGGCTGTAGAGTGACTTGGGGGGCTGTAGAGTGACATAGGGGGGATGTAGAGTGACATAGGGGGCTGTAGCGTGACATAGGGGGGATGTAGAGTGACATAGGGGGGCTGTAGAGTGACTTGGGGGGCTGTAGAGTGACTTGGGGGGGCGGGAGGGCTGTAGAGTGACATGGGGGGGCTGTAGAGTGAAGCTGTAGGGGGGTCTCACCCGCTATAAAAAGCAGCGTTTACGTGGGCGTGGAGTCTAAAATAAAAGCAGCTGTGAGTGTGAGCTCGTTGGACAGAGTTGAACACAGACTCCTGCTAGGGTGAGGGTTAGCTGCTAGGGTGAGGGTTGGCTACTAGGGTGAGGGTTAACTGCTAGGGTGAGGGTTGGCTGCTAGGGTGAGGGTTAGGTGCTGGATAAGTTTTGGGCTTGGAAGGACCTGCAGGGCAGCCGGGGGATTCTACTTTACTGAGCTTCTCCTTTTATACAACACTACACTTACCTGGTAGGTGGTGCCATGACCTGGGGAACATGTTGCTTTTCCCTTGGTGTGTGTGTGTGTGTGTTGCATCACCAGACCTGCGGATAATTATTCTATTACAAAAAATATTATTTTCATGTTTGCACGTCAAATTGGTTGGTTTGTGATCTTGAGTCTCATAGAGATGGAAGTTATGAGTATTTTTAGAGATTCAGATCTTTACAATTCGTTCAATTAAAAGATTTGTTTTAAAGACTCGTTCACCAAGTGGTTTAGTGACATTGGTTTTCCCAAAATGACGATACGCAACAAGATTATATTCCCTGCTATCACTAAGGTAGCAAACTGACTTTCAGAAAACTTCAGTAATGTAGTTAATAATAATAAGAATCATCATATTTACTTATGTGCCCTGGTTATGTTTAACAAAACAAATGTTCACACCCATTGATAAGACCAGCATAAGCATGCACAATCATAAAACCCCTTTGTTGAATATTCGCTGTTGTGTTGTTGCTAGCTTCCCGATAGAGCCCCTAAACCCAGGCTAGCATCATCGCTAGCATCCAGATAGAGCTCCTGCGCCCAGGCTAGCATCGTGGCTAGCATCCAGATAGAGCTCCTGCGCCCAGGCTAGCACCGTTGCTAGCTTCCAGATAGAGCTCCTGCGCCCAGGCTAGCACCGTTGCTAGCTTCCAGATAGAGCTCCTGCGCCCAGGCTAGCACCGTTGCTAGCTTCCAGATAGAGCTCCTGCGCCCAGGCTAGCACCGTTGCTAGCTTCCAGATAGAGCTCCTGCGCCCAGGCTAGCGTCATTGCTAGTTTCCAGATGGAGCTGCTGAGCCCAGGCTAGCACCGTCGCTAGCTTCCTGTTTATTGTACTGCACTACACAACAAATACAACACAAACGAGGAACACAGTTAAGAGCAGCTGTTCATAACTACGCATCATCCTGACATTTAGCATTTTAACTTCTGCAGTTTAATTGCGTCTTTCAGAGAGAAATCCGACTCTTTATGGCAAAGTTTAAAATAGCGTCTTGTTTTATTTTAGCATGCTGGCCGATGTGGCGCCATGATTACTTCACTTTCTTGACATCCGAGCCGTAGCCCTGCCCCCTCATCATGGGATAGCCCGCCACTGTGTGGCCGCATCCTCTGAGCCACACTCACACACTCCCTCACTCACACCAGAGTCAGGAACCAAACTAAAAGAAGCAACTTTTTAAATAGTCCACGGCTGTACATGGGATGTGTGTGTGTGTGCGTGTGTGTGTGTGTGTGTGCGCATGTGTGTGCTGTACTTGAAAATAACCATATTTTTAGGGGGTGTCAATGATAGTCCGCATTTGTCTCTTCAACCCGTGATTGGTTGACACTGAAATACCCGTCATGATTGGTTGACACTAGCATATCGTCATGATTGGTTGACACTAACATATCTGTCATTCCTGCCTCACTAAAATAGACCTCCTTTCGGGAGCTCGGTTACAAATCAAAGTGCGACAGGGAATGGGAAATAATCAAAATATGTTTTCATTATACATTTTGGCAACACATTTCTGTGAACTTTAATCTCAAATCTGTATTTTTGGCAGCTGTTTTACTAATGTTATACTGAATAATAGATTCAGTCCAGTACTCACACGGGTTCTCTCTCCAATTAAAATCACAATACTAAAAATTATTCGGATGTTTTCAAGAAAATCGTACATAACTTTTTATCTTCCGTCTACAAAATCGCTTTGTTCTTTGTGTAATTTCTGGCTTATAAGAAATATCCCCTAATTTGAATCCTACCCTCAGTGCCAGAGTGAAGCAATGTTATGCTAATACTTAATTGCAACCTGCTCGTCCCCTTATAGTTTTACCATTCCCCTGGCCATGTCTACGTGCTTAAATATGGGGCATCTTTTTTTGTATACAGAGCATTTATTCATCAAATAAATGTTTTGAATAAGTTGTCAACATTGTTGATGATCCCACAATGTATTCTGTAAAAGACCATGAAGAACACACACACACACACACGTTGTACAAGTCATACTGTGTAGTGTTGGCAAACGTTTTTTTGTGTGACAAGTGACAAATGCAGACTACGTTGCTGATACAAAATTAGCATTCATAATGTAACCCGGTTAAAAATATTAAGCAATATCATTTCATCCAAGCATATAAATAGTGTGATTAAAAAGGTTGAAATTCATTAAAATGTTATAAAAGTGTTAAAAGCAATTTAAAAATATATATTATATGTTTATTGTTTTATTTGAAAAATAATGTATCTGTAAAAACAGTATGTACCAGCATTTATGGGGTTAATTGAGATCGACCGGAACGTAACATCGCAGGTGTTGCAGGACGGACAATTAAAAGAGTAGGGAAAAGACCGAGAGAGTATGGCTGAAGAGAGAGAGCGGCGGAGCGAGAAGGAAGAAGACAGAAGAAGAAAGCAGTAACGAAAAGAGACTGTTTATTCTAGTTTGTGACCAAGTTAGTGGAGGCGTTCAACACGGACTCTCCAGAAGACTAAGTGGTGACTTTCCAGTGTGTGTGAGTGAACTACTCAACCAGTGCGGACGACGTGACGCTAGCAACTAATTCAGTAACTAGCATCTCACACGTGACTGTGCTAAGTTAGCAGCAAGCTACCTGTTCGGCAGTGACTGTGGGAAAAGTGAGCGTGGAGCTGCAGACGACGAGCGAGCACCGCGACATCGGCAGTGACGGGTCTTCGTTTCCTCCGGACGGATCTTCTCCTCAACTCACCTCTTCTCCTGCCATCAGCCCGTGTGCATGGATACAACGCTGGTCATTCAGGTACCTTTTTCTTTTCTGTGGCCCAGTCGGGGTGAAGCAGCCAGTGTGTTTTAAGGCTTCCACGAACCCAAGCTACATCCAGGCCTGCATCGATGCACTAAAGGGGTACCCTGGTTTATTTTCCATAAGTTAATAGAGTGCCGGCTTTAGTAATTAAGGTGTGTGGGCCCACATTTTGCATTTAAGTGAATGTAAGGTTTTGCATTGATCCATTGGGGTTAAAAGTTTATTGATATGTGCATATATTTTGGTACAGTGTTTTTCTAAAACAAAACAAAGAATATTTCATTTACTGTGTTTTCCTTAAAAAAGAGGGTTAATTCATTGATTGTGTTTCCTGTGAGAAAAGGGACAATTCAAACAGTGTTTACCTTAAAAAGAGGGAATTTATTGTGAAGGTTTAAAAACAAAAAGAGCATTCATAGGTATTTTATGTTTACATTGCCTTAATCATTTCTTAAGTAAATAATTGAGAACTTGTTTTCTAAAATCTTGTGTTTGGGTATTTCATTACTTACCTTAAAGGAGTAAATCATTCATTTCTGAGACATACAGAGTTCTGAAGGGTTTAAAATCTTTGTTAAAAATAGAGGTTAAAGGTGAAGTCATAGGTAAGTTAAAAACAGTTCATGTGTGTAATTTAAAACAGAGAGATTCAAAACAAACATTAAAACTGAGTTAATCAGGGTTAAGAATAGTTGATAAATATATTAGAAGAACCCAAAAGCCCTGCCCTCATCGCTATGACTACCGAGGGGAGCGCTACATAAAATGGAGGCACCGCTGGGATAGTTTTGGATTTCTCAGTTTTAAAAAAAAAAAAAAAGAAAAGTATAAAAATTAAACCTAAAGGAAAAAAGTTAGCGTTAAAGGCAAAGTAACTAAAGTGCTAACCTGATTTATAAACAGCATTAACATGGCAACAACAGAACTAGTGTCAGAGTTAAAACGCTGGTGCCGTGGTGAGGGTTTGGATGAGACGTATGCGCTTATGACCATCGTCCCAGAAGAAGTAGAGATCCATGAAGTGGAAGAAACACTGGAAACTATCAAGTCTTTGGGACGGGTGCGTGTCCGTGGGAGAAACTTCCGTGCAAGACTAAACCAACGGATGGTTTTGTGTGAAAGTAGAGAGACTGTGAAAGAGGAGAGTGTTCCTCCTGAAGTTAAACCGGCTGATGGTGGAGAGGCGTGGCCTGTTATCATCATTGGAAAGGCACAGGCAGCTGCTGAAGAGTTTAACAGTAAACTGAAAGGGTTGCTGCAGGCTGAAGGTAAAACAATGGAGGACCTCCAATCACTATTCCCCAGTACACCCCCACCCACTAGCTCCACTGAATCTATCCTTCGCGCTGTCGGAGATTTGTTGGACAAGACAACTAAACCAGCTGATGGAGGGAGTTATGGTCGACTACGCATGTTCTCAGGAGCTCTACCAACGCCGCCAGGTGAGGAACCGTTTGACCATTGGCTAGAGCAGGCATGGCTTCTGGTGGAGGAGACTGAATGCTCGGACAGAGAAAAAAGACGCAGACTTATTGGAAGTTTAAAGGGGCCCGCACTAGAAATTGTGAAAGCAGTGCGGCACGCAAATCCTGATGCCAGCCCAAAAGAGTGCTTGGAAGCCCTTGAAAGTGTGTTTGGAAGTGCTGAGTCCGGTGATGATCTCTACTTTGCTTTCAGATTGATGCAACAGCAAAAAGGAGAGAAACTATCAGATTTCCTTCGACGTCTAGAGAGGTCTCTAGCCAAGGTGATTCAACGAGGTGGTCTTCCTGCTAGCTGCATGGATCGAGCCCGACTGGAGCAACTGCTAAGAGGTGCTATCGCTTCGGACCTGATGCTGATCCAGCTGCGCTTGAGAGAAAGGAAGGCTGCACCCCCAAACTTTCTACAGCTTCTGACTGAGATTCGTGCTGAAGAAGAGTATGAGTCTTCTAGAAAGAAGCTCAGCGCTTCAGTACACCAAGTGCACGTTAATCCAGAAGTGGATACACGGCAAGCTGAGATCCAGAGCTTAAAGGCGGAAATAAAAGAACTGAAATCAATGGTTGCATCAGTAGTGACCCAATCCACTCCAGTCAAAGAGGATTACAGGGAGACTACACCCATCAATGCACCGCCTGGACCCGAGAACCGGCAAGACGCCGAGCTGGCTGCCTTGAAAAAAACAACTGAAAAGACTAAAGCAGAAAACTAGCAACAAGATGTCTGAACAAGACGCTGCAGTTTCAACCATGGAGGTTTCAAAACAGTACTCCAACTCTCCCAAAGGAGCACCGAAAAAGTCAGAAGACAATTTCTGCTACAGGTGTGGTGAGAGCGGACATTTTGCCACCAAGTGCCGCAACCCTGAAAATCAAACCAAAGTTATCAGAAAGCTAATTCATGCTTTAAAGATGACAAAAGACAAACAGCAGTCTGGCGATTCCACTGCCAGTGAAGTGAACTGTGGGGTCAAGAAAAGTGCTGTTACCTCATCGGAGCCGGCTGGCATCCCTGAAGGCTTGATTGGTCCACCCAGTATCGTACCTGTGAAAGTAAATGGACATTGCTGTGATGCGTTGTTTGATAGTGGCTCGCAGGTCACCATTATCTTCGAGTCTTGGTATCAAACTTACCTGTCTGATGTTCCCATACGTCCTGTGTCTGGTTTAGCTCTGTGGGGACTAAGTGAATCCGAGGGCAGTTATCCCTACCGTGGGTACGTAGTGGTCGACGTTGAATATCCAGCAAAGGTTGCAGGTGCCGACCAGACAGTGACCATCCTTGCTCTTATCTGCCCCCAGCCCCGAACTGCAGACCAGACTCCTGTCATTGTAGGGACCAATGCCAGTCACATCCGACGTCTTGTGCAGCAATGTAAAGACAACGGCATTGACATCACACAGACACTGGGGATACAGTGTTACAGAGACAACAATCCAACATCAACTATCACAGCCACAGCCCTGGAAGAGAAAGATGATGTTGGCTGTGTGTTATGGCAAGGCCCTGGCCCACTGACTCTGCCCCCTGGTGGTGACTGTAGTGCAGTCTGCAAAGTCGAGTACAAACACCAAGTCGACAAACAGATCCTGATGGTGGACTCGTCTCCTCTAACGTCACTCCCTGCTGGTGTGCTACTTCAGCCAATGGTGGTGCCCAGCGAAGACGTGAACGTCAGCCATTTCAGAATCCTGGTCCAAAATGAGTCCTTGACAGAGACTGTTATACCAGCGGGAACAGTTATCGGGCATATGTATCTGACAGATGCAGTTACTCACCTTTCTCCGTCCAAGACAGCTGACACCGAGTTGGATCCAAACCTGATCAACTTTGGAGACTCGCCTGTCTCGGAGGAGTGGAAACAGAGACTCCGTCAGAAGCTATCCACAAGGTCCCAGGTGTTCTCGCTTCACGAATGGGACGTCGGATTGGCAAAGGGAGTAGAGCACATGATCCGGATGTCAGATCCACGGCCGTTCAGGGAGCGCTCTCGTCGCCTGGCCCCAGCTGACCTGGAAGACGTGAGAAAGCACCTCCAAGAACTGTTGCGTGCAGGGATCATTAAAGAGTCTCGTAGTCCCTATGCATCCCCAATCGTGATTGTTCGCAAAAAGACCGGAGCCGTGAGAATGTGTATTGACTACCGATTGTTGAACAGCCGAACAATCCCCGATCAGTACACTACACCTTGTATTGATGATGTGTTGGATTCAATGACCGGAAGCAAGTGGTTCTCCGTTCTTGATCTGCGGAGCGGTTATTACCAAATTGCTATGGCTGAGGAAGATAAGGAAAAGACGGCATTCATCTGTCCACTGGGGTTCTTCCAGTTCGAGAGGATGCCGCAGGGGATAACTGGAGCCCCAGCCACATTCCAGAGATTAATGGAGAGGGCTGTGGGTGACATGAATCTGCTGGAAGTCCTTGTCTACCTCGACGATCTGATAGTATTTGGCCGAACTTTAGAAGAGCATGAAGAGAGACTTCTTAAAGTTCTTGATCGTCTGGCAGAGGTTGGATTAAAAATCTCGTTCGACAAATGTCAGTTCTGCCTCCCAAAGGTAAAGTACCTTGGACATATCGTGTCGGCAGATGGAGTATCGCCTGACCCATCCAAGATAGAGGCAGTTACCACTTGGCCACAGCCTACGCACCTGAAGGCTCTTCAATCCTTCTTGGGATTTTGCGGATATTACCGCCGTTTCATCGCCAATTATGCCGCCATTGTCAGGCCATTGTCTGAACTCACAAAAGGCTACGCTCCAACCCAGAGGGGCAAGAAACCTGAGAAAGACAACACAAAGACTTACCTCAAAGAGTCCGAGCCTTTTGGTGAGCGATGGGACCAGTCCTGCACCGAGGCGTTCCACGAGATTATCCACTGCCTTACCCATGCACCTGTGTTGGCCTTCGCGGATCACAACAAGCCATACGTCCTGCATGTAGACGCCAGCTTGAAAGGGCTTGGCGCCGTCCTATATCAGGAGCACAGTGAGGGTCTGAGACCAGTTGCCTTCGCCAGCAGGAAGCTGAAGACATCTGAGAGGAACTACCCCGTTCACCAGCTGGAGTTCCTGGCCCTTAAGTGGGCGGTTGTGGATAAATTCCATGACTATTTGTATGGGGTCAGATTCACAGTACGTACGGACAACAACCCGCTCACGTATGTACTGTCGACCGCCAAGCTCAGTGCTGTGGGGCACAGATGGCTCTCTGCCTTATCCACCTACGACTTCGATGTCAAGTACCGACCAGGCAGGCACAACATAGACGCAGACCTGCTCTCGAGGAACATGCCTGATGAGAGTTCAGAGGAATGGACGACCATACCACAGTCTGGTGTGAGATCCATCTGCAAACGAATCTGCATCCCTGGTACTGCGGGCAGTCCACCGAGGTATGTAGATCAGTTGGGAGCTTCTCCTGAATGCGTGCCCGATGTCTTTGCATTCCCGACTCACCTGGGGTTGAAATCATTGGGACAAATGTCGAAGCAGGAGCTGATAGAAGCTCAAGAGGATGATCCAGCCATCCAACTTGCCATCCAAGCGGTTAAAAATGGAAAATGGCCTGAAGAAAATGGATCCAGCCCTGAGAGTTTTCGTCTTAAAAAAGAGATGGGGAAGCTAATGATGAAGGACGGGCTACTCCATCGCTTAAGCAAGCGACCCTCCGGAAAAGAACTGACTCAACTTGTCTTGCCAAGCGGGTTCAGAGAACTGGTGTTGAAAGCCACGCACGATGATCTAGGACACCTTGGTATTGAAAGAACTACAGACTTGTTGAGAAGCCGATTCTTTTGGCCGAAGCTTGCAAGCGATGTCGAGCAATACATAAAGAACTGTGGAGCGTGTGTCACGCGGAAGACCCCTTGTCATAGGGCAGCACCTTTGCATCATATTTCGAGCAGTGGACCAATGGACCTCGTGTGCATTGACTTTCTTTCAATGGAACCAGATTCTGCAGGCATTGGAAATGTTTTAGTGGTCACGGATCATTTCACTCGTTACGCCCAGGCTTTCCCTTCCCGAAATCAGAAGGCGCAAACAGTGGCGAAGATCCTGGTGGACAAGTATTTCTTGCATTATGGTCTGCCAGCAAGAATCCACTCCGATCAGGGGAGAGACTTCGAAAGCCAGCTAATCAAAGAGCTTTTGAAGATGATGGGGATCCGGAAATCACGGACTACCCCTTACCACCCGCAAGGAGATCCGCAGCCCGAGAGATTTAACCGAACTCTTCTTTCCATGCTGGGAACCCTGGGGTGTGAGAAGAAAAAGCAGTGGAGCAAACATGTTGGTTACCTTGTTCACGCCTACAACAGTACCAAATGTGACAGTACAGGGTACTCACCCTATTTCTTGATGTTTGGCCGCGAAGCAAGGCTTCCCGTAGACTTGTGCTTTGGAACCTCTCCTGATGGCGAAGCGGAGGGTTGCCATTCACGCTATGTAGCCAAGCTGAAAGATGACTTGCAAAGAGCCTACAAGCTTGCTTCTGACACAGCCTACAAGACACATCAGAGGAACAAAAGATCCTATGACAAAAGAGTTGGATTCCAAACCCTGGAGATCGGTGACAGAGTGTTACTGAGGAACTTGGGACTGAAAGGAAAACATAAATTGGAGAGTCGTTGGAGTCCTATCCCTTACGTGGTTCTAGGAAAGATGCCCAACCTTCCAGTGTACAACGTGAAACCGGCAGATGGAGGAGGAGGAGTCAAAACTCTCCATCGTGATCATCTCCTTCCAATCGGACAGTTGGTAAGAATGCCGACATTGGAGGTTGAGGACAAGTCACATGTCAAGACAAGAACAAGAGCTGAGACACAAAAGAGATCAAAGAAAGTCTTACCTGAAGTACAGAAAGTTCTTCAAGAGATGCAAGAGAGCATGGATTCCTCTTCGGATGTTGAGTATTATGGACCTGAAAAACCCTATAGTACTTACCTGAAAGAAATCCTGGAAAAGGAAAGAGATACTGCTGGACAGTCAAATCTCATCCAAGATGATGGTGATTCTTCTCAACAGTCAGATGGAAATCCTGCTGAGGACAGCTTGTCAGAGGACGAAAGTGTGGAGGAGGAACACAACAGCGTGAGAGAAGAGGATGGAGATCAAGATTCTGAGGAAGAAAGTGATCCAGAGTCTGATAACCCTTGCCACGATAAGCACCCCGAGACAGTCACTAAGACAAAAGTGATTAGCAAACCTGAAAACCGTCCAAAAAGAATAGTGAAACCAGTCATCAGGTTAACTTATGATGAGCCTGGTAGAGGTAAAGATCAGCCTCTCACTATTGTACATAGAGGAGTTGTCATTAAGATTGGCAAGAGTTAATTTAAACAAGGTCATGCACCCTTTCCACTAGTTACCATTAAAATAAAAAGTTCATTATGGTTGATGAGGACATCAAAGACTTTTACAAGGGGGAGGGTGTAACCCGGTTAAAAATATTAAGCAATATCATTTCATCCAAGCATATAAATAGTGTGATTAAAAAGGTTGAAATTCATTAAAATGTTATAAAAGTGTTAAAAGCAATTTAAAAATATATATTATATGTTTATTGTTTTATTTGAAAAATAATGTATCTGTAAAAACAGTATGTACCAGCATTTATGGGGTTAATTGAGATCGACCGGAACGTAACATCGCAGGTGTTGCAGGACGGACAATTAAAAGAGTAGGGAAAAGACCGAGAGAGTATGGCTGAAGAGAGAGAGCGGCGGAGCGAGAAGGAAGAAGACAGAAGAAGAAAGCAGTAACGAAAAGAGACTGTTTATTCTAGTTTGTGACCAAGTTAGTGGAGGCGTTCAACACGGACTCTCCAGAAGACTAAGTGGTGACTTTCCAGTGTGTGTGAGTGAACTACTCAACCAGTGCGGACGACGTGACGCTAGCAACTAATTCAGTAACTAGCATCTCACACGTGACTGTGCTAAGTTAGCAGCAAGCTACCTGTTCGGCAGTGACTGTGGGAAAAGTGAGCGTGGAGCTGCAGACGACGAGCGAGCACCGCGACATCGGCAGTGACGGGTCTTCGTTTCCTCCGGACGGATCTTCTCCTCAACTCACCTCTTCTCCTGCCATCAGCCCGTGTGCATGGATACAACGCTGGTCATTCAGGTACCTTTTTCTTTTCTGTGGCCCAGTCGGGGTGAAGCAGCCAGTGTGTTTTAAGGCTTCCACGAACCCAAGCTACATCCAGGCCTGCATCGATGCACTAAAGGGGTACCCTGGTTTATTTTCCATAAGTTAATAGAGTGCCGGCTTTAGTAATTAAGGTGTGTGGGCCCACATTTTGCATTTAAGTGAATGTAAGGTTTTGCATTGATCCATTGGGGTTAAAAGTTTATTGATATGTGCATATATTTTGGTACAGTGTTTTTCTAAAACAAAACAAAGAATATTTCATTTACTGTGTTTTCCTTAAAAAAGAGGGTTAATTCATTGATTGTGTTTCCTGTGAGAAAAGGGACAATTCAAACAGTGTTTACCTTAAAAAGAGGGAATTTATTGTGAAGGTTTAAAAACAAAAAGAGCATTCATAGGTATTTTATGTTTACATTGCCTTAATCATTTCTTAAGTAAATAATTGAGAACTTGTTTTCTAAAATCTTGTGTTTGGGTATTTCATTACTTACCTTAAAGGAGTAAATCATTCATTTCTGAGACATACAGAGTTCTGAAGGGTTTAAAATCTTTGTTAAAAATAGAGGTTAAAGGTGAAGTCATAGGTAAGTTAAAAACAGTTCATGTGTGTAATTTAAAACAGAGAGATTCAAAACAAACATTAAAACTGAGTTAATCAGGGTTAAGAATAGTTGATAAATATATTAGAAGAACCCAAAAGCCCTGCCCTCATCGCTATGACTACCGAGGGGAGCGCTACAATAAGATCATACCATCTAGTAATGATGCCATCTAGCTTTTAAACAACATGCATGTCATTTTAAAAAAGCAGTGCTCTGCTGGCTGATTCAACTGGAGAGCAGAGGAGGGTATTGGAGGCTCAATTGAACTAATTAGAGTGGATGGAGATGGAGAGTTGAGGAGTTTGTGCCCCAGAGCTGCAGAAGTCTAGCCTGGCAAGCCAGACCTACATCAGAAAGATGTAAGGTCTGGCTCAGCTCCATTGGCAGTGTGGGCGGGATAAACGGTTGTCTTTCAAGTTCCCTCTGCACGCAATAGGATAGCGCTACAACCAATCAGAGCAACGAAGAAGGTGACGTAGTCAGAGCGACGGCTCTGACTACGTAATTAATCAAAACTCCGAATACATATTTCTTTTCGAGGAAAGACTTCAGTGCCGTTCTTTGTTCTTTTCTCAAATAAAATGTTAACTTCAAGTCTTGAAGTGTCGCGGCCAAAGCCGAGTCGAAAGACAGCCGTTCGCCAGCAGCAGCAGCCATTGTTTACCTCTAACACGGAACCATTGCAACTCTGTCGTCATGGTAGCCCGGCTTCCGACTCCGCCCCTCACGCTGTGATTGGTCAGACATACTTGGTGTTTCCAGCACCAAAAAGCCGACGGAGCCGTGCTAGACCTACCTAGCTGCCAAATACATTTGCTGCCGCTAGGGGGTGTCTAGAGTTCTAGGCTAGCAGAAGTCTCCTCCTCCACAAGGATGTGAGACCACAAGCCAGCTGGAGCTTGGTTTAATTCCGTTTTAATTCCATGGTTTTGTTGGTACGGCAAAGAATGAAATGGGGTCGGCAGTACATCATTCACAGCGTCATTCTCTGGTCCGAGTTGCATTATTATTAGCATCCATTAGCTATTCTTAGCATTCCAGCATCTAGCCAGCACACCGCCAGGAAGTCTATTTTGGATGCGAAAATCCAAAAACATTATCGTTGATCAGGACGTGTTGTGTACTCCTCGCCTGACCTGACCGACTCCTCGCCTGACCGACTAACAATTGTTAAAAGTAGAAAATTTATAAAACTATATCATGAATGTGTAATTCTATTACACATTTTTACTGCCAGTTCGTCACACTCACGTACACTACAGTGGTCGAGAATTGAAGATGTAATTTCGAAATTAGCATTTGACCAACATGTCAATATTGTATTCTGGTTCATATGTAGTTTGGAAAAAGATTCCAGGTCCAGGCACTCAGTAGGATGCAAGAAGTCTGAGCATAATTATAGCATGGGTTTCAGGTGGGCACACCTGAAACCCATGCTATAATTATGCTCAGACTTCTTGTTCCAAACACCCTGATGAAGGCTGATGAGCCGACACGCGTTGGTGTTTTTTAATGGTTTAGCCCTAACAAATAAATGATACTTTTTGCATCCTACTGAGTGCCTGGACCTGGAATCTTTTTCCAAACTACATATGAACTTTTAACCCTTCCAAGAGCACCAGAGGATACAAGGGATACCTGTAGCGCTCCAGCTCTCCTTTTGTATTGTATTCTGGTTGTTGATTGGTTCTTTTATGTTGTTGATGTCCGTGTTGGAGCATCATTTTCCGTGTTTTGTCCAATAACAGATTAGCATGACAAAAAATGAGGTAAATGAAATTGATATAAGATCCCACCCTAAGGAGAGACAGCAGGAGCCCGTCCTCCTCTGCTCCCCACCACCACTTCACACAGTCTGGTCTGCCCTTTCCCCTCTTGCCTGCCCTGCAGGGGTCGCTGTTGAAGTATTTGAATCAGAATTTCAATAATGGATTTTTTAAATATATATATATATATATATATATATATATATATATATATATATATATATATATCATATCAGCCAGACATCCCATTGAACAGAGGGCTTGTACCATAGTTATTATGACATCATTTATTATTACAGTACCTAATATATAATGCCATAATACATAATTATTATGATATAATTTATTATTACAGTACCTGATTTATAATGGCATAATACATCATTATTATGACATCATTTATTATTACAGTACCCTGATTTATAATGCCATTATACATAATTATTATGACATCATTTATTATTATAGTACCTGATTTATAATGCTATAATACACTTTTTTTTTTTACAAGCATCAGCTATAAACAATAAACATATACAATATTTTAACGTCTGCTCTCCCTGATTGGCTTGTTAAGCATTAAGGACCGCCCACTGTGCAGACATTTTTCAAATTGCTTTTTTATTAACATGTTTACAAGTTTCTGTTTGTTTTCCATTCTTATTTGCGTTGTTTTGTTAACCTTGGGTACCTGGACAGTCATGGCGTCTCTGCCTTGCTGTAGGAAAGCAGAGAAGATGGGGGTGGGGGTCAGTACTTTTGATGGTGGTGGTGGTCAGTACTTTTGATGGTAGTGGTGGTCAGTTCTTTTGATGGTGGTGGTCAGTTCTTTTGATTGTGTTGGTGGTGGTCAGCACTTTTGATGGTGGTGGTGGTCAGTACTTTTGATTGTGATGGTGGTCAGTACTTTTGATGGTAGTGGTGGTCAGTTCTTTTGATGGTGGTGGTCAGTTCTTTTGATTGTGTTGGTGGTGGTCAGTTCTTTTGATGGTGGTGGTTGTCAGTACTTTTGATGGTGGTGGTGGTCAGTTCTTTTGATTGTGTTGGTGGTGGTCAGTTCTTTTGATGGTGGTGGTTGTCAGTACTTTTGATGGTGGTGGTGGTCAGTTCTTTTGATTGTGTTGGTGGTGGTCAGTTCTTTTGATGGTGGTGGTCAGTACTTTTGATGGTGGTGGTGATCAGTACATTTTATGGTGGTCGTGGTCAGTACTTTTGATGTTGATGGTCAGTACTTTTTTAATACATGGAGCTTACAGTCACCACTAACCTCTTCCACT
This sequence comes from Merluccius polli, assembly GCA_030340625.1. NCBI lineage: Eukaryota > Metazoa > Chordata > Actinopteri > Gadiformes > Merlucciidae > Merluccius > Merluccius polli. The sequence goes on from JAOPHQ010001429.1 coordinate 199,064, forward strand.
CACTGTGAAATACTACTTTTTCTTTCTGCTGTAAACTAATTTAGAGCTAACTTAATCAAACATATATATATATATATATATATATATATATATATATATATATATATATATATATATATATAATATTAAATCTCATAAGGAAGCAAAACTAAACAATCAACTATGTAGCTGTGATGTAAACAAAGTGTGTCAAAAGAGAGGGCGAGCAATATAGTCAAAGAGAGAGCGAGAGATAGAGATACTGTGTGGTCAGTGCAAAAGAGAGATAGTTAAAGAGAGAGTGTGAGTGAGTGAGTGAGTGAGTGAGTGAGTGAGTGAGAGAGACAGAGACAGAGACAGGTATTATAGCTTCATGTTATTTCTGATGATGGCCGCTGGCAGTGGGAGCTGGCAGCAAAATAGCATAATTAAGGCATCCTTTTGATTCCCGGCCTGGTAGCGATGGTTGCTAGCTAATGGTAGCTAGCTAATGATAGCCAGCTAATGGTAGCTAGCTAATGCTATTTCCCTGCCCCATTAGGTCATGGAGGAGTTGGAGGTCTGTTCCCTGCCTGGGGGACTTGCCAGTGTGAGAAAACAATTTGAGAGCCAAGGCACTGCATCATCATCATCGTCACACAGTGTTACCCAGGTGCACTTTCATCACAGAACCGTACAGGTACAGCAATTCAGTAAAGATTTGTTGTCAAACTAACAATGCATGAAAGAAACATTAGCGTTGATGTTTAAATGTCATACGCTCTAAAACTAGTCTTCGCTAGTCTTTGCTGCAGCTGCAGTCGGAACATGGATGTAAGACCAGTATGTGTCTGTATGAGTGTTTGTGTTCGTGGCACATACTCACACGTGACTGTTTATGACAACCCGGCATCGGTGTTCACAGGAAGGGTCTAACTCTGAGGTGGTGGTGATGAGCAGCGCTAGGCAAGTCCACCCAGGCAGCCAGCAGCTGCACTTCAATCAGGAACACGAGGTAGGACAGCATGTTGTTGCCATGGTGACAATGTAGGACTTCTGACACCTTTGTAACAGGAACTCATTTTTTTAACAAAAGCAAAAGTTAGAATTGTTACAATACTGTTATTTCTTTAGGAAATGATGTCATCGCTTTACTTTTTGAAAGTAAAGCGATGACTAAAGTGAATTTGTAACATTTAGCATGTTTAACAATTTTCTTTTTACACTGATTGCTTTGTGCTTTTTGTTCTTTTGTTTGACAGATAACACACAGTGCTAATAATATGGAATCCAGTTATGAAAACCATAATAATGAAACAGGTAAGATACAGTTTGGTATGATTTATGAATATTTTCCATATAAACTGTTAAGTCAATTTGTATAACACAATGTATATGATTATTATCTGGTGTAGAAGACTTTCCGAGGTTTACTACAAAAGAACTGAGAGATCACTTTGAGAGAACCATCGAGGAGGCTGCGCCCAGCAAGCAAATGAAGGTCATTTCACTTTGTCTAATTATGCATATGCCAAAGATCAATATGAATATTCAGTAAACTGAAATCAAAGATTGTGTCTGTATTAATTATGATCTCAAATATTTTTACCATTTCTCATTTACACTCTGAGTCACAGATAAATACCATGAAATCCTTTTTGAAAACATCTTGAGGTTGACCATATCCTAAGGTTAAAATGAAAATCGATATGTATGATGATTATATTATTATATATATTATATACCATTATAACGACTCCCATACATATCCTGCTTGTTCCTCAAAAAGATTGGACGTGACATCAATAGATCAAAGTGGTCCTCTCATGTGACACAAAAGGCTGCAACCACTGAAGTCTATCAGGCATCAGCCACTAAAGAACTACAGCAAGAACATTTCAACACAAGCGCTTCCTTTGTGGGTTACGAGGAGGACTTCCCACCACCACCTCCCGAGGACTTGGACTATCTGCCACCCCCACCTCCTGACCTTCTCCAGGAGCCAACAGATATCCCAGAGTTCTGCTACACCCCAGAGCCACCGGAGCCACCAGAGCCCATATCATCCAAACAACCACTTAATAGAGAGGCTTACTTCAAGCAGAGGAACATGTCCGAGTTAAAACGCCTTTACAAACACATTCATCCAGAACTGCGTAAGAATATTGAGCGAGAGTATTTCAGCGATAGTGAAATCCAGAACAACCACTTGGAGAGCCAAGACCACATGTATGAGGAGGAGATCAGCGGGAGTCCAGAAGAATATATCGAGTGGGACGAGGTGGTCCAAGGGGAGGTGCAGTCTAGGCGTTGGATGTTTGAAAACAAACCACTGGACGCCATTAAAGATGAAACTCTGGATGAGGACGATGACAACAGGAGAATAAGCCAACAAGAAATGATAGTGGGAAAGGACGTGAGGCGCACTGCTTGGATGTTCGAGACCAAGCCCATGGATACGTTGGGTTCTAATGACACTGACTCGACAGAGTTTAGAAATAAATGCAACAAGTTAGACAAAGGTGATGTCCGTGCTGCGGCTTGGTTGTTTGAAACTCAACCAATGGAAAGTCTCAATAAAATGCATGGAGAGGAAGATCTTACCAAAGAGATTGTTTTCACAGAAGAAGACGGGAATGCAACCATTTACATGATTGACAACAAATATATGGAAACCTTAGGTCACACCGAGACCATCGATGAAAGCCATTTGCTGAGTCTCAGGACAGTTTTGGAGGAAATCAACGGAGAAGTAAAAACGGTCACAAGTACCTTTGACACTCAATTCAAATGTGTCATTATGGGACAATCAAGCCAGATGTTGGAAATCAAATCTGTCCGGAAAGTTGAAACAGAACTGGAGCGCTCCATCGCTTCACGTTGGCTTTTTGACACCCAACCGCTGGATCTTGGAAATCAGGTTTCAACTCCATTGAAACTGGTGTGCAGCCTTTCCATGGAAGACAGCAGTAAAGGAGATTGGGGCAGGTGGTTGTTTGAGATCAAGACCATGAATTCTCTTGAGGAGTGGGAAAGCTCACATATGCAGAAGGAAGAAATCATTGGAGCTGATGTGCGTAAACACTGCATGGTATTTGAGACTCAGCCTATGGATTCCCTTAAAGATGATTCAAATGCCAGACAGCAGACTATTGAGGACGTTATTGGGGGAAATGTTAGATCGGCAAGAAACTTTTTCGAGAGCAGCCCTCAAGTAGCTAGAAAGAATTGCCTAGAGGTAGGAAAACTCAAAAAGACAACTAAGAACGAAGTAGAAAAGGGAGATGTGAGACACCAAAAATGGCGATTTGAAAGTCAACCACTGGAGCACATACGAGAAGACAGGAAAGAGGTTCTCAGGACTGTTAACGTTGAGGAAGACCTCACACAGGAGGATGGAAGCAGCTGCAAGGCAGACGTCCGTAAAAACTGCTGGGTGTTTGAGACACAACCTATGGATACTTTAAAAGATGATGCCAATTCTAGAATTTTGTCAAAAGAGGAGATCATTTCAGGGAATGTGCGATCTGCAAGACATTACTTTGAAACGACACCAGCTGATGAGTTGAAGGATTTAGCAGAAGTAGGGAAGTTGAAGAAAAACATTGCACTTGAGGAAGAGAAAGGGGATGTGAGGCACCAGAAGTGGCGCTTTGAAAGCCAACCCTTGGAGAACATAAGGGATGAAAAGAAAGAAGTAATTCGCACAATAGACCTTGAAGAAATTGATAAAGTGGATGTATTAAACTATAGGGAAATATTTGAGACCACTGATTTAAGCAGAAAAGATGACTCTCAGAAGATTCACATAGAGGGTGTAACCTCTGGTTCTGTGAAATCAAATACTCATTTGTTTGAATCCACTCAATTGTATGCAATGCAAGACAGCTCGGGGCACTATCATGAGGTGAGAACTGTACGACGCGAAGAGGTTGTCAAAGGAGATGTCACAACTTGCAAATGGATGTTTGAGACACGTCCAATTGACCAGTTTGATGAAAGTATAAGCAAATACCAAGTTATAAAGGGAATATCAAAACAGGAAGTGGAATCGGGCGATGTTAACACTGCCAAATGGTTGTTTGAAACACAACCTCTGGATGGTATTAAATACTTCAGTAATATTGAAGATGAAGAAACTGTGGATACAAGCAAAACTATTGAAATTGTCAAGGGCGACGTCAAAACCTGCAAGTGGCTTTTTGAAACTAAACCAATGGACCGCCTGTATGACAGAGTTAACTTAAAAAGCGAGGATGAGAGTTTAGAAGTAAAAAAGGGAGACGTCAAAACCTGTACCTGGCTTTTTGAGACACAAGCCCTTGATTCTATCCGTGATGAGAACGAAAAAGTTCTCAAAACATGTACTGCCAATCAAGAAGATGTTAGGGGGAAAGATGTAAAAATGGCCCGCTTCCTCTTTGAAACTGAGAATCTTGAGAAGCTCACAGGGAAAGACAGATGCTCCTTTAAGCAGGTCACTGAAATAGACATTGAGTCTGGAGATGTTTCAAGAAAGAAGTACATTTTTGAAAATCAAATGCAGGACATCATGACGTCTACATCCGAGGAAACCATGCAGAAGCTCAAAACCCTTCAGTCAGAGGATATACAAAAGGGAAATGTGGTGAACTGCAAATGGCTGTTTGAAAACCAATCCATAGATAAAGAGGAGTTCACAAGTAGCCACATTGTGGACGACGTGCAAGGTGGGAATGTTGACAAAGGACGTTTTATTTTTGAAACATATTCTTTAGATAAAATACAGGAAGCATCCTCTGATGTAGAGATGACAAAATTGCAGAATATGCTCAGAGAGGAAGAGAGAGGCGACGTGAGGAACTACACGATGATGTTTGAAACTCAGCCTCTTTATGCCATTCAGGACAAAGAGGGTCATTACCATGAGGTGACCACCGTAACTAGCGAGGAGGTCATGCGGGGGGATGTGGTCGGATCCCGATGGCTGTTTGAAACCAAGCCCCTGGACTCTATAAAAGACACAGATGAGGTCTATATCATCAAGTCTGTCACACAGGAGGATGCACAGAAAGGAGACGTAACTTCGGCCAGGTGGAAGTTTGAAACCCAGCCTCTAGATGGGATTGCTGAGGAAAAGAAGGTTTTAATAAAAACTGTGGACGATATCCAAGGAGGTGACGTGAGAATGAACAAGCATCGTTTTGAGTCAGATGCCCTGTCCCAGAGTTCGGTTAAGACAGTTAATGTCAGTGAAATACAAAAAGGTGATGTCAGGACAGCAAAATGGAGATTTGAAACCCAATCGATTGATAAGATAAAAAGTATGAGTGCAGAAAATCTACTTGAAACTGTTCAGAAGGAGGAAGTTGCAAGGGGGGATGTCAAACAATCTGTCTGGCTTTTTGAGAAAAATCCCCTTGACCACATCAAAGAGGTTGACGAGGGTAAAGCGACCCTCACGCAAGAAGAAATTCCAAAAGCGGACGTGAAGTCAACCACTTGGCTCTTTGAAACAACACCCTTTACCAACTTTAACGAAACAAATGTGGAAAAGACCGAAATCCTGGGTAAGAGTATTAAAAGGACCCTTGAGGAACTTTACAGTGAACAGATGGTGAGCTCAAAGGGAGTAATCATCGAAGCTGATGAAATTGGTGATGTAAGAATGGCAAAATACCAACTCATGAACAAAGACACCCCAGAGATTCAAAGGGAGCAGGTTATTAAGGGGGATCTGCAAAGTATTATGATGAAGCTTTTGAATAGACAGGAAACAAATGACAGGCAGATAACAATAGATTCCGAGGAAAAGGGTAACATCAGTTCAACAGTGCATCAACTGTTGAATCAAGCAAGTGAAAGCAGTGTTGAAAAAGAGGAAATATTAAGAGGTGACATCCAGGAGGCTGTAAACAATCTTTTTACAGACACTGGGTCAGGCAAACATGGAATACTCATCCAAGAGGATGAAAAGGGAGATGTGAGAATGACAATCTATTCCCTGTTGAATAAGGAAGACAACATAACCCTGGAAAAGGAGGGGGTAATCAGAGGGGACATAAAGAATGCTCTCCAGAAACTATCCAGCCATAGCAATATAGATCCGACTGTTGGGATTAAAGTTGATGACACAGAAAAGGGAAATGTGCGCTTCTACTCGACGTGCATTGAATCTGGGGCCGTTGACTTTTTAAAGCAACTCCATGTAGAAACCTGTGAGTCTGTCGCTGACATGGTAGAAAAAGAACAGATTATTGGAGGCGATATCAAGAGCACAAAAATGATCCTCTCCCAACATCAAACAGAAATCGGGCGTACTGTGGAAGATATTGTTCCTGGCGATGTTTACAGCACAGTCAAAGTATTCATGTCAGAGCCAAGCGTCTTACTGGAAGGTGTTCAAAAAGAGGAGATTGTCAAAGGTGATTTGAAAGCTGCTTTGAGCTCGCTTTCTGACTCTGTGAACCAGAGTGTAGCAATAGAAAAAGAAGAGGTCGTGAAAGGAGACATACCAAAGGCTCTGCGTTGCCTGGAGAGGGCTCAAAAACGCTACAAAGATGTTGAGAAGCCAGATATTATTCGGGGCAATATCAAAGATGCTATGAGATCTCTTGAGAAATCCGCAACTTCCAAAATCGAAGCTGTCGTGGAAGATTTAATTCCTGGAGATGTTAAGGCTACTCTGAAGTCTTTGGAGCAGGCGAAGCAAGCAGTGAGGGAGGTTGAGAAGGAAGAGATTGTAAGGGGTGATATTCACACAACAATGCAGTGTCTACAGGATGCTTCAAATGATAGGTGGACAAGTCAGCAGGAAATCGATGTGCAGGGAGATGTCAGAGGCACTATCCAGCTTTTCCTGGAGTCCCCGTCCTCACCAAGAATGCAAAGGAGGGCAAGCCTTGAAGGGGATGTCAAGATGTCGATCAAATCCCTGTCCGAGGACCATGATCAAACCCAGTTGGAGAAAGAGGAGGTGATTAAGGGGGATGTTAAAGGTACCATCAAGTCCTTGCTGGAGACCGCACAGCGGGAAACTCCCAAGGTTCACAGAAAGGTCAGAGTGAAACACAGCCGTTCCAATAAAAACCAGAATCATGATGGAAATATACAGAAAATAAAGACTGCATCACAAGTTGCATCACAGGAAAATTACACCACCTCCACTGAAGCCAAAGTTGAAAGCACACACGTGTGTTCTATGCAGCAGTCTTCTCAGCACACCACAGTGGTAGAACACAAAACTATTACCCAAAACCACGGTATCAAAACCTTGAAGACTGAGTTCCGTAATCTCAACAAAAACCCTAAAGGCATGATAAAGATGTCTAAAACCAAAGTTAAAAAGAGTGATGTTCACATCCCCAAACCAGGTCTGCCAGAGCCCGATCTACCTCTACCTCCACCACCTCCATCTGTTGCAGAAAGTGATCTGCCTCCTCCGCCCTCGCCTCCTCGTTCACCATTAGGGGATCCTGAGCTTGATCAGCTCCCTCCTCCTCCTCCACCAATAAATAATGATCAGGACATCCTTCCACCCCCACCTTCTCAGCAAGAGCTAGATAACATGCCAGCACAGGTAAAGCATCCCTCTCCAGCTAAAGCAAAGAAAATGACAGTCAGAAAAGTGAAAGCACCTAGCTTATGCCCTGTGCCAAAGTTGGAGCCTAAGGTGAATATAAGTAAAACACAAAAGGTAACACAAGAGACAATTACAACCACCAACAACACATCTGTGGTGGAAGTAAGCCAAACTGAATCAAATCACTCAACAAAACATGTTCCTTGTGAAATCCCTCCACCCCGTGAATCACCGAGACCATTGAAGAAAGTCTACATCCCAGTGAGATTTACACCTCCACCCTCTCCTCCACCTTCCATGAGAGGCAAGATGACTAAGTTTACCACTCCGTTAATTAAAGCAGAAGAAAAGTTCAAAATGTCCAAGGAGGACAGTACGCCCCCCACCACTCCAACACCGACCTACATACACGAGTCTGTCACAGCTGCCCTTGAAATGCTTTCCAGCCAAGATAACATCTTGGACCATACTGAGGACAGAGCTGAAAAGACTGTGTCAACCATTCAACCAGACTTGATCGTCGCCGATGTATCCAAGTGTATTGGAATAACAGACAGCAAGGTTGGCTCTATTCAGCAGACTTTTTCAAATGTAACTACTGTGAGACAACAGACACTTTCAACATCTACTGAGCATGTTATTTCAGGTTTCTCACAATCCACCCAGTCTATTACGACTAATCAAATCCACACATCCAACACTGATGTTAAGGAGATAGAAAATAAAGGCACTGGAACCGTAGTTAAGAAAGATGATACTCTGGAAGACAGCAAATCGAGCAAGTCACAGGAATCTGAGAGAAAGAAGAAAAAAGATAAGGAATCAAAAATACCTCAATCAAACACTGAGAAGAAACATGATGAGTCTCTCACCCAAGAAGAGGTCTCTGGTCCTCCAGTTAAAACCGCAAAGACCTCCAATGGAAAAACAGGGAAGTTATCCCAAAAGGCAAAGAAGAACAACAAGCATGAAAAGCAGACAAAAGAACCCAAGAAGGCTAATGAGAACGAGAAGACGAGAGGCGCACAAGTGAACGATTTGAAGGAGGAGGTGAAGGAACCTGTCGAAATGAAGGAATCTGTTGAGGTGAAGAAACCTGTCAACAAAGTGAAAACGGATGTTGAAGAGGACGTTCTGCACGCCGCTTCTTCTCCTTCTGCTACGGGGGTGGCTGCAACTGTCACTTCTGTTGCCACGGTTACTATTAATGCCACTGAAAACCAACCAGCAAGTTCATCAGGAACAAAAAAGAAAAAGAAGTCGAAAAAGTCAAAAGCTGCAGCACAGTTGGGTCAAAGTAAAGAAACATCCACAGAATCAAAGAGCCCTCCTACAGATTCAAAATCGCCAGTGTGTGAAAAATCCCTTGAAAGCCAAGAAACAATAACGGTGACCAATATGTGTAAAGATGTGAGTGGTGGAGGAAATATTCAGGTCCAGAAGGAAGTTGTTGTCACAGAAAGTACAGTGGAGCAGAATGTGTGTCAGGAAACGGTTAATGTTGAAAAGCAAGTACAGACCCAAGTCTTAACATCTAATCAGCAGAAGGCAGAAAGCAGGGATCTAACTATCACAGTTACAAGCAATTTAGAACAAAATGATCTTTTTAAGTGCACAACAGAGATAGAGAGAACAAAGGAGTCTCAGAGGCAAGAGGTGCAGTCATTAATCTCGCAAATAGCAGAGTTACAAAGGGAATCTGGAAAGACTAATTCAAAATCAGTGAAAACTCTACTCAATACGATTCCAGTATGGATCCTGAGTGAAGAGGAGAGATGTGATTTGGAATTATCTGCAATTGAAAATAATGTACAAAGGCTTGAAGAAATTGTTGTACATTTACAGAAACTATCAGAAGCTAAACTTTCATTTCTGCATGGAAATGACACTGTTGAAAAAATCGAGTGTGAGTCTATTTGTGAAAAAGTGGTCCCTTCTGGAGCGACAAAGAGAATATCAAAGATCAGTATTGGTTCCACAAAAGTTGACACCGGAACCAAGCAAAAGAAATTGCATGAAAGTAGAAAACAGGAAGCGAGTCAGGGAAGGTCATCTGAGCTTAGAGCTCCATCACCCTCACTGAGAACCCGCCCACCCTCGCCAACCTTCATCACAATTGAATCCACGCGGAGAACTGACTCACCTCAAACAATTACCCCATCGCCTCACCTGCTGCACCGACCGGCCACACCCCCCACTCCCCCGCCCCGTAGGTCGGTTACCCCCACGTCGCGCATCACCAGAATAACGCCATCACCTACTTTTGACCGAGTTGAAAGTTTGGCTCGGCTGAAGGACACAACAGCCAAGCTATCGCGTGGTGTGACGCCACCTCCTATTCTGCAATCCCAGCAGGTGATGGAGAAGAAGTCTGAGATTGTGGAATCTCCTGCATCATTCCACCGGCAAATCAAGATCGAGTCTCAAACCATGGTGGTCTCAGAGACATTGGATAACAAAGCTGAATGTAAGAATGAAAAGAAAGTAGAAAAGGATAAGGAACAGGAAAAGCCTGTTGATGATCTACCAAAGGCTGATCTAACACCTGTAAACATAGAAAAGATCACTAATACTGCTGGGGATAAAAGTGTAGATGTAAGTGTGCCTGAGTCAACCCTAGAGATGGATTTGTCATTCCAGGACATTGAGCAGGATGCTGTTCTGACATCAGAGCAAGTGGTTTTATCTGTAAAAGACAAGAAAGTGCTTTTTGAAGAGGCTCAGAAAGCTGAAATAAATAAGACCTACGTAAGGAAGAAACCGATTGATATTCCAGAACGCTTGGGGCCAGAGGTACAGGACTATGAAGTGGGACATGAGGAGAAAGAAATGGATGAGCCTCCCAGGGTGGATTTATCTGGTCTTGTCAACCGATTTGAGATACCAGAAGAACAAGTCTACACCAGAAAAGAACCAATCACACTCTCAAAATGCCTCGGTAATGAGACAGAAGTCACTAAAGCTGACAAAACAGCAAATATTGACCTTCTACAACAGGAACTGCCCGTGTTTGACATCCAGGCAATTAAGAATGTGTTCAAACTGGACCAGCAGAGTTCCTTGCTCACAGCAGAGAAAAGCCATCAGGAGGTGTTGGTATTGAGCTCAACAATAGACAGACCCAGGTCTCAGAACCATCAGCGGTCAAGGGAGAGTTCACGGCAGAACACCCCTGTTCCTTCACATGGGGAGTCATCCGAACCAACAGGCTTCTCTGAAACCAGCATAACCACAGAGCACTTCTCAAATGTCGACCACTTCGGTAACAAGACGGTGGGAACCAAGACCATGAAAACGGTCTCTGAATCCTCTGAGACATTATTGGACACAAAGGTTCCTTTCTCTTACGCCGATGTAGTCAAGAGGAAGGCTGCAAAGCCAATGGAGACCTATGACGAGGCTTCCACAGAGGAACTGCTGAAGAACTTCCAAAAGACGTGGACAGAAAGCGAGACGGTCTTCAAGAGTCTGGGCTACAGTGTCACTGAGGAGAAAACATCGCAAGTCGTGATGCAACTGACAGACTCTTCACTATCTGGTAAACTTCTCAGCAGCATGGCGGAAAAAAACAACTAATGGCATGTAATAGGAATGGATGGACGTTCTCGGAAAACCATTTGCATGTTTTGCATTGGACTTTTTTGTTGTTGAAACAATAAGAGTGTGAAATTGATGGGTTTTATTGTCTCTGAATATTTCCTAGAACTAATAGTGTGCAGAAAAAAGTGAAAAATGCTTTTTGGATGGAATAATACATGTGCTTTGTACTGCTTCCAATGGTATCCTTAAATAGCACAGTAATAATAATAATAATAATAATAATGAGAAAGGCTTTTGGAGGAGAATTAGCCAATTAACTTGGCAATTGCCTAGTAACTTGGTACAATTAGTATGATTAATTTGCCATTTAATGATGGTTTCTAGGCAGGTTGCTAGGCATGGTCATTGCAGGGTCTCTATAAAGGTTTCTTTTTAAAATAATTGTCAGTCATTATTTTTGCTTTATATTGCAGATTTATAAGAAAACTTAACAGCTATGGTGAAAAAGTCATGTCTAACATTGTAACCTTTGCATCTGCTTGATGTTGTTAAGAAATAAGTGAATAACCTGAACATGTGTTTCCTCTTTCTAAAAGATTCGGGTTCCGAAGTCAGAGCTATGTACAGTATGTCGGAGGAGGGTTTACCCCATGGATGCGCTGATCATGGACAGAAAAAAGTACCATAAATCCTGCTTCTGCTGTGAACACTGCTCCAGTATATTAAGGTAAATGCATCACCTCTTCTGCATATAATCAAACAAAAGGTGTTGCAATATATAAAAATGTGTTCAAACAAATTCTTAAAACATACCTTTTTAGGTCACCTTTCCTTCAATCAAGTAGTGTATTATTGCTTAAATCTCACACTTGAATTTCTGATTGTTTTTTTATTTCATTTTCCTTGTGTAGCATTTTATTGCAGTTTTGCACAGTGACAAAAACATGATATAAAGTTTGATTGATGTGAACTGTTCAGTTTAACAGCATTGTAGCGTCATCCATGCTGTGATGTTTTATTGTGTTTTTTTCAGCCTTGGCAACTCTATCTCTCTCCATGGACATTTGTACTGCCTGGTCCATTATAAACAGCTCCTCAAGTCCAAGGGGAACACTGACAGGCTTGGGCAGCCTGCTGTTCCTCTCCGCTCTGCAGACCAAGATGACTGGAGATATTCAGTTAGCAGCCTGGATTCAGCACATTTATTGGATGACACCAAACCAAACGCAAGTAAGATGTCTGTGGTTTGGCCCCCCCAAGCAGACCCCCCAATGAAAGGCTTCAAAATAGAGGAAGACATTCAGCTCACTAAACCACAATGGCCCCCTCCAGACAACCCCCCAACATCCCCCAAGCACCAGCACAGGAAGGCGGTCCCCAGAAGTGTCATTTGAAAGGGGCGAGACCTTCCAGATAGATTTGACAAACAAATAAAAAGGATTGGAGTCAGCAGGGGACAGTGAGGTTTGTAGTTAAGCTATTGTGATTGTAAAAGAAGAGAACGTGGTAGAAGGTAATATGGTTAAGTGTTAGAGAAGAGAACGTGGACAGAAGGAATACGTGAGAGGGTAAAATGTACATACATGTAAATTGTGTGCATATGGGTGTGTAAAGTGTGAGGTAAGTAAGTGCTATAGGGTTAGAGAGTAGAATACAGTAATGGAACATAGAGGTAGACATTCAATGGAATGCTGCAATTTAACAAACAGCTGACTTCCTTATTATGCAAAATACATTACAATTGGTCTCCATCTGTCAGTACATTAGTATGTAATATAATGTAGCAGTTTAAATCAACTGTAAATCGCCAGCGACTAAACAGTGTATTGTGTGATATTATCTCGTGTTGTTTACAGCCTGTTTAGGGAAACACGAGTCAAACCATTTGCAGTTTGTAAACTGCAAACATTAGTTCTTACTTGACTTGACAGACTAAACGATTAACTATTCAGACTATTAACACAGAAAACGCCCATTTTTTTCTGTTAATAGTCCATTTGTCATTATTTATATATTTGAAATGAATTTATCACTTTACCTCATCATAGAAAACCCCAAAGGTTGAAACCAGCTAGAAAACAGCTAATATTTCCAGGCCAGTATCTTTGTAGGCATAGCTCAACAAGGTAACAGGGAATTCATATATCTTATAATACATAACTTAATGTTAATGAACTATTTAATTTGACCCAGAATTTGTATGGATAAAAATAATTAGGCAATTCAACCCTGTGATTTTGTTGAATCATCTTAACCTGCCATCCAATGAGCTGAACATTTATTTTAGCCCTTCAATACATTTCTTTTATTTAGTTTTTCTATTGTAAAAAAAAGTTTTGGGAGAGAGTGGCAATTTCAATCTAATCGTTTGTTTTGTTTTATTGTGTCTGGATTTTTCTCTGTCGACATTTTTACAATTGCATTTTTCTAGCACCTGGTGTGCTACCTAGTAAAAATGATCTTGGAAATATTGTATTTATAATATATATATCCGTATATACTATTTCCAATAAATTGGTAATAATAATAATAATAATAATAATAATAATAATAATAATAATAATAATAATGTATGTTTTGGAGATTTTTATCCTATTTTAAACAACAAACATTTTTGCATTGAATATTTGTATTGGCATATACACAAATTCCTGATTGTTTCTGTGATGCTGTCAGGCTGGTTCAGTTTCGATACCTGTTAATTCAAGGGCAATAAAATAATTGATTCTGAAATGGATTCTTAATTTCATGTCTGGCAATGGCAAACCTCTACATACAATACAGTTTACAAATGTTACCACACACACAAACCAATGGGCTAAACTAACGAGATAATTACATTAGCCTAGCAAACGTAGGCCTAAAGAGTTGCATTTAAATAAACAGCCTTTAAACAGGTTTTTCACACATACAAGCTCAAGTAAGCCACGTCTCTTTTGGCTAAACATGTGTCGTTTAAAGAGCAGAACCAGAGGTGCTAGTATGAGTGATAGTTTAGAGTTAGACTGAGTGATAGTTTAGAGTTAGACTGAGTGATAGTTTGGAGTTAGACTGAGTGATAGTTTGGAGTTAGACTGAGTGATAGTTTAGAGTTAGACTGAGTGATAGTTTGGAGTTAGACTGAGTGATAGTTTGGAGTTAGACTGAGTGATAGTTTAGAGTTAGACTGAGTGATAGTTTGGAGTTAGACTGAGTGATAGTTTAGAGTTAGACTGAGTGATAGTTTAGAGTTAGACTGAGTGATAGTTTAGAGTTAGACTGAGTGATAGTTTAGAGTTAGACTGAGTGATAGTTTAGAGTTAGACTGAGTGATAGTTTAGAGTTAGACTGAGTGATAGTTTGGAGTTAGACTGAGTGATAGTTTAGAGTTAGACTGAGTGATAGTTTAGAGTTAGACTGAGTGATAGTTTAGAGTTAGACTGAGTGATAGTTTAGAGTTAGACTGAGTGATAGTTTGGAGTTAGACTGAGTGATTTTTTGGAGTTAGACTGAGTGATAGTTTAAAGTTAGACTGAGTGATAGTTTGGAGTTAGACTGAGTGATAGTTTAGAGTTAGACTGAGTGATAGTTTAGAGTTAGACTGAGTGATAGTTTAGAGTTAGACTGAGTGATAGTTTAGAGTTAGACTGAGTGATAGTTTAGAGTTAGACTGAGTGATAGTTTAGAGTTAGACTGAGTGATAGTTTAGAGTTAGACTGAGTGATAGTTTGGAGTTAGACTGAGTGATAGTTTAGAGTTAGACTGAGTGATAGTTTAGAGTTAGACTGAGTGATAGTTTAGAGTTAGACTGAGTGATAGTTTAGAGTTAGACTGAGTGATTTTTTGGAGTTAGACTGAGTGATAGTTTAAAGTTAGACTGAGTGATAGTTTGGAGTTAGACTGAGTGATAGTTTAGAGTTAGACTGAGTGATAGTTTAGAGTTAGACTGAGTGATAGTTTAGAGTTAGACTGAGTGATAGTTTAGAGTTAGACTGAGTGATAGTTTAGAGTTAGACTGAGTGATAGTTTAGAGTTAGACTGAGTGATAGTTTGGAGTTAGACTGAGTGATAGTTTAGAGTTAGACTGAGTGATAGTTTAGAGTTAGACTGAGTGATAGTTTAGAGTTAGACTGAGTGATAGTTTAGAGTTAGACTGAGTGATAGTTTGGAGTTAGACTGAGTGATAGTTTAGAGTTAGACTGAGTGATAGTTTAGAGTTAGACTGAGTGATAGTTTAGAGTTAGACTGAGTGATAGTTTAGAGTTAGACTGAGTGATAGCTTGGAGGGTTAAACTGATAGTTTGGTGTTATACTGATGGTGTGTCCATTCACATACTTCCATTAGTACACGTCCATGGAGTACACTTACATACTTTCTTGTGTAGTTTGTGAATCTCGACAGGGTAGTGCTGTCTTGTCTCAAATCGAACACTGTTGTGCACATATCAGAAATGACGATCGCGACTGCTTCTTCATCTTTTTATTATCGCCATGTATGAACGTTACTTTAAATTGACCGCCATTTTCACAAATGCTTGTAGTCCCTCCCCTTGTGATAGATTGGAGGGTAGTGGTAGATTGGAGGGTAGTGATAGTTTGGAGGGTAGTGATAGCTTGGAGGGTCGCTATTAGTGATAGTTTGGAGGGTAGGGATAGTTTGGAGGCAGTGATAGATTGGAGGATAGTGATAGTTTGGAGGGTAGTGATTTGCGATAGTTTGGAGGGTAGTGATTTGCGATAGTTTGGAGGGTAGTGATAGTTTGGAGGGTAGTGATTAGTGATAGTTTGGAGAGTAGTGATAGATTGGAGGGTAGTGATTAGTGATAGATTGGAGGGTAGTGATTAGTGATAGTTTGGAGGGTAGTGATAGATTGGAGGGTAGTGATTAGTGATAGTTTAGAGGGTAGTGATAGATTGGAGGGTAGTGATTAGTGATAGTTTGGAGGGTAGTGATAGATTGGAGGGTAGTGATTAGTGATAGTTTAGAGGGTAGTGATAGTTTAGAGGGTAGTGATAGATTGGAGGGTAGTGATTAGTGATAGTTTGGAGGGTAGTGATAGATTGGAGGGTAGTGATTAGTGATAGTTTGGAAGGTAGTGATAGATTGGAGGGTAGTGATTAGTGATAGTTTGGAGGGTAGTGATAGTTTGGAGGGCAGTGATTAGTGATAGATTGGAGGGTAGTGATAGATTGGAGGGTAGTGATTAGTGATAGATTGGAGGGCAGTGATAGATTGAAGGGTAGTGATTAGTGATAGACTGGATGGTAGTGATTAGTGATAGATTGGAGGGTAGTGATTAGTGATAGATTGGAGGGTAGTGATAGATTGGAGGGTAGTGATAGTTTGGAGGGTAGTGATTCATGATAGTTTGGAGGGTAGTGATTAGTGATAATTTAGATGGTAGTGATAGATTGGAGGGTAATGATAGTTTGAAGGGTAGTGATTAGTGATAGTTTGGAGGGTAGTGATTAGTGATAATTTAGATGGTAGTGATAGATTGGAGGGTAGTGATAGTTTGAAGGGTAGTGATAGTGATAGTTTGGAGGGTAGTGATTAGTGATAGTTTGAAGTGTAGTGATTCATGATAGTTTGGAGGGTAGTGTTAGATTGGAGGGTAGTGATAGATTGAAGGGCAGCGATAGTTTGAAGGGGTGATCATCTCTGCATATTCTCTCGCAGCGCCAGTCTACCTTGCTTACACTGTTCAGGGAGGTCCCGCCCCTTCCCTAACCGGATTGGCTCAGAGTGTATCGAACTACGTTGTGATTGGACGGCCCTCTCGTCAAGCTATGCGTCAGTTCATTGCGCTATCATCATGTTTTCACGAGTCAAACCGTGCTTCAGGATGCTGAGCCGGACACCTCTGTATCATCTGTATCATCAGCACCACAAGTCCCTCTCGGATGGACGCGCTGAAAGAGGTAGGCGTTTCAAGGCATCGCTTCCGTTGTTTTATGTCTGCGACTGATGTATAATGTGTGGGTCGGAGCGAGGAGGACCCAGCAGAACCGACTCACTTCGGTAAGTCCACATCCTGGGCCAGTCGTGCACCACCAGCGCGTATCCTTGAGTGTCTGGGTCGTCCTTGTTGTTGCCGGTGTCGTCCGTCCGCATGTCCACGAGGATCATGTCCAACGTCGATATATATTACTCGGGAAAATGATGATGCATCATCTGCTGAGACACATGTTGTCCCAGACAGGCCCAGGCTGTGGACCGGGGAAGGGAAGTTGGACAGACTAACCAACTTGAAACCTATTTCAGAGTCTTGTGGAACAATTAACTTTTATTTCTGGCCATCCTGTAGAAGTCCTATAGGCTAATATATTATAATATAATATCATATCATATAATATAATAATAATAATGATATAGGCTGAGTGTATCATTGTGTCTTTTCCCCTTTTTCTGGGTTATTTCTGGTGACTGATCGTATTAGAATTGACCATCCAGTGGGCAATGCTGTTTGAAGAATAAAAACATTTAAGTTTCACTTAAGCAGAAATACATTTTGAGGGAGTTTATATGCTTATATGTTGGATAAAAGGTTATTATATTTAAAAAATAATTCCTACGTCATATCCAGCACAATACCTATTTCATGCAGAGTGTGATGTGTTGCTCTTTGTAATAAAGTATATTGTAAATTATAAAACAGTAATGTGTTGCTATATATAATACAGTATTTTATAATACAGAAATGTGTAGCTCTTTATAATACGGTTTATTTTAATACAGAAATGTGTTGCTCTTTATAATACAGTATATTGTATATTATAATACAGTAATGTGTTGCTCTTTATAATACAGTATATTCTAATACAGTAATGTGTTGCTGTTTATAATACAGTATATTATAATACAGTAAAGTGTTGCTGTTTATAATACTGTATATTGTATATTATAATGCAGTAATGTGTTGCTCTTTATAATACAGTTTATTATAATACAGTAATGTGTTGCTCTTTATAATACAGTATATTGTATATTATAATTCAGTATATTATAATACAGTAATGTGTTGCTCTTTATAATACAGTATATTGTAATACAGTAATGTGGTGTTCAGGTAGTAATTATTATCAATGTATTTACCAAATATAATACAATGATTCAAAAACTTAATTTAACAGTGCTCCATGCAATTCAAAATATCTATCTAATATCTATATAAAAATCTATATAGTAGTTCAAGTAAAATGTGAAGTAGCCTACTGCCAAGGTGTAAGACTTGGAGTGTTTCCAATACTAATCTTCTTCCCCATTCAACTCGAGGCTTTCTAAACACCTTCATCTGCCAGTCCACAAGGCAACATGTTTCTATCCTGTCTAACTCTAACTCTGTCTAACCCTAACCCTTTCTTACTTTAACTGTCTAACCCTAACCCTGTCTAACTGTCTAACGCTAACCCTTACCCATAAGTCAGTATATTGAGGGTGTGTTTTTATTGTTGTTGTGGTGCTCTCCTGCAGGCTTTGTGGTACCTTCTCACTGAGATGCACTTTCATTAATCGCATTTCCCCTAGTGTGATTAGTCTGGTTGAGTGTGAACTCCTTAATCCCTGGTTTAGCTGTGCAGTGTGCATGCCAGGTATTAACTACATATGGGTTCATCAGCAACAAATGTATATGGATTATATTCATTATATTCTATCCGGCCGTTTTATTAGTTGGTTTTCCCTGTGGTGTGTGTAGAGAAAAAAAAACAGGATGCATGCCTAGATCTTGTTGTACACAGGAAGTTATGGTTCCATTAAGTAGCCTACTGTACACAGGAAGTTATGGTTCTGAAGTAGCCTACTGTATACAGGAAGTTATGGTTCCATTAAGTAGCCTACTGTACACAGGAAGTTATGGTTCTGAAGTAGCCTACTGTATACAGGAAGTTATGGTTCCATTAAGTAGCCTACTGTACACAGGAAGTTATGGTTCTGAAGTAGCCTACTGTATACAGGAAGTTATGGTTCCATTAAGTAGCCTACTGTACACAGGAAGTTATGGTTCTGAAGTAGCCTACTGTATACAGGAAGTTATGGTTCCATTAAGTAGCCTACTGTACACAGGAAGTTATGGTTCCATTAAGCAGCCTACTGTATACAGGAAGTTATGGTTCTGAAGTAGCCTACTGTATACAAGAAGTAATGCTGGACGCAGAAGTGGAATTTGGCCTTAACTTTGGGCTCCAATGGCAACAATGGCATGGACGGAGCTTGAGGTATGTTTCCTCGTCAAAAGGAAATGTTTTAAGGCACCCCATTATGTTACAATTGCAGTTTCCTTTAAGCCTTAAATTATTTGTATACTATTGTTATATATTGTTTATTTTATGTTTGAATCAAACATAAAACCTAAAAACAGTGTGACTGTATAATCCAGAGATAATGGGTAAATAATAAGTAAGTGTTAATGGTTAATGAACAAAAGAAAATCAAACAATATCATCAAAATAGTTTGTTCTGAAGAGGAGTTAGATAAATGATTGACTGGTGAGTAGATAATGATAATCCTCAACCCACATCAGTTTCATTAATTGCCGAACATGAACGAGCAGATGTTGCAGAAAGTGTTGAGATAGTTTTAATGTATTTACTTCAGGACCGCTGCTCTCGTCTCCATTTAGTCCTTGGTCTAATACCCAAATATTTCAGATATGTCGTAGTTAGGTTGCTGTCACCTACTGGGCAGTAATAACTTCAAGGGGATATGTTATCAGAAAATTGTTTATTTTTTTCTCTTTCCCTTAGGTTTTGACCCAACAGTTTTATTTATTGATTTAGTGTCATCTATGTCAGGCCGGCTCCCTTGGTATTTCATGTTAATCCACTGGGAAAATAAACTGGCAGAATAAGAGTAGACTGTAGACTCCTGCTTCCCACACATATTTGCTCCTTTGGTCCACTTGGATGTCACTGAAATAACCAGGACACCATTTTATTTTCTCATTATGTGTTAAACAAATCTAAATACAGGCTACCATACATGTGGAGAGATGGTTAGATCCCTTTACATCACATCCATGTGCTTAAAAGTACAAATACCTTTTGAAGGCTATGAATGCAGTTTTCCAAATCTTTCTTGAATTAGTAATCATAGGAAATTCACATACAAGGATGTAACTTTTGTAGGGTTTTGTTTTAAAGATGAATAGCTTGAAACGGGATATTAGCACTGCTCTGCAGGAATAACAATACAGATTCAATATAAATCAGTAAGTGAGAAAATAACTCATTTGTAATGCATTTGTCGCCTCATT
Source organism: Merluccius polli (assembly GCA_030340625.1). Lineage (NCBI taxonomy): Eukaryota > Metazoa > Chordata > Actinopteri > Gadiformes > Merlucciidae > Merluccius > Merluccius polli. The sequence goes on from JAOPHQ010001429.1 coordinate 219,357, forward strand.
ATGCTGTATATTGTATTTAATTAGCATTTATGTGTGCTCCCTTGAAAGCAGCTACAAAATGTCAACATACCAACCAGTTCTGTGCCTACATTACTCTCCTACAGACTCACTAGGCGAGAGCGAGGATGGTAAAGCTAAATTACATTCCATACACAGTTAGAGGGGCCTGGTTCATGTCTTTGAGAGCCCTGGAAAATGAAGCTTAAATAGGCTGTTTAGGGTAAGAGCTGTGCTTCCAAAAGTCAAAACAAAACACGACACCACCACCAAGGTAATGGTAGAGGGTTAGGTCTCTGAAAGGGTTAGGGTTAGGTCTCTGTAAAGGGTTAGGGTTAGGTCTCTGTGGCAGTTCCTCCTGACCACACGCCACCTAAGTGGCTTTTCCTGGAGCCCTCCGACACAGGACACGGGTAGATGTTGGTCAATTATGCTTTTATTGGAGATGGCAAGATGTTACAAGCCGAGCCGATGTTACAAGCTGCCATGACAGTGGCTCCTCCTGAGTGTGTGTGTTGATAGCTGGTTTATCCTGGGTGCCATGATTGCTCATGCACCACAGGCGCCCCACCCAGCCAGAGTCTAATCAGTCTGACTCAGGCCAGGTGAGGCTGTAAACCAGCTATCAACAACACACACTCCACACACACCCTCCACAGTCTCTGTAGAGGGTGAGGTCTCTGTAGAGGGTTAGGGCTCTGTAGAGGGTGAGGTCTCTGTAGAGGGTTAGGGTTAGGTCTCTGTAGAGGGTTAGGGCTAGGGCTCTGTAGAGGGTTAGGGCTAGGGCTCTGTAGAGGGTTAGGTCTCTGTAGAGGGTTAGGTCTCTGTAGAGGGTTAGGGTTAGGGCTCTGTAGAGAGTTACGTCTCTGTAGAGGGTTAGGTCTCTGTAGAGGGTTAGGGTTCTGTAGAAGGTGAGGTCTCTGTAGAGGGTTAGGATTAGGGCTCTGTAGAGGGTTAGGGCTCTGTAGAGGGTTAGGTCTCTGTAGAGGGTTAGGGTTAGGGCTCTGTAGAGGGTTAGGTCTCTGTAGAGGGTTAGGGTTAGGGCTCTGTAGAGAGTTACGTCTCTGTAGAGGGTTAGGTCTCTGTAGAGGGTTAGGGTTCTGTAGAAGGTGAGGTCTCTGTAGAGGGTTAGGATTAGGGCTCTGTAGAGGGTTAGGGTTAGGGCTCTGTAGAGGGTTAAGTCTCTGTAGAGGGTTAGGGCTCTGTAGAGGGTTAGGTCTCTGTAGAGGGTTAGGGCTCTGTCGAGGGTTAGGTCTCTGTAGAGGGTTAGGGTTATGTCTCTGTAAAGGGTTAGGTCTCTGTAGAGGGTTAGGGTTACGTCTCTGTAAAGGGTTAGGTCTCTGTAGAGGGTTAGGGTTACGTCTCTGTAGAGAGCGTCTTGTTTGATCCACTATAGTGAGTTAAACATGGATCATGGCTCCTCATTAACTCAGTGGATTTTCCGATATATTCATTAAGAAAGAACAATGGTAGAAAATCAAATTAGACCCCGGATCCAGTCCCCTAAACTGCACATGTGTGTTTATGCCTGATGATAAAGCAAATGTTACAACCAATAAAACACTTTCATTGTATTTTAGTTTTGTTATGCCCCTTCATAAAAACATACAGAAAAGCCACTTCCTGTGTGATCACAGACACTGGGCAGCAGTTTATCTTCTCCTGCTTTTATGTGAGACTGAGAAAATCCATCTGATCCAGCTGATGCCTTCTGTTTGCATTACAAAAAAGACAAAAAAAAACTTTTGTTTAAGGCCTTTGAAGTCTGTCTGGATTCCCTTTGACCAGTCCTGATGTGGTACTGGGAACCACTACCCTCTAGAAACCTCCAGATTATATTCAATATAGTCAGAAAATAAGTCAGACTTTGCTTGGAATAAATACTGTCTTTAATGAATAGGTTTCACATTGAGGGATCCAACAATTAGTAAAGAAATGGTTGTGGTTTCCAAAAGAAGAGAACAGCGTGTGTTGGGTTAGGGTTAGTGTAGGGTTCTATGGTTAAGGGTAGTGGGTTAGTGTAGGGTTCTATGGTTATGGTTAGTGGGTTAGTGTAGTGTTCTAGGGTTAGTGTTATGTTCTAGGGTTATGGTTAGTGGGTTAGTGGAGGGTTCTATGGTTATGGTTAGTGGGTTAGTGTAGTGTTCTAGGGTTATGGTTAGTGGGTTAGTGTAGTGTTCTAGGGTTAGTGTTATGTTCTAGGGCTATGGTTAGTGGGTTAGTGTAGTGTTCTATGGTTAAGGTTAGTGGGCTAGTGTAGTGTTCTAGGGTTATGGTAATGGCTTAGTGTAGTGTAGTGTTTTAGTGTTATGGTTAGTGGGTTAGTGTAGTGTTTTAGGGTTAGTGGGTTAGTGTAGTGTTCTATGGTTATGGTTAGTGGGTTAGTGTAGTGGTTTAGGGTTAGTGGGTTAGTGTAGTGTTAGTGGGTTAGTGTAGTGTTCTAGGGTTATGGTAATGGCTTAGTGTAGTGTTTCAGGGTTATGGTTAGTGGGTTAGTGTAGTGTTTGTGGGTTAGTGTATTGTTCTAGGGTTATGGTTAGTTGGTTAGTGTAGTGGTTTAGGGTTAGTGGGTTAGTGTAGGGTTATAGGGTTATTGTAGGGTTATAGGGTTAGGGTGAGTGTAGGGTTATAGGGATAGTGGGTTAGTGTAGGGTTATAGGGTTAGTGTAGGATTCTAGGGTTAGGGTTAATGTAGGATTCTAGGGTTAGTGTAGGGTTATAGGGTTAGTGGGTTAGTGTAGGGTTATAGGGATAGTGGGTTATTGTAGGGTTATAGGGTTAGTGTAGGATTCTAGGGTTACGGTTAGTGTAGGGTTATAGGGTTATTGGGTTAGTGTAGGGTTATAGGGTTAGTGGGTTAGTGTAGGGTTATAGGGATAGTGGGTTATTGTAGGGTTAGTGGGTTAGTGTAGGGTTAGTGGGTTAGTGTAGGATTCTAGGTTTATGATTAGTGTAGGGTTATAGGGTTAGTGGGTTAGTGTAGGATTCTAGGGTTATGATTAGTGTAGGGTTATAGGGTTAGTGGGTTAGTGTAGGATTCTAGGGTTAGGGTTAGTGTAGGGTTATAGGGTTATAGAGTTAGTGTAGGATTCTAGGGTTAGAAGTTATAGAATATCTATATTATTACAGCATTCTTTATCTGATCCATGTCATCTAACAACAGATTATTCTAACAAGATCACTTAGCAGTCAAGTGGGAGACCACCATGTGCTTGGCACAGAGCCAGCGTGTGCATTAAGCTGTAGATGATTTATGGAGGTCATATGGATCTACAAACCCTCATTACATTAGGATTATATATATACATATATGTGTGTGTGTGTGTATATATATATATATATATGTATATATATTAGTGACGGGCCGTTATCGGCGTTACCGCGCTGCGATAACGCAAAACTTTTATCGCCGACAATATTTTTATCGCAAACCGAAATCCTCTGGTAGCACCCCCCCCCCCCCCCCCCCCCGAACAATCGGGCACCGGTAGCACCCCCCCTTCAAGAAAAAGCTCTGGTCGCAGTCAAGTCATTATTTAGGTAGCAAATACATATTATGGACACCTTCGATTTCAAGATTACCATTAGATTAATCTAGATTAAAGATTTTAATCTATGCCCATCTCTAATATATATATGTGTCTGTGTGTATATATATGTATACGTGTGTGTATAACCTCACCCTCCCCCCACTACAATATCCTCCCCCTCCACACCACACTATCATGCCCTACACTAAATTCTTAACAAATGGTATTTGTTGTATATTATCTAAACCTGCAGTTTCATTAAAAGGTTTCATAAAATAACATGATACTTAACTCCCAAGATAATATCAGTTTAATGTCAAATTTAAAACAACTTCATGGAAGAGTTTTAATAGCAGTCCCTTTTCTTCCTAATGGCCCTTGGGCATCGTTCTTGCCTATTGGGATCCATTATTAATTCATATGGATCTTGAGAGTAGCATCTCTTAGCCTGCTAACTGGTGACTATCCACTGCTGTGTAAGTATACGGATAGCATATAGCATCTCTTAGCCTGCTAACTACTGATTAGTAGCCACTGCTGTTTAAGTATGTGGATAGCATATAGCATCTCTTAGCCTGCTAACTACTGACTAGTAGCCACTGCTGTTTAAGTATGTGGATAGGATATAGCATCGCTTAGCCTGCAAACTGGTGACTATCCACAGCTGTTTAAGCATATGGATAGCATTTAGCATCTCTTAGCCTGCTAACTACTGACTAGTAGCCACTGCTGTTTAAGTATGTGGATAGGATATAGCGTTGCTTAGCCTGCTAACTGGTGACTATCCACTGCTGTTTAAGAATATGGATAGCATCTCTTAGCCTGCTAACTGGTGACTAGTAGCCACTGCTGTTTAAGTTTATGAATAGCATATAGAATCTCTTAGCATGCTAACTGGTGACTATTTGCCACTGCATTGTTTAAGAATATGGATAGCATATAGCGTCTCTTAGCATCTTCTTTCCATCCTAATAAGAGGGTGATATATGAAATCTAAACAAAATCTAAATCTACTCTGAAAAGTTTGTTTTTCAAATCTTTTCTATCTACTGTAGCTGCAGCAAAACGTATACCATCCCATCTTCGCAAATGCTTCAGCGACTGTGTTTTCAAATGTTAAGTGTCTACCTAATGCACCGTTATTCAGGGATAGATGTGGCGCCGGGGTTTAAATGAAGCCCTGAGAAGAACTATGTACATTTTAATATTCTTCAATGTTCCAGACATCTTGGTGCAGAGAAATGGTATTTTATAGTTAATTTTATTCACAGCACTTTGCTTTTCCTCCTCCTCTAATATCCAGTTGGACAAAGAGCTGAATGTAATTCTGCACATAGCATGAAAAGAAAAGATGAAGATATCTCGCCCGGAAGATTATATTTTTAATGGCTGCCAGTTTTTCCCATTATGTTCAACAAAAGGCATGTAGCACCTACTTATCAAAACGTCTGTGAAGACATATTGCACAGATATTGATGTGATGGAGTCTTTTCTTATATTATATATATATATATATATATAGAGAGAGAGAGAGAAAGAGAGAGAGAGAGAGAGAGAGAGAGAGAGAGAGAGAGAGAGAGAGAGAGAGAGAGAGAGAGAGAGAGAGAGAGAGAGAGAGAGAGAGAGAATGGATCAGACTTTACTGTGTTTGCGAGGTTAAACATATAACAATATGTCACTACGTCTCATCACATCTCACATAGGTAAAAGGGAAGAAGAGGCTAGGCCTCATATTTAATGGTCAAGATTAGTTTTTTAATACTCTTATTGAATAATTTGTGTTTGAAAACATGACGCTGACAGCACAACAAACTGTAAAGGTCAGAGAAACTGAGTTCACAATAGTTGGCCGCAGCAGTCCAGTCTCAGAGAGGCTCAGGGTCAGCTCCGTCGTGCAGCTCAGCCAGCAGCTGCTCCAGACCACGCAGCTATTTGTGATGGTAAAACCGTAGAGACATACATAGAGATGTACTATAGTATGTATCCATGCTGGGATTGTTCTTGTATAAAACATATAATCATGTATATTAGGTGGAATCAAAAGGTGGCTGATTTAGTAGATGAGAACATAGCCTCTATTAAAACAACGCATGCCAGTGTTGATTGAACAACTGATTTGAACAAACAACACAAGGTGACATAGAAACATGTAATCTCATGTGTGACCGGTCCGCCAAACCCTATCCCTTTTGGAAAACATGCCATTAAAATGTTGAATATATCTGTATGCAGACATAGATAGCATCCAGTTAATTTGTCACCCAAGGCTAAATTGTAAGCTTCAGTGGATAAGATCTTACTTACAGTAATGGCTCGACTAGAGTGACCAGTTAATTCAAGCTCCAAGCCTGTTAGCCCAGAGACAATTTGATTGCAAAATCTGTCTGCAGAATTTAATGGGCTCATAAATCAAATACTTTATTTTTTGTGTAGTTGTATACAGAGAGGGGGGGGGGGGGGTAATATGGACTCTTGGAAACTGAGCCTCTGAAACACTTAAAGCTTCAAGTGGGAAATAAACATCAGGCTTTGATGAATGGCTGTCTGTGTGGCATGTTGCCTATACAATGTTGCCCCCCCACTCTTTGTACAATACATCTTGATGAAAAACTGCTGGTAGGCTAATTAGTTCACAGTTTCATCCCCCCACCCCCCAAAAGCATCTTTAAATGTTTCATTCCCCTGTTGTATGGAATGTGTTCTGCAGAGGCTAAGAGGTTTCTAGCGTCCCCACATCCCTGTTCTCTCCAGAGGAGCTAGCGTCCCCACATCACTGTTCTCTCCAGAGGAGCTAGCGTCCCCACATCACTGTTCCTTCCAGAGGAGCTAGTGTCCCCACAATACTATTCCCTCTAGAGGAGCCAGCGTCCGCACATCACTGTTCCTTCCAGAGGAGCTAGCGTCCCCACATCACTTCCCTCCAGAGGATCTAGTGTCCCCACAATACTGTTTCCTCCAGAGGAGCTAGCATCCCCACATCACTGTTCCCTCCAAGGAGCTAGTGTCCCCACATCACTGTTCCCTCCAGAGGAGCTAGTGTCCCCACATCACTGTTTCCTCCAGAGGGAAAAAATCGAATCGAGCGCATGAATACAAAGTGCTTCAACCAATATGAGCAGATGTCTATTATCCTTTGGCCTGTTTATTATCCTTCACTTCTTACCACACAGTCTGGTGTTGGTAGAGGAGGAAGAGGAGGGGGAGGAGGAGGAGGAGGAAGGAGCAGACATCATGACTAGCTGCGGGCATGACTTCTTGCATTATGGAGATAGATTAGACTAATAGCTCTGTGATGGTCTGGCTGACTGCCTAGGGCCCACGTTGAGATGCTATCGACACACAAGCCTAAAAACATTTACACCCAAATAATGAAGATAATAGATACTAGAACACAGGCCTACAACAGTCAGTTGTATATGATGTTTAGTTTGTTATTTATTATGAATATTGTTTCAGGTTTCGCCAGAAAATTGTTGGAATGCAATGTTTTCTATTATTGCTATGGTGGTTGCTATGGCAACCCGGTCTCATCAAAATGGGGGCGCAACCCAGAAGTTATGTTTGCCGTTGCTTTGCCAAAAAGTATATTCCATAGTTTCATTTTATATATACATTTTGTTCAACAAGATAATCCTGACAAATTAATGCCACTTCAAAGGTTTTGGAAGCGTGAATGCAATCAATAAAAGGCAAGTAAAAGGCAGACGAAAAGATTTTCAAAAGTCTGCTAAAATCATCAACATGGGGTCCTACAGGAAGTGATGTAATTAGCCGGTGACCTTGGAGTCAAGAACACTTGTGAACAAGCCTTGGGGTCTGTTTCGTGTGAAAGAGGGCCTCAAGGACATGCATACAATCCATTTGGTGGCTCTGTCTAGCCCGACAGGAAGTAATGCAGCCCCTCACAAGATGTCATCAGGAGATTTAAAAAAAAAACACACCATTCATGGGGACTCAGATTGACTTGGGAGTAAGCTAGAGATGTCTGGTCTTTTAAATATGAAAGAGGACATTAAGCACAACCAAAATGATCAATTTGGGGACTCACAGGAAGTGATCCATTGTGGTATTATCTAGACAACCAGGAAGTAAAATGCATACATAAGTCACATATGTAAGCTTTTTACTTCCTGGTGGGGTCAAGCACAAGTTTGGGGGTGAGCTAGAGACCTGGGGCCTCATTTATAAAGGTCTCTGCGCACGAAAATCTTGCGGAAACAGGGATGAAATGTGCATACGCATCTTTCACCACCAATGTCGTGATTTATATAAAAAAAACCTTGCGGAAAAGAGTGCGCAGTTCTACGCATCCTTTCACCCTGGAGTAAAGCTCCTGCAAAGTTTTTCAAACAGTGAACTCCGGAGACGACCACAGGAAGAAGGTGGCGGTAATGCACTAAAGGGAATGCCCTTTCAAATCACAATCCTCGGCCAGACCAACTGTATTACTTAAACGTTTAATTAATTAGCTTGATAAATAAGCCTACATTCAATAAACCTGTGGGCATTTGAAATGAATACCCCTATTGGCCTATCGCTAATGCAAGGTAATCGCTAATGCAAATCTATTTTTCCATCTAATGATTGGTCAGAAAAGGCTCCTTATATACTTATAAATCTGAAGTGATTAATTAGCATTGACCTTTTAAGGACTATTATGGGATGGACTTGGGAGGAGCAGAGCGCTCGTGCACGCACGCCAAATTAGACACACGTTGGTATTTATAACGAGAAGAGTGCGTACAGGTGTGCGCAGCAAGGTATTATAAATCATAATGTTTTTGTGCGTACACAAATTCTGAGGTTTGGGCGTACGCAATGTTCTAGGGAGGGTTTCACGCAGAGTTGTATAAATGAGGCCCCTGGTGTCTCTTTTATATGAAAAAGGGCCTCAAGGATATACACGATCAGTTGGATGGCTCTAGCTCAGCTTCCAGCTGTAAAAAAAGCCAATTTTCATGGTTTTGTTCAATATCTATAATAATAATATCTACAATACCAGAGCTTAAATGGTCCTATGGAAGTTTGTGTTGGATGGTCTGTGCAGATCACGTACATTCATTATAGTGCTTGCTAGGCGTCCTCCGTCATCCTGAACCTTTATATCACAGTGTGTCTTTCCTGCCTCCCGCTTCCATGGTAACCAGCTCTGACCACCTGGAGAAATGCACACTGTATTTAAATAATAATAACCAGAAATCCAAGGGTTCCCAATGATGCAATATGTAGGTCTAGGTGTATCTGGTCATCTTTAGGTAGCATCTCTCTCTTAGGCCTCATTAACACATTAAACAGAACAGAACTATGGCAGCAAGGTTCATTCACTTCACTTCCCTGCCTGGTGGATAACCTTCAGTTCATTCTGAAACGTAATCAATGGAATACATTCAGATGTGATGAAATGTTAAACGTGTGTGCGCCTGTGAGCTGGGGTTTTTGAATATGCTGCCATATAATATGACCTAAAAGAGAAAAACACATAAGCGTGCCTTTAAATTCCTGTGAGATTTGAGTACAATTGTTGCCAGAAGGAAACAAGCTACTGTGCACAAATGCTCTTAAACAGTTTTTACTGAATAAAGACCCTCTGGGAATACAGATCAATGTGAAACAAACTGAGAATACAACCCTTCATAAGATAGTTTTAGAATTGATGTGCTACTTGTGCAGAAGTTACTGTGAACGTCTCAAAAATACACTGTGCTAGCTGCATGACACACAGGCTCCTGGGGGCAGAAAATTAATTAGTAGAAATGCATTTGATTGAATTCCTTTCCAAAAGACAGAAACCTACAAAATAACATTGTTCTCCACTTACAAGTGGCTTTCTTGTTGCGTATTTGTAATAACCATTCTCTGTGGATTACATCAGATTCAGTTAACCCGACCAGGGTGTTCTTGTTCGGAGTGCTAATCGTTTGGCCGACCTTGTGTCTGCTGTAATATATTAGTGTACAGTATAGTCGAACAGTAGTATATAGTATAGTAGTACAGTAGTATATAGTATACAATAGTATAGTAGTATATAGTATAGTAGTATAGTAATAATTAATTTTATGTATATAGTACACTTAATATAGACTGAAATAATATAGACAAAATCTCAAGGTGCTAATAGTACATAGTATAGTAGTATAGTAGTAGTATAGTATAACAGTGGAATATCAGACATTCATGAAAGCATTGCCACACTCGTTGCCAACTACTTATGTACAAGCTATATTCAGTTATTTAGCACAGCTGTCAAATTCATCTGAGAACTTTTAAGGCGAGAAATATAGAATAGAAGTATTTTAGATGCTAAATATGTGGCTGTTTTATTCAAATGACGCCTATTTAAAGAAAACTGTGAGGCAAGGATTACCACTGCTGCCAGCTGCTCATCATGTTGTGTAGCCTCAGTGCTGTAGAACTGCTCGAAAGGTCGTATCACATCCATCTAATGTGTATAATGGTGTAGCCTCAGTGCTGTAGAACTGCTCTAAAGAGGTAATATCACAGCCATTTAATGTGTATAATAATGGTGTAGCCTCAGTGCTGTAGAATTATGCTAAAGAGGTCGTATCACATCCATCTAATGTGTATAATTGTGCAGCCTCAGTGCTGTAAAACTGCTCTAAAGAGGTAATATCACAGCCATTTAATGTGTATAATGGTGTAGCCTCAGTGCTGTAGAACTGCTCTAAAGAGGTCGTATCACATCCATTTAGTTTGTATAATAATGGTGTAGCCTCAGTGAGTGGCATAGCTCTCTAGAATAGCTCTGCTATGACCTTCAGCGATTCAATCGACTGCTCAATTGAGAATTATATTATATTATATTTTTTATATTTAAATCGTTAAGTGTTGTTGACAAAGGCTCATATTGTCGTGTTTTTCTTCATTTTATAACTGGGTTTGAGTTTCTGCCATTTTGATTCCTCTGTCTAATTAATGTGAAGCAGAGGCAGCACAAATAAACTAGAATATATGTTATCAATCCAGACTTTTTTTCCTTCTTTATATGAGGTAATTTCTGAAAGATCTACAGTAGATGCACGTTTCAGGTTTGCACATGATGCCAGCACTATGAAATGCATCGTTGTCAGTCATGAAGTATCCCACAAGTCCTGACCGATGAGCAGCAATCTTACACTGAGTGAGCTATAGCTATAGACCAGTGGTTCCCAACCTTTTTTCCTTGGAGCACCTACTTGGATCACATGCACATCATGTGAACAATGGTTTTGACACAGCTGTACAGTATGTGTCAATTAGGCTCTAACAGTAACAATCAATCAATAACTACTTATGTTTTTCATCCTGTTCATTCATAAACTAACTGCCACCTTGGGCTTGCATACCTCTGACCAGGGATTAGAATGTCAGGAGTGCTGCTAGTCACAGCCAGCCTAAAGTCCTGGTGGACATCGAGCCTGTTATGGGCCATTGTTTTTATTGTTACAAGGGCGCTGAAGGCTGTCTCAGACAGGTACGTAGTGCTGAATGGGGGAATAACCCTTGTAACTACGTGTTTGGCCAGTCTGGGTGCAACAGCGTGTCCTTTGACTATCCAAAACATTTAGTATCCGTTCTCCTGAAAATATTTATTTGACACCGAATCAGTTTGAAGGTCAGCAAGCTCATCTTCACAGCCGAGGCATTCCACGTCCTCCAGGCTGGAAATGTAGGGGTCCATCACCCACGATTCCTTTGATAAGTACTCGTCAACATCGGCAAAACAGGACTTAATTTCCAATCGGAATTTGAATCCAAATTCATGTGCCGGATAAACTCGGTGCGTAAAGACGCACGCACAGTGCCACCAGACTGTTTCATCAGCAGTGGAAATTGTTGTAGCTCCCCTTTTGACATTTTCCCAACTCTGTATTCCAGTTTGCGCACGAAAGCACTGAGAGCGTCTTTGCACTGTATGAGGTTCAGATTCGGGGCCTTGTATCCACTTGTTTGTCTCATTGTAGAGAGTGAATGTGTCTGCTAGGTATGCCGTTTTTGATCCAAAATGCATCAGTCAGCTGTTTGCACAGTGGTTGATTGTGATCTTGCAAGAATTCTTTTTCCTGCAGTTTCATAAAACGCACAAGCACTTGTCCACGGGACAACCAGCGTACCTCTGTGTGTAACAGCAGTGTTTGATGTGCTTCATCCTCACAGAGCTGGGCAAACAGTCTCTTGTTCGTAGGGTGAGCCTTAATGAAGTTTACAACTTTAACAACAGTTGCCAGGGTGTTACTAAGGTCTTCCTAAATGTTTTCACTGGCCAATGCTTGGCGATGTAGCATGCAGTAGAAAATTACGCACCCCGGGGCTTTTTCCTTCAATCGGCTGTTAAATCCCTTGTTTTTGCCCATCATCGCTGCAGCCCCGCCAGTGCAGCATGCAACAAGATTCTCATAGGGCAGATTATTGGATGAGAGGTAAGAGTCCACAGCCATAAAAATATCTTGGCCTGTTGTTGTTGTGGTTAGATTGGTAGACATAGGAATGTCTTGTTTCAAGTCATCACCGTGCATATATTCAACATAAACAATGAGCTGTCTGACACTGCTGTCGTTTCAGCCAACTGAATGGCAAAGGGAACATTCCTAAGCCTCTCGTGCAGCTGGTTTTGACAATCTCCAGCCATTTTATCAATTCTGTCTTTGACAGTGTTGTCAGAGAGTGGGACAGTTTTCACTTTATCAACCACCTGTGGGCCACACGGTTTCTCTACAATTTTCAGGCAGGCGGGTTTGATTAGCTGCTGTCCAATATTGTGCGGCTATTCAGCCTTGGCAAAATGTGGCTTAACTCACTGCCTGCTCTTTCAAATACCTTTCTGATGTCTGTGGATCTTTTTGATAGTGCCACTGCCAACTATTTTTTCCTCTCAAAAAAGTCCTGACCAATAGTCTCCTGGTGTTTTGTTTGTGTGTGTCATTTCATTTTGCTTGGCTTCATGCTGTCATTAGCTAGCTTCTCACCATAAATTACACATTCTGGCCGAGACATATCCAGTCCTTCAATAAAACCGAAGTTAAGGAAACTATTGTGATGTAGCCTTATTTTCTTTTTTGATACTGATACATCATCAGCACTTTTCTCAGACATGTTGTTTCATTCATAAAATAGTGATGCTCTGTCTGCAGGAAAAACGATGATAAGCTAGCTAGCTGACCTGACGAAACTGATTGACAGCACGGGTCACTGAAGAGATCTTCAAAGTCACAGTGGTTTGGCAGTTGGCATTATGGTCAGCTGGTTAAGAGTGAGGTCAGCTGGTTGGGGTCAGGTCTGTCTGACTTACCGGATGTAGGTTGTTGGCATAACCCCAAGGGTTGAGAGGTCACAGAGCTGTAGCCTACTAGCCTACTATTTTTGAGTGAGGACCAAAAATCAATGTATCTTTTTAAATATTTTTTTATACAGACTTTTGTATAAATTATCCAGTAAGTGTGTTATTAAGATTTTATTTAACATTTGCAAATTAAAACTTTTTGACAACCTCAAAGCAGACAAAGCCTCGCTGAGATCAATCAAACTATTCTGGCTTTTCTGTTGTGCTCTACTGCATGATATAATGGTACATTTTTGACTTATTCAAAACTTTTAGCAAATTCATTTTCTAACATTTGTATGGTATTGTTCCCCTCCTCTCTTTTGCAGATATAAATGGAGGATCAGGAGTGTCAAGAAGAGAAATTGGACATCCATACAATGTTAAATGGCACTGCATTAAAAAGCAAAACAGCATTACTTCTCCTGAAAGTAATCCATTACTGACAATTAATGTCAAGCGGCCCGTGGCAGCAGCATAGGGCTGCCTCTGTCAGGGATGAACCTCCAATAGACACAAACCTTCCTAGTAAACATCAAATGCATTAAAAGCCCATCTAGATGCTGCATAATGCCTTCAAAGGTGTCATGTTTGTACCTGCTGACGGTGCTCTGCTGGGCAAGTGCTCTGTGGTATCTGAGCATATCACGCCCAACCTCCACCTACGTCGGGCACATGCACATTCCAGTGCGGAAGGCCCCAAAGCCGTCCAAAAACATCACGTTTAGCAACATACGCACCCGGCCGCTCAACCCACACGGATTCCAATTCGTCATAAACGAGCCCAAGAAGTGTGAGGAGATGTCTCCCTTCCTGGTCATCCTCATCAGCACCACCCACAAGGAGTTTGACGCCCGCCAGGCCATCCGGGAGACGTGGGGCGACGAAAGCTCCTTCGGCGACATCCGTATCGTCACCATCTTCCTGCTGGGCAAGAACACAGACGCCGTCCTCAACCAGATGGTGGAGCAGGAGAGCCAGATCTTTCACGACATTGTGGTGGAGGACTTCGTCGACTCGTACCACAACCTGACGCTGAAGACCATGATGGGTATGCGCTGGGTGGCCACCTTCTGCCCCAAGGCCCAGTATATCCTGAAGACAGACAGTGACATCTTCGTCAACATGGACAATCTGATCTACAAACTGCTCAAGCCAACCACCAAGCCCAGGCGAAGGTATTTCACGGGCTACGTCATCAACGGGGGTCCGATCCGCGACATGCGCAGCAAGTGGTACATGCCCAGGGACCTGTACCCGGACAGCAAGTACCCGCCGTTCTGCTCGGGAACTGGCTATGTGTTCTCAGCAGACGTGGCCGAACTCATTTTCAAGACGTCGCTGCACACCAGGCTGATACACCTGGAGGATGTGTACGTGGGACTGTGTCTGCGTAAGCTGGGCGTTCACCCTTACCAGAACAGTGGCTTCAACCACTGGAAGATGGCGTACAGTCTGTGCCGGTACCGTCGCGTCATCACCGTCCACCAGATCTCACCGGAGGAGATGCACCGCATTTGGAATGACATGTCCAGCAAGAAGCACCTGAGATGTTAGGTTGAGCTCCAGGGGGTAAAAACGGGAGGTTTGGACCGTTTTTACCTTATTGCCTTTTTTCTCTTTTGTTTGAATGTGTCTGTGGTTCTACTAAATCTTGTGGATGAACAGGAAATGATGTGGAGATGATCCATGCTACCAAGATCTGAGAGTCTGTGTCAAATGATTCAATCCCACAGTCCTTAACGATGAATGCATGAGACTTGTTACGGTACAACACCTGTGCTCATGCATTGAAATGTCTTATTGCTATTTTGTCACTCTGTAATTGGTGCTTCTTTTACTTTGTTCGAATGAAGCGTTCTCTATGATCTTTTTTGACTTGATTGTACCGATTACAAACCTTGTTTAAGTTACATTTACCTACAGCTGGGGTCATTTTTTACTCAAGACTGAGAAAAACAAACATGGTCTATCCACTGAAATATCATGTGGGTAAAACAAGCATAAACAATTATGGGCTTCCTCACTCATAAGACTCAAGCTGTTGGAGAGCTATATTCTATTGGCAACATTGTGGATGTGATTTACTAATTTCATTCATTCATTCTGTTGTTTGATTTCTGTGAGAGGGAAACTCTGTGGGACAGCCTCCAGCAGGGATGAAACAACACATAAAGAAAGTGGAAAGAGCTTTAAATTATCCAGAAGGATTTCTGCTGCTCTTCATTGTTTACATGCTGCTGAAACATGGCTGCCCTCTTTCTATTTCAAGAAGTTCATTACTTTTCAGCGTCTAGATTGCAATTATTTTTGGACACGAGTGTGTCATGTTATGTATGTGTATAATGGGCAAGGTACTGGTCACACCTAGTATGTAATGTATACCCAGTATTTCAGAAATACTGGGTACTATAGTACATCGTCAGCCTCATACACAAGTACAAATACCGCATCATATGCAAGTAAATTAGAATTGTAAAGACCATTCCTCAATTTGTTGTTATTATTACCGACTGTATATCTGGTGTGTCACTTATTGGTAAAACGGCACTATTATATAAATAATGGACAATTTTCTAAAACAAAATTGGCTTTGACTGCCAAACTTTTTTTTTTTTTAAGTTACTTGTATTCAAAGCTCTTGTGACAGTTACTGTGAAAGCATCAACCCTTTCCAAAGGGTTTGCTGTTCTAGATTGTATGTTTTTTATATTAAAAAACACGATTATTGTTGAATTAAAGTTATTATTAAGTAATTATTGAATAAATAATTGCTGTCTTGGTTGTTCTTGTTGCCATTTCATTTACGGAACAAAATGGCAGTTGGAGATGAAATTAGACATGTATTGTTGAGTAAGGCTGTACTTGCCAATATGAAACAGAAACCACGGATGAGTAGGTAGGTAATCTCATATCTTTATTTGTTGCTCATTTGCAGAAATGTTTAAAATCAGCTGATCACAAAGAGGAAATGGGAATAACGACTTGTACAAAAAGTACCTCTTAAAATAAAACTAAAACAACATCGTAGAGGCTAATATTCACTATATTTTATTACTTTAAAATAATTTAAAGCTACCGGACATATTCGGACAAACTATGGCTGATCCACCTTTTTAAACAGAGGAATTTTGGTTTCCATTGCAGGTACATTGTCATACAGTACGTTGTGGTTCTATTGTGTCTGTGGGACTACAGTCCCTACAGTCAGCAGGCTCCTCAAACCCCAGCCAACCAAGGACAGCGTTAGGGTTCAAATGGTTCACATGAACTTTGTGGAGGTGACAGAAGCAGTTCTCCTCGTCATGTGAGGATGTGCATTATAGCTTGTCACCATTACCTCGAGAAAGATTCTTATGTTGTTGCTGGAATACATTACAATTACATTTTTTTGTTTAGATGGTAATTAGCAGGTTATGCTGTTTGTGTTCACCTTATACTATTAGGCACAGGAAAAAAATGAACAAGGCACCTCTAGCATGTTGAAGCATCAACACTTTCATCAGATTGAACATTGTGTTGTACACACTCTATACTCAATGAAATGTATACTATACTGTATACTATATACTCCCTTCTTGTCTCACTATGCATTGTTAGTATTACATATAATTAATTCATTTTCTGAAACATTCATTACGTGGTAGTAAAAATGTGCTATTTCTCCCCCTCATAAATAACTTAAGCCAAATATTCTGATAGTTGTAGAACAGAATTATCTCCAATTGGGGTTCTGCAAAATTAAGCATTTGTTTTTGTCTTAGTTTTTTTACTTGCGGCAAATATATCGTGATGAACTAATTAACACCCCCCCCCCCCCCCCCCCCCCAACAATTTAATTTCAATAAATAATGAGAGCAGCAGAGAGCGTTCCAAGATTTAATATACAATATACTAATACTAATTCAAATACCACCTGAGTTTGTTGTGGATTGGCTGCCCTCCTGGTCTCAAAGGGCTGGCCTCCTGGTCTCAGTGGGCTGGCCTCCTGGTGTCAGTGGGCTGGCCTGCAGGTCTCAGTGCCTCCTGGTCTCAGTGGGCTGGCCTCCTGGTCTCAGTGCCTCCTGGTCTTAGTGGGCTGGCCTCCTGGTCTCAATGCGTCCTGGTCTCAGTGGGCTGGCCTCCTGGTCTCAGTGGGCTGGCCTCCTGGTCTCAGTTGGCTGATCTTAGTGGGCTGGCCTCCTGGTCTCAGTGCCTCCTGGTCTCAGTGGGCTGCCCTCCTTGTCTCCGTGGGCTGGCCTCCTGGTCTCAATGGGCTGGTCTCCTGGTCTCAGTGCCTTCTGGTCTCAGTGGGCTGCCCTCCTTGTCTCAGTGGGCTGGCCTCCTTGTCTCAGTGCCTCCTGGTCTCAGTGCTTCCTGGTCTCAGTGGGCTGGCCTCCTGGTCTCAGTGGGCTGGCCTCCTTGTCTCAGTGCCTCCTGGTCTCAGTGCTTCCTGGTCTCAGTGGGCTGGCCTCCTGGTCTCAGTGGGCTGGCCTCCTGGTCTCAGTGCCTCCTGGTCTCAGTGGGCTGGACCCCTGGTCTCAATGGGCTGGTCTCCTGGTCTCAGTGCCTCCCTGTCTCAGTGGGCTGCCCTCTTGGTCTCAGTGGACTGGCCTCCTGGTCTCAGTGGACTGGCTGTGGAATGTTATCAGGAGTGTGTGTGTGTGGCGGGGGGGGCGGGGGGCTGTGCGTTCTCGGACAAGGGGCAGGGCTAGGCATGGTTGAGTGAGTGGGAAGTTGGATGGTGTGTCTGTGGAGGGGAGGGTGGGTCTGGAGGGGAGGGTGGGGCTGGTGGGGTGGGTGGGGTGGGTGGGGCTGGTCTCTGGGTCCCAAGAGACGGACAGCTGATCAGCTGATGCTGAGCTGGGCGAAACCATTCAGCTTAATTTCATCTGGAGTCTCTGAGTCATCACAGCTGGAGGCCTGTGGGGGGGGGGGGGGGGGGGGGGGGGGGGGGGGGGGGGGGCGGGGTTCATAATGTGTTATATAATATGTTATGTATGTCATGTGTTACATAATATGTTACATATATAATGTTATGTATGTAATGTGTTATATAATATGTTACATATATATAACATATATAATATGTTATGTAAGTGTTATATAATGTTACATATATAAAATATATATGTTATATATGTAATGTGTTATATAATGTTATGTGTGTAATGTGTTATATAATATGTTATGTTATATAAGTAAGGGATAATCCACGACGAGGCAAACCCGGTTCTTAGCCCCTGCGTCGTGCATTATTTTTCGATACATGCACACCTCAGAGTGGATTATCCCGCTTATACCACGGCCACATACAAATCAATAAAAATATAAGGGTGTTGATTCATATTTTGTGGTAATTCTGTCTCAAAAGTACAACTTTTAGGTTGCACTACTTTGTGTGTGCCTGTAAACAAACGACAAATGACTGGAGAAATACAGTATATGGGTCTGACTAATGCCTGGGTCTGACTAATGCCTAATGTCAGTTAACATGAGATTCATATGGAATGCGGACGTCACCCGGGCCATGGTATAATATGTTATATATGTTATGTTATATAATATGTTTTATATGTTATATATAATATGTTATATATGTAATCAGCTGTTCCCAGACCCTTACACTGACCCTTAAGGTGTTTACCTTTAACACTGACCCTTAAGGTGCTTACCTTTAACACTGACCCTTGAGGTGTTTACCTTTAAAACTTTAACCCTTAAGGTGTTTAACTTTAACATTGACCCTGGTCACTTCCGCAAACCTAATCCCCCTGAAATGAGTAGGGTCCATTATAATTACCATGGTTGTGGGCATAGTGCTTACTAGGCTCCATTGTCGTGTCAGAAGATGGGTTAGCTGCACATAGCGTTGTTTATAATGTCATTCTTGAGTTTCAGCCCAACAGCACCAGGTGCCATCTGTGTGCCAGGCACTGTGATTCTGATGCCCTGACCCGCCGGATCAGCAGCCTCTACGTGTGTATATATATATAATAGTGCTGACATCACACTGCTGTTGTAGCAGCACTCAGGGAATCGCCCTCCCACCCCACCCTCCTGACAACATGCAACCTTTATTTTATCGACCGTTCCTCCTTGCAGCGAGGGCCTTGTTAATGTCTTTAGAAATTCTTCAACTAATCCGTTGCCCAGCGTCTCCGCTAGCAGATCTTATTAAGGTGGACCCATTCTGATCATTGGCTGTGAGGAGGCGCCTCCTCTGTGTGAACGAGAGAACAGTCACACATCTCTTCTGCCCTTTCTCTCTCTCACCTAACGTCTCTGTCTTTCTCTCTCACCTAACGTCTCTGTCTTTCTCTCTCACCTAACGTCTCTTTCACCTAACATCTCTGTCTCTCGCTCTCGTCTTCTTTCACGCTGCCCTGCATCCCATTCCTCCTCTTTCTATCTCTATCTATTTAGTAATAGAATATTTCCAGGAGATTTCTAGCTCTGGAAAGACTATCGTGTTTCTCTTGCATTCTCAATTTCTCTTTATATCCAAATAATGAACTGGAGCGTTTGAATAGCTGTGAAGTTCTTCGAACTCTTCAAGTTCGAACCCACCTAACCCTAACCCACCAAACTCGAACCCATTTAACCCTAACCTAACCCAACTAACCCTAACCCATCGTACCCTAACCTAACCCTGCATTATGCTTTTGACATATCAAAAATACAAAAAATATGGTTAGCTTAACTACAGTTGAAGTGTGGACATTTTAAATTGGTGCTTGAGTTAGGGCTGCACAATTAATCGTATATTAATCACAATGACGATATTGGCATCCACAATTAATTCATCATTACAAAAATGTAATTAACAGCATTTACAGACATGGTGTCACCACTCCAGAACAAAGACAAAGTGTATATAAAAAGCTTGCTCTGGTGGATTACATCCAGGTTATTCATGGGTTCATTTGTCTGACCAATCACAGGTGTTTGTTCAGAGCGCGTGCTGTGATAAACTATTTCCGTCTCTGCTTTACAACACCTCAACGACTAGTGCAGGAACACAAGAGGCTCCACAAGGCAACATTTAAACCAGATCATGTTGATAGGCTGGTTTTCCCTGCAAAAAACCTGCAGGTGTAATGTAACTGACCTTCTTGGTAGGGATAAATCCTTTTTATTTGGTGCCATGTGGTGGCATTTTTAATACATTTAATTTTATATGTTGAGTTTATTTAGTTATACGTTTATAAAATACATTATTATTGTGAAGGCAGTTATCTGTTGATTTACAAAGTGCAATAAAAGAAGTTCCCCAAAATGGATGAATAATAGTGATAAATAATCGTGATCACAATATTGAGCAAAATAATCGTGATGATCATTTTAGCAATAATCCTGCAGCCCTAACTTGAGTACTGTAACTGTAAAATGTAACTGTGTTTATTACATTAGTAGAGTGCATAATGTAAGCAATCTGTGTCCTGTAGACTCACCTTTACTGAACCCTTTCCTTAGATTTTCTCCCATTAGAGTTTTCAGTACTCAATAAATACATTGCTGTTAATGTGGAACCATTTCAAGTGGGACAGTATAACATTGACATGAATTTCCTGATAACAATAAGCACTTATAAGCACCATACCATATTATGTACTGTACAGTGCAGCAGTAACATTAACTGTGTGTAAAACTTACCAGTTTAAAGGTTAATACTTTGTATGTATTTGGGTCATCTACAATCCTCTGAAGGTGAGTAGCCACTGAGGAATAGAGACAGTCCATACATATTTAGTAGACGCTTTCCAAATCATTCAAGTCATTTTTTTTAGATGGTCATTAATGAGCAGGTAGGGGTTAGGTATCTCACCAAATGATACCTACAGATAGACTGCTGCCATAACCACTATATATAGACTGTCCTCACCAACCCTAGAAAGCCTTATTGTCATTGTATTAAATACAACAAAATTGGGAGCACTACTCCTGATCAGTGCAATAAAAAGACTAGATCAGTGCATAACCACTAAACTAGACTGTCCTGACTAACCCTAACATGAACATACAACATAATCTGCTGTTTATCTGCTCCCATGTTAATCTGCTGTTAATCTGTTCCCATGTTAATCTGTTCACATGCTAATCTGCTGTTAATCTGCTCCCATGTTAATCTGCTGTTAATCTGTTCCCATGTTAATCTGTTCACATGTTAATCTGCTGTTAATCTGCTCCCATGTTAATCTCTTAATCTGCTCCCATGTTAGTCTGCTCCCATATTAATCTGTTAATCGGCTCCCATGTTAATCTGCTCTCATGTTAATCTTTTCACATGTTAATCTGCTGTTATTCTGCTCCCATGTTAATCTGTTCCAATGGCAATCAGCTCTTATGTTAATCTGTTCACATGTTAATCTACATGCTCATCACCAAAAGCCTAACCATCTCTAAACCTTACATCTAAACTTCACGATCTGTAACACTCTCTAACCCTATTTTAAAATGTATACCTAAACCTCTTTATTCAAAAGAGACACCAACATCTAACCATTCTAAGGTATGATGGGAACAAACAGCATCCAATTGCAACTGTACAAAATCACACATGGGAAATAACAAAGCACTCTGTTAAACACATCTGATGGCCGTCCACCATGCATAATGCAATTTATATTCACACACATAGAATAGACATACAGTATATACATAGGCATGTGGATGAAATATCAACCAATCGAGAGCTCAGTACCTATCATGACATCATGTCCATGAACCAATCCAGCAGAGTACAGCTCCCGGGAGACGCCCTCTGAAGTGTCTGTTCAGGAGACAAAAATATAATATATATAATAATGTGTGATACTTATATAGCGCTTTTCAAGAACTCAAAGTCACTTTACACTATACACTATACACTAATGGGCGTATAATAGTAATATAAAATATATATAGGGTAAATATAATATAAATGTAATAATATAAACCCTACAAAGACATGATGCTGACTTTAGATCATAATATTGAGTTCTTCTTCTTCCTCTCCTCTTTTTGTCTCTCAATGCACTTACCTCGACCGGGAGTGAATTCAAACCGGATGTCATTCAACTCTTTCCTGGAGTTTCTGAGAGGAGAACAATAGTTTAGATACACTCTCTTTCAAACAAATCACTTTCAGTGTCTCATCAATCCATTAAAACAGAAGATTAATATTTTTTACAGGTAAGCAGCACAACTTGAAGAACGACATCTTTGTAAAAGCCAAAGTGTTAAATGATCCCAAACAGCCGAAGTCCAATGGAAACAACAAAAGTAGGACAGCTAAATAACCTTTTCAAGTCCCTTCATCATTATCTAGTAGTCCCTAGAATAGTTCATTCATCATTATCTAGAAGTCTCTAGAATAGTTCTCATCATTATCTAGTAGTCCCTAGAATAGTTATCATTATCTAGTCCTTAGAATAGTTATCATCATTATCTAGTAGTCCCTTGAATAGTTATCATTATGTAGTCCCTAGAATAGTCCCAAATCATTATCTAGTAGTCCCAAGAAAATTCTGGAAGCCAGGCATTTTGAAATAAAGCGGCCACTCCAAGATCAATCACCATGCAGCCTAATCTGTTTGACGTGTCGCTGTCATCTTACCCAGAACTAGGAGGTGGGTTCTTAGTCCTGCTACTATCTGTCATCTGCTATTAGCTCCTGGGAGCATATAGCATGTCTTATACTATTATATATAGTATATAACGTTGTAGCGAGCTACACTATATATGTATTAATAAGTCCAGAGCCAAACTGGAATGGTTAAATAAAGGTAGATTTGTATGTTTTATTTTTTTGGCAACGCCAAGTGAAAAGTAATACCAAACCTTGATGGCTGTGGTCAACATCGAATATATATATATATATATATATATATATATATATATATATATATATATATATATATAAAAGTGCTTCTTACACTAGCGAACCCCCAGTGTAGGAAGCAACCGTGAGCAGACAACTTCTTGTATTTCCATATCATGAGCAGTTTGAAGGAAGCATCTGTCTCATTAACACACACCCACACCTGCTGCACTCAGACACAGAAACCTCAATTACTATTCAGTTGCAGCGCACGACATATGGACTGGAATGTGGGCGGTTATTTTATTTGTCTATGTTACTCTCGCAATATATCAATATGCAGTGAACTTCTATTTTAGAATAGGTCATACTTAGTGTTTTGACTTTTTGACAGACATTAATGTTTTTTTTCAGCTGTTGAAATGAAACATTGATCCTTGCTGTATCTCTGATGTTGCACGTTTTAATTTGATGTTTTCTCGTTGCCAATGAGCACTGAAAAAAACAACAACTTTAAAATGTTAAAATGATGAAGTTTCAGTGCAATGACTTCCCATCAACTCACCTAAACTCATGGACTATACAGTATGTCCGTCTGCTGTCAGCTTCACTCATCCAATCAGATCTTTTTAAATGATTGACCTGACACACCTTTTATGGTCTTATCGATTTCTTATTTAATATGCATGTAGTCACTGTCAATCATACAGCCTGTGTGTGTGTGTGTGTGTGTGTGTGTGTGTGTGTGTGTGTGTGTGTGTGTGTGTGTGTGTGTGTGTGTGTGTGTGTGTGTGTGTGTGTGTGTGTGTGTACATGTCTTAGCATCATCTTAGCATCATCTTAGCATCATCTTAGCTCAACACTGCAGACCGACGTGCAGCTGAATGAAAGAACATGTTAAGGCTGAATGCGGGTGTTAGGGTTCAGGACTCCATTCACTTGGTTTATGCTCAATCTGGATAAAAACCAACTGAGCTCTATTGCTCAGGGCTGATTTATCTTTTAAAGGAGATTAGTTGAAAAGCACACACACAAATCACACACAAAAGTTATATTGGGTTTAGCACTAGAATGTGAGCAGAGTGATTCCATCAATTCATACATAATAGAATAGACATATAAGATGATATATTTGATATATATATTATATTTTCTGCAGTATTCCAACGGAAACATGCAAACGGGTACCAACCATGTAGTTTGATCTCATAAATAACTCAAACATCACCGCCTGCAGTCCTAAGCTGTCTGCTTATATATACTGTATAATATATATGTATATGACTTATTAGTCTTAACTCCAACTTAATTAGGGAAGAAATTATGAGATTATGATGAGGATTTAGTGTTAAATGACATCAGTTTATATAAACTAATATAATAGAGGGATTATTTAATATGATTATTATCATGCCTTTCTATTGCTTTTCTCTCCTTTTGTTTTCTAACCCTCATGACTACAGGATGATGAATGGGTGAGGGTTTAGTTAACCCTAGTCTCTCATAGCCAGACTAGGGTTGGGCAATATATTGATATTATATCGATATCGTGATATGAGACAAGATATCGTCTTAGATTTTGGATATCGTAATATCGTGATATGGCATAGGTGTTGTTTTTTTTAGTGGTTTTAAAGGCTGCATTACAGTAAAGTGATGAAATAATCGATGAAGTACTTCATTTGTCAAGTATTTAAATCACACAGCGTGTAGGGCCTGTTCTCCCCCCATGGTACTGTGTTAAAGGCCTGGTCTCCCTCCATGTACTACGTTAAAGGCCTGGCCTCCCCCCATGGTACTGTGTTAAAGGCCTGGTCTCCCTCCATGTACTACGTTAAAGGCCTGGTCTCCCCCCATGGTACTGTGTTAAAAGCCTGGTATCTCCCCATGGTACTGTGTTAAAGGCCTGGTCTCCTCCCATGGTACTATGTTAAAGGCCTGGTCTCCCCCCATGGTACTGTGTTAAAGGCCTGGACTCCCCCCATGGTACTGTGTCTAGTGGTCCACAACAGGTATATAGTGTTTGTGAGGACAACAGTATGTAACAGCAAGTTCCCTGTTGTCCCTGCCTTAAGGAATCCATCTGTCTGATAGACGAGAGTGATGTCAATAATGTTTAAATTCTGTGTTTACATTCCTACTACTAGTGGGAAGTATAGAGTAGTATAGAAGTATAGTTAACGCTGTTTTGGTCTTCTGCAGTGACACCCACAAGTCCCAGCTTGGATTATGAAAGTAAAATGAATGTTATGTTGAATGAAAGACTTAATAAGGACACTGACCTCAGTCGTAGGACCATGTTCACAGCACCGTCCATGAAGGGGTTATTGTGGAAGGGCTCCACCTGCAGGAGGGACACGTCATGACGTCATACTTCCAGAGAGAGTATCAAGGTAATGTAATGAGGTAATGTACTGCCTCAGAGAGAGTAACGCGGGAATGTAACAAAGTAATGCACTGCCCCAGAGAGAGTAACGAGGTAATGTACTGTCCCAGAGAGAGTAACGAGGTAATGTACTGTCCCAGATAGAGAAACAAGGGTAATGTAACAAGGTAATGTACTGTCCCAGAGAGAGTAACGAGGTAATGTACTGTCCCAGAGAGCGTAAAGAGGTGATGTAACGAGGTAATGTAACAAGGTAATGTACTGCTCCAGAGAGAGTAACAAAGTAATGTACTGCCCCAGAGAGAGTAACAAGGTAATGTAACAAGGTAATGTACTGCCCAAGATATACAGTATATCATCAGTCAATTAAAGAGGAATGTTTTGTTTTGTTTAATAGCAATATAGTTATTAATAATGATATAATCTATATGGTTTAATAACAAGGAGAGCACACTTACGTCAATGGGCTCATCTCTGACCCTTCGTGACTGAGGAAAAAACACAAGTTGATATTCTTAGTGTCTGCCTGCCTGCCTGCCTGCCTGCCTGTCTATCCGTCAATCCATCTAGAAAAGTAACATGTTCTCTAACTGTGGTACTATGGAACCCAGACACACAGCAACCTTCATATGTATGAATAGACATAGGGCCATGTGGTACTATTGACCATGTGGTACTACTCTTGACCATGTGACCCTTGACCTTTCCCTCACCCCTCACCCTGGTTCACGCCCCCCCTCAGCCTGCCCTGGTTCATGGCCCCCTCACCCTGCCCTGGTTCATGGCCCCCTCACTCCTCACCCTGGTTCACGCCCCCCCTAACCCCCTCACCCTGGTTCACGCCCCCTCAGCCCCTCACCCTGCCCTGGTTCACACCTCCCTCACCCTGCCCTGGTTCACGCCTCTCTACGCCCCTCACCCTGCCCTGGTTCACTCCCCCTCAGCCCCGACCCTGCCCAGATTCACGCCCCCCCTAACCCCCCTTCACCCTGCCCTGGTTCACGCCCCCCTAACCCCCTCACCCTGCCCTGGTTCCCGGCTGCCTGGCCCTCCTGGTTGTCCTCCTCGTCCAGCTCGTGGTCACTCCACTCCCAGTCTCCATCCTCCATCTTGTGCAAATGACCGCTGGAGCCCGGGACCCTCCTCACCTACAGCACAGGAGGGACATGTAATCCATGTTGTAACTTAAAATAATAATAACTTAGACCTGAACCAGTGTCACCAGACCTGAACCAGCGTCACCAGACCTAAACCAGCGTCACCACAGACCAGGACCAGTGTCACCAGACCAGAACCGGCGTCACCAGACCTGAACCGGCATCACCACAGTGACCCAGCTCTTTATTGGTACCCTGCTTTCTATGCTAAATGTCCACATCATATCGACTGACACCCTACACCATGTCCTCTACTTTCACCCGGACATTAGTCTGTCTCTACATCCTTTGACCCAAATACAATCACCAGCAGACTTGCTTCTCAGCTGTGGAATATTAGGGTCAATATTAGGGTCAATATTGCCTGCCTCGATATTTTCCCCAACGGAAACGAGTTCATTGTGAAGAAGAAAATCAGCTGTTACTGAAATGTTAATAATGTTGTTATATAATGCACCTCATATTTTATTAGATACCTTTATCACTTTTTATCACTTTTGTTTTCATTCGACCATAATACGGCTGCCCATTTAAATATCGGAACAGTTGAATATTACATTTAATATTGGATGTAATATTAAATGTAATATTGGATTATTCTTATCCTTGCTTAATGTAAACCTGTGATGTGTGGTTGGGGACATTCATCCATTCATTCATTCATTCAGTAAGATTGATATGGTTATTTCGGACACTGTTGAGGTCCTGAAGAAAGGGAATACGTTGGACTTGGTGTTGTATATGCATCGAAAACACGGAGACGGAGGAAGCGCTTCGTTAGTCCCCAGCACTAGGAGATGTTGTCCAGTAGATGTAGCTGTTTAGTCAATAAGGGAGCACATTTACAGGGGAAGTTTTTTTTCTGCGTACCTTCTTGGCTCTCTGGGTGATCTTTGGTGCTCGACACATGAGCTTTTCCACCAGATACTCTCTATTCTGTATGGGCAAGAAAAAGTAACGATTCAAAAATCTGTGTAAAATAATAATTAATCAGCATTTGAAAATGTTTGTATTGCACTCTTACTTTTACTACTTAACAGGATGTATACGGTGAGGAGTTAGAAATAATACCTTGGCTTTTTGAAAGAATTTACACTTCAAAAGTTCTGCTGCTGTGGGCCTGTGATTTAAATATATATAAAATGTAGATTACAAATCAAATATCATACAGGCTGATTATTTAATGACAAATATAAGTTGTTGTGCAGTAGAAGTTTACCTTTTAGTGGGGTCTTTTTGAAGGCACATAGTTATTAGCTTTCTAAATGATTTTCCATATTTCTTCAGCAGTTCCTTGTCCTCTATACCTGTATCTAAGCTGGGTGGATCGTTCTGTAGGGTCAGCATTAGGACCTAGACAATACAAGAGACATATTATGCTTCTTCCACACATTGCATTGGTAGTATCAGAAATGAATAAGGCCAAAAATTCAGGCCAAACATTCCTTTATACGTTAGACGGTGGAGGGGTGCTATATCCTACATTTTAGCTTCAGGTCTAATGCAAGGGTTAGAGTTAAGTCCCATGAGACTAGGAACAGGTTGCCCCATGACGACAAATATAAATATGTAATAACATGAAAACCGCATATGAAAAAAAAGCAGGGTCAGGATTGCAATTTACAAGGAGAACGAATGAGCCCATCATTACCCCTTACCTTCATGGGCGGATATCGATGGTAAGGAGCACAGCCTGTTGCCAACTCTATGGCTGTGATCCCGAAGCTCCAGATGTCTGCCTTGAAGTCGTAGCCTCGTACCTGTAGATATGAACAATGTGGTTTAGCGGTTAGCACGTTGTGGGGCATTGTGTTCCAACATATCATTGTGATCGGTGTTAGACTAGTCTTATAAATCAGACTAGATTAACATTTAAAGTCTCAAATCTGGGTGAACGGGGCATTTCACTTTGTTTTGCTTCAAATTAGTTTTGACCAATCGTGTTGCTGGCAGCGGGGATCTGTAGAGACCCATTCCATGTTTCATGAAATGGGTCTCCCAACCTGACCGGCGGAACCACAATAAGCGTGATATGGCTGACCATTCATCTTGAATCCAGAAGAGGATTGATAACTAAAACAACAGCACCATTTTCCTATTGTCGGCATCCCTCCTTGGACAACAGCCAACGCAAACTCGGTTGGCCCTGGTACCCTAAACTTTTCCCATATCCGGTGGGAAGACAAGCTAAAACGTCCTGTCCGGACACCAACGTCCTTAGACAAAGTGTCTGTAAAGTACAACGATAGTACAACGATGTGCTAATGCTATGTTTAACATAACAGAAGTCTTTGCCCTGGCATTGCTGGGCTCCTCCGACACAGGACACAGGTAGGATGTTGAGTTTGGTAGAAGTGGTACAAGATGAGTGTGTGTGTTGATAGCTGGTTTATCCTGGGTGCCATGATTGCTCTGCACCACAGGTGTGCAGCCCCCCCCAGCCCCAGAGTCTGGGGCTGGGGCCGGGTCTGACTGGGGCTGGGTGAGGCTGTAAACCAGTTAGCAGCACACGCTAT
The DNA here is from genome assembly GCA_030340625.1 of Merluccius polli. Classification (NCBI taxonomy): domain Eukaryota; kingdom Metazoa; phylum Chordata; class Actinopteri; order Gadiformes; family Merlucciidae; genus Merluccius; species Merluccius polli. The sequence goes on from JAOPHQ010001429.1 coordinate 248,040, forward strand.
GTTTAACATGACAGAGATATAATTGTTTAACATAACAGAATAATAATTCTATGCTTAACATAACAGAAGTACCACCTACATACTACAACGTTATGATAATGCTTATGATAGCACATGATCATCATCATCACCTGCTCCATGACCTCTGGGGCCATCCAGCAAGGCGTGCCCACGAAGGTCTTCCGTACTTTGTTCCTGGATATATCGCCCCCTGTGGCCAGAAACGAACTTACTCCGAAATCTTTACAAAAAAGAAAGATGAGAATTACATAAGGTTCAAGGATTTGATTTAATTTGGTGCTGTATGTCTATATTGTGCTGAAATAAATCTCATAACACAATTCACGCAAAGATTAATAAATTGTTCTTTAAAAAAGGACTGATATTTGCGTGAGTAATATACCATTCATAATAGTTAATAATAATAGAGACTACATTTCATACATCATACATCATTTTGATTGAGATCACAAAGGGTTAGATGGGATATAAGACTTTGACTAGATTTATTTCTGAAATATATATTATGTATACATTAACACTATATGATACAGATATAGTGTACATAGATAGAGACGGTGAAGTGAAGTAGTTCAAAGATTCACATCAATCACAGCATCTATTTGTTTTTAAATGTTGCAAGTTTTAAAAGAGAACCCACACCATCACCACTAGATGGGTCTGCATTACAGGACCCCCTCTAGAGGTTAACACGTGCTACTGCATGCATAACCTGTGATTGGCTGATAGGGTCACCTGGTCACCCGCTTGTTAAGCGGTGATGGACACACCTGTCCTCCGCTTATTGAAAGGTGAATTGAAGGGGCGTTTACAGGGGAGCAGTTGAAAAACTACTGTTCAAAACTACTAGCAGATGTGTAGTTTTGAACATGGTATCATGGTATAGTTGCCAGTTATCAAGCAAATACTGGGTAATTACCAGGTAAAGAGTCATTACTACCCTCACTGTCACTACACAGGTTGCTTGGTAATGGATAAATACCTGGTAGTTTTCAGTATATATCTAGTAAATACTGGGTAACTTGTTGGTATTTACCAGGTAAGTATCAGGTAACTACCAGGTAAATAAGTGTTAGTTACCAGGTAAATATGCGATCATTTTTGAGTAAATACCTGGTAAGTACCAGGTAAATATATAAGTTATTATCACCCTAACAAAGTCACATACAGACACTTTCAGTGGGTTTATTGTCTACAATATGCAATTGCAGGATATCTACCAGGTAATTATTGGGTAAATACCTGGTAGATGTCAGGAAAATATCCAGTAAATATCAGGTAACTTGTTGGTATTTACCAGATAAATATGTAATTAAATATTGGGTAATTACCTGGTAAGTACTTGGTAATTACCAGGTAATTACATTTAATTACATGTTATTACTTTGTAAATACATCTTATTACCAGGTAATTTCCTGGTAATTACCGGACTGTAAAAGGAAGGGTTACCCATTAATGTGGTGGACCATATATACTCATGGAATATATGAATATTACCACTAATATGTGAACCAGTCCCGAATAGGACATTTTCTACTTATACAGAGGGGTGTAAAATCTTCTTTTTTTTATGGAGCTCCACACACCTGCAATCTGAACAGAACCATCTTCTCCCAACAAAATGTTTCCTGCTTTCACGTCCCTGCAGACAAGCAAACACAAAGCGAGACAACACAGTCAGTATGTGGGCCATTATCGATCCATCCTGTGTGTAAATGAGTCTCTGTTGGCCGACATGTAGAGCATCACTCAGGCCTGGGGCTCAACGACCTTGAGATACAGGAAGTAAACCAAACACAAATGGATTGGCACTGAAAAGAGGGCAGACAAGCAAATTGCATTTAGGTGAAAGTCAATAATTGTTGTGCTTGGAACGCTTGGATGAATTTATTACATCATTATTATTGTCATAATTATTATAATTATTATTATTATTATTATTACAAATCAAATCATTTTCTAACCGGCCTGTTTGTGTTTTAGATCTGAGTTTTACCGGTGAATCTGTCCGTTTCTGTGCAGGTAGTCCAGGCCTTCTAGGACTTCTTTTAATATGGTGGCGATAATGGGCTCATCAAGCACACCGTTTCTCTGCTCCTCCTTGCTTGCATGTTTGATGACGTCCAGCATTGATCCTGAGGAACACACACAACACGACTTAACATTCCCTTGCAACATGGTAACAAGAAAACACAACATGCAACATGTTAACGTGAAAACACAACATGCAACATGTTAACGTGAAAACACAACATGCAACATGTTAACATGAAAACACAACATGCAACATGAACTAAAGTTCCCTCGCAACATGGTAACATGAAAACACAACATGCAACATGTTAACATGAAAACACAACATGCAACATGGTAACAAGAAAACACAACATGCAACATGTTAACGTGAAAACACAACATGCAACATGTTAACATGAAAACACAACATGCAACATGTTAACATGAAAACACAACATGCAACATGTTAACATGAAAACACAACATGCAACATGACCTAAAGTTCCCTCGCAACATGGTAACATGAAAACACAACATGCAACATGTTAACATGAAAACACAACATGGTAACAAGAAAACACAACATGCAACATGTTAACGTGAAAACACAACATGCAACATGTTAACATGAAAACACAACATGCAACATGTTAACATGAAAACACAACATGCAACATGAACTAAAGTTCCCTCGCAACATGGTAACATGAAAACACAACATGCAACATGTTAACATGAAAACACAACATGCAACATGTTAACATGAAAACACAACATGCAACATGGTAACAAGAAAACACAACATGCAACATGTTAACGTGAAAACACAACATGCAACATGTTAACATGAAAACAACATGCAACATGTTAACATGAAAACACAACATGCAACATGTTAACATGAAAACACAACATGCAACATGACCTAAAGTTCCCTCGCAACATGGTAACATGAAAACACAACATGCAACATGTTAACATGAAAACACAACATGCAACATGTTAATATGAAAACACAACACACAACAGGACTTAACATTCCCTCATGTTACGCGCAACATGTTACGATGACCTATGCTATTAGTTACAGTGACCAATGCTATTTATTCTGATGACCATGCATTGCTGCATGGTTTCCTTCTATCATAATCATCAGTAGGAAGGAGAACAGTATTCTAAATTAGACTATTTCATGGCTGCAGACACATATCAGTGATGGGGATAAAACAGCATATCACACTATGATGACATTGAACATTTGTATGCCATTTCATTTTAAAGGAAGAGCAATGCAATGAAGTGTGACTACTATTACACTGCTACTATATTATTTATTATATTAAATTATACTCAACATATCAGACACCAATTCAGTCCTTTTTCACACACAATGTGACTGTCATGGTTTATTTCTTACATATCACTACATAGACGAACTGAATATGTTACATGATCAAATAATCTCAGGTAAGACACAGACTTCTTATTCAGGTAAGACACAGACTTCTTATTTAGGTAAGACACATGCTTCTTATTCAAAAACAAAGAGCACCTGAAACATTTCTTGCCCTCACTTTCAAACCTCACATTTTATCCAATGTTTGGATAAAATCTAAATGGATACTATTAGTATTGGATACTAATAAACTAATACTAATACAAAATAAATCCAGTTTCTTACCACCACTCAGCAGCTTCATGACTAACCACAGTTCATCCTTCACCACAAAGGAGGTGTAGTAGTTGACCACGTTGGGGTGGTTACACTGGCTCATCGCTTGGATTTCTTTCTGGAGAGAGACAAGAACATAAACATGAAATGAGATATTATATGATGGTGGTCAGGGTGTTTGACTCCCAGACAAATATAGTTTCTTCGATTAAAGGCAATCCAATATATTTCCCATAACCAGTTAAGTTATGTTTTGTTTTTTCGTAATATGGTTTAGTCAATGCAACCTGTGAAATATATCAAAACATAGGTGAGCATAGTCATAGCACATGGAAACAGCTGTTAACAGCTGGGAGTCCTTATTGTGGCTGCACTCACCAGCAGCTCGTCCATGCTGGTCTGGCATTTCTCCAGGTTGATCCTCTTAACGGCGACACGCTCCAGTCTGGGGGTACAGAGCGCGGCCTGCACCACCGCCGTGGCCCCGCTGCCTGCAACCAGCACACACTCAACAAGTCAACAACAAGGAGGGAGACCCACAAGCTAAACCACACACAGCAGAGTGGAAAAATGTGCTACACACTTTGGTGGCCCATTACACACTTGTGATGGCATCTGACATCAAAACCCATGAAATTGGTTGAATTGTATTAGTTTGGCCTTTTTATATACTTTCCAGTAGTACGTTTTATATATCTTGACAGCATATATATATTATATATCGGACATATCTGACATACTAACAATAGCTAACTTACTAACTATAGAAGCATGTGACTACATTCTTTTAATAACATAACATGTGTTTTTTACTTCTGTGAGGATTTTTGGCAAAAAACCAATGAAAAGCCTGAAGGCACCGACGTTCATGTTCATAAAGCCAACAACACACAGCACACAGCGTGCCAACTGCTACTGAGAGATAAGAGAGAGACAACAGAGAGATCACACTCCGCCTTTGATTACAAGCCCAGGGTTTAGGGACTAACCAGCAGATATCCATGGCTTGCAAGCCCAGGGTTTAGTCACCTCCAGCCACAATGTCTTTTCTTCATGAATTCATGTTTACATGTGTGAATAAATGCTTGTTGTTGGCTATTATAGAGCCCACTAGAGATGTTATCTCTACAACTGTGGGGGGCGGAGGGGAGTGACTATTATGAAAATGACATGAGTGACTATTACGAAAATGACACGAGTGACTATTATGAAAATGACATGAGTGACTATTATGAAAATGACATGAGTGACTATTACGAAAATGACATGAGTGATTATTATGAAAATGACATGAGTGACTATTATGAAAATGACATGAGTGATTATTATGAAAATGACATGAGTGATTATTAGGAAAATGACAGGAGTGACTATTATGAAATACTTTACACTATATATGGTTGAAATAGCACAAAAGAAAAACTAGTTAAGCTTCAGTTTCGTCCTCCTGGCAGATGAAAATGCAAAATTTGCCAAACAGTGTTATAGTAGGTTGTTGTTGGTGGTGGTGATGGTGGTAGTAGTATTACTAGTAGTACTAGTAGTAGTAGTAGTAGTAGTATTACTAGTAGTAGTAGTAGTAGTCGTAGTCGTAGTAGTAGTAGTATTACTAGTAGTAGTAGTAGTGGTAGTAGTTGTAGTGGTAGTAGTAATATCACTAGTAGTAGTAGTAGTATTACTAGTAGTAGTAGTACTAGTAGTGGTAGTAGCAGTAGTAGTAGTATTACTAGTAGTAGTAGTAGTGGTAGTAGTAGTAGTAGTAGTAGTAGTAGTGGTGGTGGTGGTGGTGGTGGTGGTGGTGGTGGTGGTGGTGGTGGTGGTGGTGGTGGTGGTGGTGGTGGTGGTGGTGGTGGTAGTAGTAGTAGTAGTAGTAGTAGTGGTGGTGGTGGTAGTAGTAGTAGTAGTAGTGGTGGTGGTGGTGGTAGTAGTAGTAGTAGTACTAGTAGTAGTAGTAGCACTAGTAGTGGTAGTAGTAGTAGTAGTACTAGTAGTGGTAGTAGTAGTAGTAGTAGTAGTAGTAGTGGTAGTAGTAGTAGTAGTAGTAGTAGTAGTAGTAGTAGTAGTAGTGGTAGTAGTAGTAGTAGTAGTGGTAGTGGTAGTAGCAGTAGTATTACTAGTAGTAGTAGTGGTAGTAATATCACTAGTAGTAGTAGTAGTAGTAGTAGTAGTAGCAGTAGTAGTAGTAGTAGTAGTAGTAGTAGTAGTAGTAGAAGTAGTAGCAGTAGTAGGCTAGTAGTATTACTAGTAGTAATAGTAGTAGTAGTAGTAGTAAAAATAGTAGAAGTAGACAGTGATAGTAAATTAATATTTATTATCTGCATAGCCTATTAGCCATTCCTTTGAGATTTCAACGATAACTTCACATGTGCCATATATAGACATGGCTCACTCCATATAATTGTGAGAATGTTTCCAATAAAGCACTAAACCAGTACAAACATGTCAATAAACAACAATAAACCACTAAACCCTTATGTCTGCTGCTCAATAAAAATATAAAACATGGTCCTTTTAAAAGACTTGTAACATAACGTGAACATGAATGTAAGAGTCCAACAATATGACAATATAACAATATGGATGTAACATTGCAACAATATGACAATATCACAATATGGATGTAACATTGCAACAACATGACAATATAATGGACGTAACAGTGCAACAATATGACAACATCACTATATGGATTTAACGGTGCAACAATATGACAATATAATGGATGTAACGGTGCAACAATATGACACTATAACAATATGGATGTAACATCCGCATTGCAAAGCACGTGAAAAAAGCCGGTAGGCCTCATGCACATTACATGATCACTCGTGTTGCCACTGGGGACGTTACACGGCGGTGTGTGAGACCGGTACTCACCGATGACTTCCTGCAGCTCGTACGCCTCCCTGCTGATGGGCCAGGAGGTGGTGTTGGTGTTGGTGTTGGTGTTGGTGGTGGTGGTGGTGGTGGTGGGTGGCGGCGCCGGCTCCGCCATGACGATGCGACGACGCTACTGAGCAGCCACCGGTCGCCACACAGCACCGCATCTACCCTGCGGAGCGTCCTCCACCCTCAGCCGCCCTCCCTGCAAGTCCTCCACCCTCAGTCCTCCACCCTCAGTCCTCCTCCCTCAGTCCTCAGTCCTCCACCCTCAGTCCTCAGTCCTCCTCCCTCAGCCGGTCTCCCTGCAGTCCCACACCCTCAGTCCTCCACCCTCAGCCGCCCTCCTGATGGACTGGCAGCCGCTGTCGCAGAGCGCGGCGCTACTACCGCTTGATGGTGAAATCCCCCCCGACACACACACACACGCGCGCACACGCGCACACACGCACTTTTGATATAAACACTATGGATAATATAAACACTTTGCACATCCCCCGTATTGCCCCCATTGTGCATATTTGTTATTTGTATGTATGGTTACATGGTTTTTAATTTTTTTTTATTGTAATATCTTATATATTTCTCTTATATGCATGTTTCCCGCTAGTTCCTGTTTATTGTATGCGCCGTCACACCCGAGGCGCACTTCTTGTAAAGTGAAAACGGATCTGGAAATAAAACCTCATTCTGGTTCTGATACATATTTAAGTGGCCTACTTGGTATTGCTGAGAGTGTCTCCATTTTGTTAGAAGATAACGACGTGTTAGCTAAATGGGCCATTAACAGCACAACACACACACTTTCTATGTGACAAATAAAGTGGTTGAATCATCCATCCTATCCCCACACATGTGTAGATGTTGTAGACTAGAATGGCAGTTGGTTCATGTTGGTCGAAGTAGGAATATGTGTTTGGTGATACTTTAGTGAACTACTACTTCACTAACTAATAGTACCTATTAAGTATTAACTAGTTAACTAGGCCTCTTTAGTCTGTATGCGACAGAACCATTGTCACGTGCACCGCAGGAGTGGCTGATGTTGGACAGCAGGTGGCGCCAAACACCGTCCAGACGACCGCAGACAGGCAGACAGACAGACAGGCCGCCATTATATTCCATGACCCCCATCGATATGCAAATGTCATCTGACATATTTGAAGAAAACTATTGATAATTATAATTCTCAGCTACATATGCAACAACACGAATCCAATGAGACAGCACAATGTCAACTCACTGTTATTCAATGCACCCATTTTTACCTCATCCTAGTGACAGCCTGACACAGCAGCTCCAACTAACTGTTACTATATATATCTATGTGTGTGTGTGTGTGTGTGTGTGTGTAACGTAGTGACTGCATCATGCGTGACATCTCCGTGCACCAATCATATGCGGAGACGCTGAGTCGTACTTCCCTACTAGCCTGAGGTGCGGATCATGGATTGTAGCGTTATCCCGGTCTACCGCAACGCAATTTCCGGTCTCTTACTTCCTATGAGCAGTGTACGTCAGTTATTAGTCCCCGGAGCGAGAAGGACAACAACAGCACAAGAAGCGGATCAGCGACAAGGAGAATAAACAGGAGTTTTTTTAAGACTTAAGAATTTGACAAGGCGATATCCAAACCGTGTAACCGGAAACGGACATCCCTCTATCGGGAAGTGTCACTGAAAGTCCCGCCCTCTCTCTCGCCAATAACGCTAATTCGGAGCATCCCCGTTCCTGGCGGTCCAGAGGCGCCTGGAAAACGAGGCTATACTTCCCTAACCGAGATATAGCTGAAGGTGGGGGGGAAAACAGGCTGTGCGGTCTCACCGCTTGACAAAAAAGCAGCAGTCCGGATTTTTTTTAAATAGCAGCAGCAGCGGGGTCAAAGCAAGCAAGTGTGTGTGTTGTCTCCACTAACGTCAGTGGCGACATGGCCGGTATCCTGGCGTGGTTCTGGAACGAGCGGTTCTGGCTGCCCCACAACGTCACCTGGGCTGACTTGAAGAACACGGAGGAGGCGACATTCCCGCAAGCAGAGGACCTCCTCCTGGCGTGTCCTCTAGCCTTCTGCATCTTCTGCATCCGGCTGCTCTTTGAGAGGTGTGTGTGTGTGTGTGGGTGTGTGTGAGAGAGAGAGAGAGAGAGAGAGAGACTAAGTGTGCGTGTGTGTGTGTGTGTGTGAGCACACTTCCACTTTTTCACTCGGGGCCTTACACGCTTTTGTATTTTCTGATTATGTTGTACGTCTGCATAATATTTTTTGGCCGATGTAGCCGGAAGTCAGTCGCGCGTCGGACACGCGTCATATCTACTCTCGCAAAAATGACATGAGTCCTCCTCTCAGCCACATCGACATGTTTTGTAGCTTCAGGTTAGCAACCCTCTCACTGTTGCCAAGCATCATGTACTCAGTGGTCCTACTGATCACTAGGATACAGTAGGCATAGTGATCCTACTGATCACTACAGGATGCATACAGTAGGCATAGTGATCCTACTGATCACTACAGGATGCATACAGTAGGCATAGTGATCCTACTGATCACTACAGGATACATACAGTAGGCATAGTGATCCTACTGATCACTACAGGATACATACAGTAGGCATAGTGATCCTACTGATCACTACAGGATACATACAGTAGGCATAGTGATCCTACTGATCACTGCAGGACACATACATAGTGATCCTACTGATCACTACAGGACACATACAGTAGGCATAGTGATCCTACTGATCACTGCAGGACACATACAGTAGGCATAGTGATCCTACTGATCACTACAGGATACATACAGTAGGCATAGTGATCCTACTGATCACTACAGGACACATACAGTAGGCATAGTGATCCTACTGATCACTACAGGATACATACAGTAGGCATAGTGACCCTATTGATCACTAGGACGCATACAGTAGGCATAGTGATCCTACTGATCACTAGGACACATACAGTATGCATAGTGATCCTACTGATCACTACAGGATACATACAGTAGGCCTAGTGATCCTACTGATCACTACAGGATACATACAGTAGGCATAGTGATCCTACTGATCACTAGGACACATACAGTAGGCCTAGTGATCCTACTGATCACTAGGACATATACAGTAGGCATAGTGATTGGGTCAGGTGTCACTTAAGGCAAGAGGTTGTTTATCTGCTGCTGCTGCTGTTGTTGCTGTTTTGTGTTTACACCATCTGACATGGCCATCATCGTCATTGAACTATGGTTTATCTCCCCTTTAAGAGCGAGAGAGAAACGGAAGAGATTTTCCGGCGGCCAGGACACTTCTTCTGCTCCATTTATTAATAAGGATATTTATACCATATAGTAGTATATAAAGTAAAATATATACTATATGGTCAAATTACAGTTCATATTCATATGTCAGTGGACAGTTGCTTCACTTTGGTTGTTTCCTCCTCTACTGCAGGTTCATTGCAAAACCATGTGCTATGGGCCTAAAGATCCAGACCAATGGGCCACAGAAAGCCCAGCCCAACGCTATCCTGGAGAAGGTCTTCACTGCTATCACAAAGGTCATCTACAAATGCTTGAATTATTGTAATCTATATTATGATTTAGTCGTTTATCAGGCGCTTTGGAAGCGATCCATGTCATTAAGGGTCAGGTCACCTGTAGGAGCCCTACAGGTACAGGTGGATTGAACCCAGCACCTTTCAGCTGGGAGTCACACCCTAACCACTACACTGGGTTAGCCCTCCTAATGGGTTAAGGTTAGCGTTAAGGTTAGGGTTAGCCCTCATAATGGGTTAGGGTTAAGGGTTAGGGTTAGCCCTCATAATGGGTTAGGGTTACGGGTTAAGGTTAGCCCTCATAATGGGTTAGGGTTAGCCCTCATAATGGGTTAGGGTAAAGGTTAGGGTTAGCCCTCATAATGGGTTAGGGTTAAGGGTTAGGGTTAGCCCTCATAATGGGTTAGGGTTAAGGTTAGGGTTAGCCCTCATAATGGGTTAGGGTTAAGGGTTAGGGTTAGCCCTCATAATGGGTTAGGGTTAAGGTTAGCCCTCATAATGGGTTAGGGTTAAGGTTAAGGTTAGCCCTCATAATGGGTTAGGGTTACGGGTTAGGGTTAGCCCTCATAATGGGTTAGGGTTAAGGTTAGCCCTCATAATGGGTTAGGGTAAAGGTTAGGGTTAGCCCTCATAATGGATATTAAGGCTTTCATACCAATTTGCGACCCAATGGCTGCCAGGTATTTGACACAAGGTCTGTTTGTTTTTGTTGTTGTATTTGGTGTTTCCAGCATCCAGATGAGAAGCGCCTGGAGGGTCTGTCCAAGCAGCTGGATTGGGACGTGCGCACCATACAGCGCTGGTTCAGACAGCGACGGAACCAGGAGAAGCCCAGCACACTTGCACGCTTCTGCGAAAGCATGTAAGACAAGCTGCCTAACCGTGTAATTCATCACATGTTTCCAATAGACAGTATGTGAGCTGCTACATACTGCCATTCATCCTTTGTTATAGACTTTAGGGTTAGGGTTAGAGTCTAACCCTAACCTTATAGTCTAACCCTAACCCTATAGTCTATAGACTAACTGTAACCCTATAGTCTAACCCTAACCTTAACCCTAACAATCTAGTCTAACCCTAACCCTATAGGGTTAGGGTTAGACTATAAGGTTAGGGTTAGACTATAGACTATAGGGTTAAACTATAGGGCTAAGGTTAAACTATTAGTGTTGCACCGATACCATTTTTTGGCCCCCGATACCGATACCGATACCCGGCTGTGCAGTATCGGCCGATACCGATACCATACCGATACCACGCCGGAAAAAAAAAAAAAAAAATATATATATATATATATATATATATATATATATATATATATATATATATATATATATATATATACACATATATATATATATATATATATATATATATATATATACACATATATATATATATATATATATATATATATATATACACAAGCTTTTTTTCTTCTAATACTAAAGAACTGCATACTCACTTGGATGTAAAATCATTGCTATCATGGCTTAATTACTAGTATAATTAGATAATATAGTATAACTAGAGATAATTAGCGGGGGGGGGGGGGGGATCGGGGAGAAGCCGATTACAGCTTAACTCGTCGTCTGTGATGCGGTCACTGTCTGTCCATTTGAGCGATCTCCCGCCTGTGAGCAAGACGCGTCTCCCTCTCTCTCCTGCTTTTTCCCCTCTTCTCCTTGTTTGTGTCCGCATGGCACCCCGGGGAGCGGGGGGGGGGGGGGGGCATGGTTGGTGATCGGGTGCGTCGCACCGGCAGGCGGACCCGCTCACTGAGTTTCCCCGCACCGGCGCGTCCGCAGGCGGAGCAACTTTTCTGTGCGCCACGCGGCTGAACCGCGCGCCCTCCGCGTCTCCGGTGCTTTTTTTTCTTTCTTTTTTTTGGTACTTTGTCGTCGTCGCTTGTCGGTCGGTCAACATGCGCGGCCGGGCGGCCGGAGTGGGCCAATAGGATAGCTGCTTGGCACGGCATGCACTGAACACGTGTGATCACACGCAGCAGTGAGTGAAGGGAGAGAAAGACGCAAAGCGCTGCGTTCCAAGTTTCATATTATGTAAATGGCATCGGCGCATTATTTGTTCGTACTCGCCGATACCGATGCCAGCATTTTAGCGCGGTATCGGGGCCCCTCCCGATACTAGTATCGGTATCGGTGCAACACTATAAACTATAGTGGGTAAGGGTTAGACTATAGGGTTAGACTATAGACTACAGGGTTAGGGTCAGACTACAGGGTTAGGGTTAGACTATAGGTTTAGGGTTAGACTATAGGGTTAGACTATATGTTTGTCACACATTTGTTTGATATCATCAATGCCAAATTACATCATTGGCATCATTAACACAGAAGCAAAAATGGCAAATAAGCATAAAAGATATAATATATTAATATATATTATACATAATAATATACAAGTTATACAGGTATACCTGCCCAGGTGTAAACCTGCCGAGGAGACGGGGCTTCCCAGTATAACCGTTGGGCAGCAGCACTCCTCTATAGAGCCATCGTTTGGTCAATATTTCGTCACAATAGAAGAATTACGAAGTACCCTGCTCTAAACAATATCCTAATTAAAGTGCAATTAAACCGGATATGTCTCACGTTACAAAATGTTCAGAATGGATATAACATTAAAATGGCTGTTTAAAAGTGTAACCTGCTAGCTCTATCACAGTAAACTGTAGTGTATCATGCTAGCTCTCCAACACCATCAAAACTGAATGTGACATGTATACCAGCATATCACTACTGTGGTGGTGTATTAAAATAATCACACATCTCTATAGCAGTTTATGGCGTTTGAAAGTTTTTTATTTTAGTAACCCTAAAGATATTGGATATTCAACAGATATTCACGCTCTGAATTACAGTGATCTGACGCGGGGAACTAAAGACGCAATCACAGCTATGAGTGATTGCTTAATTAAGCCGGATGTCTCAGTCACATTACAAAATGTTCCCAATAGATATAACATTAAAATCACTGCTGAGAAGTGTATCCCGCTAGCTCTACGACAGTAAGAAGCAGGTAAAAAGCTCCAGTGTGGAATGGAACACACATAGACGATATAAAATACAGGATTCCGATATGTTGGTGGAAACCATGTGAAAAAAAAAAAAAAGTATATATATATATTGCTTGCTTTCTAAACGTATTCTTAACAAAATAGTAAAAATATAGCTGATATTTACCGCAACCAATCTATATTATGTCTGAAAATGAACTGTGTGGGCATAGTAACTAGCAACATTATATTTAATGAAAGCTCATCATACTTGGCAGCACTCAAAGCAATCACTAATATTTAATGGATCAGTTGCCATGCAACAGCCTCTACCTGTCAAGGTACTGGCTTATGTGGTTTTAGACCATGCTATCAAGTACTGATAAAATACAATGTCAACATTAAAAAACACTCTACAGTACCATGGACAACTCCTACTGTGGAAAAGCTAACAATTGAGTTTGGGCAAATGGAAAATCTATAGGTTAATTGTTTTTTATAGGTCATACGTATATATATTTTTATATGTGTTATACATGTATGTTAGTTAAATCTATAGGTTAATTACTTATGTTCTCACACTTGCTACTTTATCCTGAGTACTGAACTGACTTTTATCGTTGCTTTTAATCTGATTGTGCCGTGTTTTGAGTTGATTAAAAACACTATTATAAATATAAAATAACCCTATTATTTAAAGTTATGGAAAAGTACAGAAACATGGAACAATATTTAGTTGTCTCAACTAAATATCATAGTTCAATAGCAATGTAAATAAAACTAGAAAATGCATTTCCTGCAGAAAACGCGTGTGAATGCTGGAAGCTGAATGATAAGCTCAAAGCAGAAATATAAAATGAATTGATCTGAAGAATCTGAAAGTAGTAGTAGAAGCTGAAATAGTAGAAGAATCTGAAAGTAGTAGTAGAAGCTGAAATAGTAGAAGAAGCTGAAAGTAGTAGTAGAAGCTGAAATAGTAGAAGAATCTGAAAGTAGTAGTAGAAGCTGAAATAGTAGAAGAAGCTGAAAGTAGTAGTAGAAGCTGAAATAGTAGAAGAATCTGAAAGTAGTAGTAGAAGCTGAAATAGTAGAAGAATCTGAAAGTAGTAGTAGAAGCTGAAATAGTAGAAGAATCTGAAAGTAGTAGTAGAAGCTGAAATAGTAGAAGAATCTGAAAGTAATAGTAGAAGCTGAAATAGTAGAAGAATCTGAAAGTAGTAGTAGAAGCTGAAATAGTAGAAGAATCTGAAAGTAGTAGTAGAAGCTAAAATAGTAGAAGTAGCTGAAAGTAGTAGTAGAAGCTAAAATAGTAGAAGAATCTGAAAGTAGTAGTAGAAGCTGAAATAGTAGAAGAATCTGAAAGTAGTAGTAGAAGCTGAAATAGTAGAAGAATCTGAAAGTAGTAGTAGAAGCTGAAATAGTAGAAGAATCTGAAAGTAGTAGTAGAAGCTGAAATAGTAGAAGAAGCTGAAAGTAGTAGTAGAAGCTGAAATAGTAGTAGAAGCTGAAATAGTAGAAGCTGAAATAGTAGAAGAAGCTGAAAGTAGTAGAAGAAGCTGAAATAGTAGAAGAAGCTGAAAGTAGTAGTAGAAGCTGAAATAGTAGAAGAAGCTGAAAGTAGTAGTAGAAGCTGAAATAGTAGAAGAAGCTGAAAGTAGTAGTAGAAGCTGAAATAGTAGAAGAAGCTGAAAGTAGTAGTAGAAGCTGAAAGTAGTAGTAGAAGCTGAAATAGTAGAAGAAGCTGAAAGTAGTAGTAGAAGCTGAAATAGTAGAAGTAGCTGAAAGTAGTAGTAGAAGCTAAAATAGTAGAAGAATCTGAAAGTAGTAGTAGAAGCTGAAATAGTAGAAGAATCTGAAAGTAGTAGTAGAAGCTGAAATAGTAGAAGAATCTGAAAGTAGTAGTAGAAGCTGAAATAGTAGAAGAATCTGAAAGTAGTAGTAGAAGCTGAAATAGTAGAAGAAGCTGAAAGTAGTAGTAGAAGCTGAAATAGTAGAAGAAGCTGAAAGTAGTAGTAGAATCTGAAATAGTAGAAGAAGCTGAAAGTAGTAGAAGAAGCTGAAATAGTAGAAGAAGCTGAAAGTAGTAGTAGAAGCTGAAATAGTAGAAGAAGCTGAAAGTAGTAGTAGAAGCTGAAATAGTAGAAGAAGCTGAAAGTAGTAGTAGAAGCTGAAATAGTAGAAGAAGCTGAAAGTAGTAGTAGAAGCTGAAAGTAGTAGTAGAAGCTGAAATAGTAGAAGAAGCTGAAAGTAGTAGTAGAAGCTGAAATAGTAGAAGAAGCTGAAAGTAGTAGTAGAAGCTGAAATAGTAGAAGAAGCTGAAAGTAGTAGTAGAAGCTGAAATAGTAGAAGAAGCTGAAAGTAGTAGTAGAAGCTGAAATAGTAGAAGAAGCTGAAAGTAGTAGTAGAAGCTGAAATAGTAGAAGAAGCTGAAAGTAGTAGGCCTAGTAGAAGCTGAAATAGTAGAAGAATATGAAAGTAGTAGAAGTAGTTGAAATTGTAGTAGTAGCTGAATTAGTAGGCCTAATAGGCTTAATAGCTGAAGTAGAAGTAACTGAAGTAGTAACAACACTGCTGAACGTCCTCAAAAAGCAGCCCAATCTGGCAACACTGCTGAACGTCCCCCTCGCTCGAGCGTCAACGTGAAGTCAACTGAAACGGAATCAGTTAAACTGTGAAACTCTTAATAAATATAAATGCTATCGAAATTCCCCCCCCCCGGCCCACGGTATGTTACTATTGCGCGCACCCCCCCCCCGCAGGTCCGCGGTGTGTTTGTGTTACTATTGCGGGCACCCCCCCCCCGCAGGTCCGCGGTGTGTTTGTGTTACTATTGCGGGCACCCCCCCCCGCAGGTCCGCGGTGTGTTTGTGTTACTATTGCGGGCACCCCCCCCCCGCAGGTCCGCGGTGTGTTTGTGTTTACTATTGCGGGCACACCCCCCCCCCCCCCCCCCCCCGTAGGTCCACGGTGACGCCATGACGCTCGAACGTGAACGTCGTTTTACGGCAGCGGAAGATTTACGACAGCCAGCATACAGACAGTGAGCAACGGACTTCACATGATATTATTCACAACTCGGATTAATTTAATGAAACCCATTGATTCTTTTGATCGGTGGACCCCTTTTGATTGGATATTATGGGATATACAAGTCTGTACATTTTTTGAACGAAGGTAAACGATTGAGAATTGATTTAGTTAGGCCAGAGATCGATGTGTAAACTGTGATTCTGAATAAATATAAATGCTATCGAAATTTAGTTTGGATATCGTTATTATTGAATATACAAATCTGTAGATTAGTGACATTTTTTGAATGAAGGTTAGCGGTTGAAATGTGAATGAATTAGTTACGACGTTTTAAACAGTGGAAGGTCCGCCGGTTACAATGGGACGAATGGTAGAATATGACGATTTGAAACTAAAACTGCGATACAGAAAAAAGTATAACAGCTATCGAAATTTCGTGAACACGGCTAGATAGATACAAATCTCTAGATTTGTTTAATTGTTTGAACGATGGGAAAGGGTTGACATTTGAAATAGTTACGACGTAAAGCAGCGGAAGTAAACAGTGGAAGGTCCGCCGGTTACAATGGGACGAACGGTAGAATATGACGATTTGAAACTAAAACTGCGATACAGAAAAAAGTATAACAGCTATCGAAATTTCGTGAACACGGCTAGATAGATACAAATCTCTAGATTTGTTGAATTGTTTGAACGATGGGAAAAGGTTGACATTTGAATTAGTTACGACGTAAAGAATGTGAAGAATAAGAGGCTGGGCGGACGGCAAAGCCGTCCGCCCATTGATTTGTATTGGAAAAATAAAGGTGGAAAAAGTAGAATAATTTGAAAAGTTGAATTAATATGAAAAATGTGAACAGACAGCCATCATGTCGTAATAAATATGAACATTTTGATATTTGAATGGTTTCTGTAGCTGAAAATATGAAGAAGGAGGAGAGTGCCAAAAAACGGTCGGAAGAAGAATAAAAATAAAAATAATAAAGATTCAGATATCTAGAGTGTGAATGCTCCAGCATTCACACTAATAACAAATCATCCCAACATAAAACCCTTCATTAATCGCAGAGGGGAAATGTGTTAGAGCTGAAACAAGAGTGGGTGGTGTCCAGGTGGGTGTGTGGCGTACAGGAGGGTGTGTGGTATACAGGTGGGTGGGTGGGTGGGTGGGTGGTGTACAGGTGGGTGGGTGTATACAGGTGGGTGGGTGGGTGGTGTACAGGTGGGTGGGTGGGTGGGTGGGTGGGGGGCGTACAGGTGAGTGGGTGTTATACAGGTGGGTGGGGGGTGTACAGGTGGATGGTGTACAGGTGAATGGGTGGTTTACAGGTGGGTGGTATATAGGTGAGTGAGTGTTATACAGGTGGGTGGTATACAGGTGGGTGGGGGGTGTACAGGTGAGTGGGTGGTGTACAGGTGGGTGGTATACAGGTGGGTGGGGGGTGTACAGGTTAGAGGGTGATGTATAGGTGAGTGGGACTCTGTGAAATGGAAAGACAAGACACAAAACTACCATGTTAACATTGTGCTTTGCTTATTCCTCTAGGTGGAGGTTTACATTCTACCTTTACATATTTACCTATGGGCTCCGATTCTTAAAAAAAGTAAGTAACCGTCTCTATCCAACGTGCTGGTGCAAATTTTAATGAGTTAGGGTTAGGCTGGTGAGCTCATCTTACTTTGATCATGTTTCAAATCTTTCACCTGACCATGACTGCATTGGTTAACTGTAGATTGGCTCTTTCAGCCTAATTATCTACAAGTCACTAAGGGGTCGAGATCGTCTCAAGACGAACATGAGAAACATAGCAAGGTCAACATGGTCAGTAATAGCCTAGCGTAAAACTTTATAAAATCATTTGTTTGCTAGCATGGCGAGAGCCAGCCCTCGCATGAAAATTAATCTTTCCTTGTAGAGGTCTGGGATTCGTTCTCGTTGCTCTCAGATGGTCCAGCCGACGGGCCAATCGGAGGCTGCCCAAAACAAATATAATTTTATAACATGTAACACCATTATAATCCGCCATTAAACACAGGCAATCCCAGGACAGCTGAGTACAGTGTATGGATTGTCACGTGGGAAAGACAATAGCCAATTGGGAGCCATGCTGACCGGTAATCACAACAGAAGCTATGGGGGCGAAATTGAGATGGATTTCCGAAATTCAGGAGTCCACCTCATGCTGCACCATGTACAGTCCATTTTCACACGTGTCTCCATGACTTTGTCCATAGTTTTTCGTTTTTTTGGGGGTGTTCAGAGCACAAAAGGTTTTGTTTACACCAAAGTCACATTTTTGATCGTGAGATTGCGATTTGCCAGAGTTACGGTTTTGAGAATCAGGACAGGGTTGTTGGCTTGGGAATGGAATCCGTCGGTGTGTGATGTGCTGTTTTGGCAAAATCGTTGCCTCCTACACACCTAACGACCCAAACAGTTCAATGTATCTTGCTTTTTCTAAATTAGAATAACAGTCTAGACATTAGAATGGTGACGGGTCTTTCTGCAAACAACCACTGTGAACCACCTAGAGGCCGTTAGAGGAACTACATGCTAGTCTCTACCGTGAACCACCTAGAGGCCGTTAGAGGAACTACATGCTAGTCTACCGTGAACCACCTAGAGGCCGTTAGAGGAACTACATGCTAGTCTCTACTGTGAACCACCTAGAGGCCGTTAGAGGAACTACATGCTAGTCTCTACAGTGAACCACCTAGAGGCCGTTAGAGGAACTGCATGCTAGTCTACCGTGAACCACCTAGAGGCCGTTAGAGGAACTACATGCTAGTCTCTACCGTGAACCACCTAGAGGCCGCTAGAGGAACTACATGCTAGTCTCTACCGTGAACCACCTAGAGGCCGTTAGAGGAACTACATGCTAGTCTCTACCGTGAACCACCTAGAGGCCGTTAGAGGAACTACATGCTAGTCTACCGTGAACCACCTAGAGGCCGTTAGAGGAACTACATGCTAGTCTCTACCGTGAACCACCTAGAGGCCGTTAGAGGAACTACATGCTAGTCTCTACCGTGAACCACCTAGAGGCCGTTAGAGGAACTACATGCTAGTCTTTTCAGAAACAGACATCATGGCTGCCGCTTGGGCAACACACAACTTTATTTTAGTGGTCGTCCGATGTCTTTTTTGGGGGGGGGATTTGCCATTGCAATCCAGTCTCATGTTATGACGTGGAAATAGAATCTCTTTTTAATATAACATTTCAAAAAAATATTTAAGTTAGCATCTTATTTTTTGGTTTTCTGCATAGGGCTCATAATGTATTTCAATCTACAAAAGCCAAACTGAAACCTGGGTTTCAGTTATATTTTAATGTGATTGTATTTTTGTTGTTGAATTGTGTTTATCTATAATACGTTACTGTTTGTTTGCTTGTCTACAGACTCCCTGGCTGTGGAAAACTAAAGAGTGCTGGTACAACTACCCAAACCAGGTTAGCACTTATTGTAATCATTTGATACTAGGGTGACCACCTGCTAAGAAGCCCAAGGGGGGACAAGGGGTATGTTTCGGGGGGACATGGGGGGACAACCACAGACAATCATTTTGTTGACCGGGGGGGGGGGGGGGTGCTGCGCGATTGTTGACGGGGGGGGGGGGGGGTGCGCGATTATTGACGGAGGGGGGGGGGGGTGCTGCGCGATTGTTGACGGAGGGGGGGGGGGGTGCTGCGCGATTGTTGACGGGGGGGGGGGGGGGAGGGGGGCTGCGCGATTTTTTTTGAGCAAGTATTGATTATGCGTGACAAGGTCTCAATTCGCGGGACGCGTGAATTGGGTTTCAAACGCTGTGCGGTCACGCGCTACGCGGGACGGGTGGTCACCCTATTTGATACCTCAATACATAACTACCCAAACCAGGTTAGCATTTGTGCTAATCAATCAATCAATACATTACTACATAAACCAGGTTATTGTCTATGCTAATCATTCAATTATTCAATACATAACCACCCAACCAGGTTAGCACTAATGTTTATCATTCAATACATTACTACCTAAACCAGGGTAGTATTTATTCTAATCATTCTTATGTACCAAAATAGTTTACCAAAACAAGCCGTAGCAAAATATCTTACCAAAACTGGCCATATCAAAATAGGCATAATGAAAAATGGATGTAAATGGATTTATTTTAAACTTTGTGTGTGTGTCTGTGTCTGTTTGCAGCCACTAACAGTGGACCTCCATTACTACTATATTGTGGAGCTGTCCTTCTACCTCTCCCTACTCTTCTCCCAGTTCACAGACATGAGGAGGAAGGTAGGAGTCATGAACATGTTATAATCATAGCACCATCATACATCCAAGACACTACATAAACCTGTTATAAAGGCCTTCTCTTAATGTGTAGCACGAAACATATTCTCTTTCCAAGTGAAGATACATGTGGAAAATGTTTCTTCTTTCCATAGTTTGATGGTGTTTATTTATTTGAGTTGTGTATTGAATGGGATCTGAATTCAGAATATAGCACAGTGTATTCAGATATATATTAAACTTTGGTTTTCATAACACTGACATTGTACTTTAGTTTCAAGATATTAATTTAATGTTTTATTCCATTATTTGCTTTTTGGATTCATATTTCAATTCTGTTTGAAATATGAACTCTGTGCTGCATGACCAGTTCAGACTTCAGGAAGCTTTCATTTGTATTTCCAATAGGTACTGTTTTTGTGTTTCATTGTTGATGTTGCTCGGGTTCAAATAGTTTCTCAAAAACCGGACACATCTGCCTTTAAACAGTTCTGCATCAATGCGCTACAAAGCCGACATTAACAACAAGGGTCAAATACATCATCGACCAGACGTTTCCATGACAACGCTAAAACAATACGATCAAAGCACTGTGAAAGAATAGTTTAATTTAAGCTGGTTAACTCAATAAAAAACAATAACATTCTAGATTAAAGTAAGGAATATCTTAAACCTGTAGTAGTATATATAATATGAGTGGTTTATTCCTTACATATAATATTAAACCTGTAGTGGTATATATAATATAATAACGGGACACCTAGAGTGGTATATTTCTTACTTAGTTATTAGGATGTTTGTCAGATCAAACGTGGTCAGTGTTTTGTAGTGTCCTACGAACACTTACTGTACTTCTCATTTCTCTTTCTCTTTTTTTCTGAATATGGCTATTTTATTTAATTATTTATTATTTAATTATCCATTGTTTGGTCCACTCTGCATGGCTCCCACCCATGGTCTCTTACTCTCTACTGCACCCTACCAACCTCCTCACTCACTCACTCACTCACTCACTCACTCACTCAGAAAACCATGATGCCATGCTGCATATGTCTTCACCCTATCATCTCTTTGTTGACACTTGGCATGTTGTCTGTTTTTTGTTTCTCCTTTCAGTTTATTTCATGCACAGCAGCACTCTGAGGAGACCCTCAGCATCCCCTTCCAGTCCAGTATGTTCACTGTCGCCTTGCTTCCATTCTCTCTCCCAGCTTTCCTCTTCCCATCCTCCTCCTCATCCATCCTTCCTTAACTCTTCTTTTTTTATGAAATCAAAACGACTCTGCTGGGCGGCTGCTCATCATATCCATCGTTACGCTAGCAGATGCTAGCGTAGTGATATCAACTTAGTTTACGATACTTCATATAATTTATCAAATTAGTTTACAATACTTCATAGAATTTATCAACTTAGTTTACAATACTTCATATAATTAATCAACCGCAGGGACTTTTAGTTCACCTTTAGCCAGATTTTGTTAATTCATCAATCAATTAGAACCAATTTGAAACATTTCTTGTGAGTTAGTCCAGCAATGGATGAGGTTAAATACATATATACACTACAGTGTTGCAAATAAATACAACACTCTTGTGCCACTTGACATCTTGAACTTGAAAATATCGCTATATGGTCTTAGGTGGTAGTTTACCCTTATGTCCAGTAAACACCAACACTGTGGGGTTGTGTATAGTTGTGTGTGACGTTACCATGGAAACTGTGTTCCTCAGGACTTCCGGGTCATGTTCCTGCACCACCTGACCACCCTCTCCCTCATCACCTTCTCCTACGTCAACAACATGGTGCGGGTGGGCACCCTGCTCATGTGTCTCCACGACGCAGCCGACGTTCTAATGGAGGTATGGGGGGGCGGGTGTGTGGGGAGAGATGGGTGGTGGTGGGGAGAGATGGGTGGTAGAGACATGGGTGGTGGTGGAGAGAGATGGGTGGTTAGCCAAAAATAATTCAGATGGGAAAACTGTGGGTAACATACCGTGGGTAACATGCTGTGGGTAACATACTGTAGGTAACATGCTGTGGGTAACATACTGTGTACTATGGGTATCATACTGTGGGTAACATACTGTGTACTGTGGGAATAAAACTGTGGCTAACATACTGTGTACATCAAACTGTAGATATCGAACTGTGGGTATCATACTGTGGGTAACATACTGTGTGACCAGCAGGAAGATGATTCGGTGGCTGTTTGAGATGTCGGGTGGTGTGGGTGTTGGGGGGCGGGGGTTCATCCTTGTCCCTGAGTTGTGTTTATTGAGATGACACACGATATCACAGCACTGTGGTACCTGTGTTCATATTTCACATCACATTTTTATACTTATGCAGTCCACACTGATGTGTGCTCAAACAGTTCCCTTACTGCATTCCTGACAGTTTTCACATTAACATTTATCACGTTGATGTGTGTTTTTATTTAGGCAGCCAAGATGGCCGACTACGCCAAGTGCCAGACACTTTGCAACTTCCTGTTCGCCGTGTTTGCAATCCTCTTCATAAGCTCCAGACTGGGGGTGTTCCCTGTCTGGTGAGTCGTATTATTATTAATGATGATAATAATCACTTTCATTTTGAGTGCCTTTCATGAAACCCAAGAACACTTGACATAAAAATAGGGTAAAAAAAGCATACAGCAGTTAAAACAGCAGTCAATGTTATGCTGTACGCAGTGACCTGTAGATAAAATGAATAAAGGCAGGTCCATATTAAGCTATGTGGTTAGAGTTAGCTAAAAAAGAAAGATCTCCCCTTCAAAATACAAAACAATGAAATCTTCCTGAGATCAGTTGTCCTCAAAAGTTATGCAACTACTCTGGCATTGGCATCCTCAGATCTGCTGGTCCACTGACACGGCGATTCTAGCTTGAAAATACATACATTCACAGACACTGTTGCTAAATGTGTCCACAGAAAAAAATATTTTGTTCAGTGAATATCTTGCTTACAACAATTGAGCTAACCAAGCATTTTTGTGTAGATATGTGCCGTATTTATTCAGTTTGGGAAATCACATAGTCTATATAGTAGTCGCTAGTAGTAACTGGCGGCACTCCGATGCAGATATCCCACCCTAGAGAAAGTGACTTCCTGCTGTGTACACACTACAGGACATTATGTACAACATTATCAGTAATGGTCCCTGAGAATGGATTACTGTCGTTCTTTATCTCAACGCTGGAGTTCTATTTGTTTCATTATTGGGATGCATTTCATCCCAGACAGATTCCTTTGAATTGTGTTGCTAAGTAATAGTTACTATGGATACAGCAGCTTTACTCTACGCAATAAAGCCAAGTTCAAATCATATAGCTGATAATCACTTTACTTCACATTAGCAGTAATCAGGATTATACATCATTTATAATATATATTACATACATACATACCTCACTGTTCCCTTACAAAGGGAAAGATGCAGGATTTGATCCTTACAAAAGCAAGCGGAAGAACATTGTCATCAAACTCTGACCTGATGTGCTGAATCTCTGAAAAGCTGAACTGTGAATAGCATCTCCCTCCTATCTACCAGCTTTTCATTGTCCTTATTCACATTGTCCTTATTCACAGCGTGAATAACTGTGTACTAATCAAGCCATTAGTAAATAGTAGCCGATATCCTTTCTAATCACTGTGCTAGTCTAGTTAGCCGTTAATTGAGTATGTTAATTCAGTAAGGGAATTCATTTAATTCAGTAAGTGAATTCAGTTAATTCAGTAAGTGAATTCAGTTTCACTAAATCAAGTCTTGCTGCAGAAGTACTATCATCCGCATGAGAAAAGACAATTATTTCCAACACTGTAATTATTAATTATTATTAATTATTAATTCTGCTCAACACTTAATAAAACTCAGATGTTTATTTATTCCAGATAGCTAGACTGATTAGATGGGCTCATTTTCAAGCATCACGCATTAGAATCGTGTTATATTGTGAACATTTCAGGTGATCTTTAAAGCTGCTGTAGGTAAGATTTGAGAGCTGTAAAGAGAGAGTCCAGAAGGGAGGAAGAGAGCAAGATTTAGTAACTAGACAACCAAAAAATGTCCCCTTCCTAGGTTTCTCCACTTTTGAGAAGTGATGCATGTCACACACTTGTGATTGACAAGATGGATCCCCTGAACCAATCAGGGAAGAGATGCCCGGAGTGGTTAAAATCTAAATGGTCTCATACAGAGGCAGTCAACTCGAATCACAGTGCATTTAATTCACTAATAGCTGACGGATGTCATTTCTAACATGCTACACTCAAATTATAACTCTTAAATCTTACTTTCAGCACCTTTTTAATTATGAAGTTTGTAGTAACAAAAAAGGTGTCTTTTGGTTTGTTGTTCTTCATGTGACACTGGACTCATGTATCTAGTAATCATGTATCTGTTACTGTCAGGCTTGGCATTGGGTCATGCCAATGATTCATGGTCATGATTGGGTTAGATTGGGATGTAAAACTAAAGCTTTATCCATATTTAGTCTGGACGCTACATTGTTGATATTTAAGGAAAATTGTGCTGTACACACATTTAACACATTCAACTGTACCTTGCTACGTATCGTAAGAGAAGTAGTGGTTAAAAAGGCTAGAGATGTAGCAAGATAATGTAAACCTCTTCCCTTGTGGGGTTCACTGAAAACAGAGACACCGTCATGATTGCAGACGACCCTGGGTTGTAGTCAGTAAGCTGGAGTGACTTGGTCCATATCGCTTGACTGACTACATGACTGGGTCCCTTTTTAATATGTAGGTCAGCAACTATTTCTATTTCTAGGCGAGGGTTAGGGTAACCATTCTTGTCCCAGAGTGCAACTCTCTAAATAGTGTTGCAGTGGTGAATGAATGAATAATAAATGGGTTGTAAGGTGGTGCTACACGTCATGGTAGTGAAGACAGTAATAAACAATGTTATATTGCAGATGAGAAACGGAGGCCTTTTCAACTCTTTCCAGGAGTTTGTATTGTGCTACCTTCCTTACCCTACCTTAACCTTACCTAACCCTACCTACACAAAACACCATAGAATAATCTCTCTCTCTCTGTCTCTCTCTCAGGATTTTAAACACAACCTTATTTGAGAGCTGGGAGATTGTGGGGCCGTATCCATCATGGTGGCTGTTCAACCTGCTGCTGCTCCTACTGCAGGTTCTCCACTCCTACTGGTCATACCTCATAGTGAAGACCGCCTGTCGAGCTGTCTGCAGGGGCAAGGTGAGCAAATACAGGTTTCATCCCAATGTCCGCACTGTAGGCGTCTTTTAGCATTTTAATTCACTGTAAGTCGACTTGGATGATATAAATAATACATAGTAAATAAATATCCAACTATTACCCATTTGTAGTTGTAGTAAAAACTATTATTACGTAATTGTCTGTATATCACGTGAATGAGTATGTGTAACTTGTAGATAAATCTAAATCTAATCATATGATGTGGAGTGTGTGTGGTGAATAGCCTGAGTCTGATTCGACTCTGGGTTCCAGCATCTTGCCAACTCTCCAATAAACTGGTGTACAACATCTACCTGTGTCCTGTGGGTCAGGGAGGCCCCACGTTGGGTGCTAGTGTGGCAGTCAAACCTAAGTGGCTTTGCTGGGCTTCTCCCACCCAAAGGACACAGGTAGATGTTGTGGAAAACAGTTCATTGGTGAGTTGGCAAGATGTTGAAAGCCAGAGCAGATGGAACAAGCTGTCATCTCTCCTAAGTGTGTGTGGTGATAGCTGGTTTATCCTGTGTGCCTTGATTACTCATGCACCACAGGTGTGCTGCAGCCTCACCCGGCCCGACTCTAATCAAACTCGGGCCGGGTGAGGCTTCTTAAACCATAAACTAAAGATGTTATAATATATTTACATGTATGATAAAGGTCTATGTGATATGATGCACATGCTACTATCACCTTTGACCTTTTCTTCTTTCTCATCCCCTATTCTACCACGTACACCTTCAAGGCGGGAAAATGGAATCCTTTACATGTAAGCACCCTTATTAAATATATGAAATGTTTTAAAAATATAAATATTAAATATACTTGTTAGAGAGATATACTTGTTTAAGGGAGACCCACCTATTCAGACATTTAGGTTTGAAATGTGTTTTTAACTGCAATTAGTTCTGCATAGTTCATTGGTTTTACGTGCATTTGGTCTGAATCAAGAAAACCAAATCATGATTCAAATGAATCTGAGCTTGATTGGTCTTCCCTGTTTATTCTTCAGGTGTCTAAAGATGACCGCAGCGACATGGAGACCAGCTCAGATGAGGACGACGGTCTGCTGGCCAATCAGAAGCCCCACAGCAGCGCCACCAACGGAACCAACAACAAAACGCACGAGGCCAACGGCTACGCACCGTGCACAGAGGAACACCACTGACAAACCTCTCCCCTACCCCACTACCCCTAACCATACCCCTAAACCCTACCCATACCCTTAACCCTACTCATACCGCTAATCTCCACTCCAACCCCTACCACTAATCCTAACCCCTACCCATACCCCTAACCCTGCCCATAACCCTAACTCTACCCATACCCCTAACCCTACCCATACCCCTAACCCTACCCATACCCCTAACCCTACCCCTACCCTATCAAACACTGGAGCTGTGGATGTGTGCGCGCTAACCAGATGGTGGGAGTCAAGAACGACATCACCGGATTGGTTCTTAAACAAAACACAACAAAACAAAGAGTTCCACATGGTTCTACTCTTGGCTCATTTCCCTCACGTGATCATTCTTCTTTTTTTATATAATTTTGTACATTTATGGCATTCAATGGAAATGAATCAAATCAACTCTTAATGGCTCGCTCGCTCTCTCTCTCCCCCCCCATGTGTGTTGCCTATGTTATTTATTTTAGATATGTTTACAAGTCATGCTCAGAAGTCTTGTCCATGTAGATGTTAACTGGATACAATGACTGAACAACTTTGTGAAATAAAACCAAGCCAAAACCAAGATTGAATTGGACTTCACACAAAATAAATTGTAATGTGGGGTTAGGGTTAGGTTAGGGTTCCTAACCCTGGAACTAATGTGTGTAATTTAGTCAATGAGATGAAACATGCTCCACTCAGACTGTATATGGGATGTGGACAACAGTATTATGTGTGTGCTGATACTCTGTTTACAGCTAGATGCTGTATTTGCCAATGAAGGGGTTTGTATTTAAGTATTCTGGTATGTCATTTGCCATGCAGACACCGGGTGTTTCAAATATTCAATAAAACAGACAGTTGCAAAGAAATTCAGGACTTTCCATTGTGTTTATATAAGTGATTTTTATTTATATTCACACACACACACACACACACACACACACACACACACACACACACACACACACACACACACACACACACACACACACACACACACACACACACACACACACACACACACACAACAAATACCTCTAATCAAGTTAATACACGTACTACACTTACAAGATACAAAAAAAGGCAGACTAGCTTCGGGCCTTAAGCAGTCTGTTGATAGTGAATAGCCCACATATGCTGGGGCCAGCATACTAAACTCGGACTTTAGGAGTGAACACTAAACAAAGCCCATGTGATTTCATGGTGACTTTAGGATTGAACACTAAACAAAGCCCAGGTGATTTCAGGACTGAACACTTACACAGCCCAGGTGATTTCCGCCTGAGTGACTTTGGCAGAACGACTGGAAGTTCGAAGTCCAAAGTCAACAAACGGGATGCAAGATGAAGGATCCCATGGGCACCTGCTCTGTGAGAATTATTTTTTTTAAACTAATTTGAAAGATTTGTTCACATAATTTGAGTGGTTGAGTTCTTGGTCTTCTTGAGAGTGGGTAGTTCCTCTTGTTGAAATGAAGTCACCTTATTTACTGTTTCAGTACAACTCCCTGTACCAAAATGTGAAACGATATTCAAAGAATGGGGAGTACTTCTTCAAAGAACTAATGGCAGTTTTCCAGCAAAGGTATGTTTAAAGTATCAACATATTCTAGTAGTTGTTTCTATCCTTAGTTGCAGTAAATGACCTTAGTTGTACATTTATTGATCTCTGTATACGTATTCATTCAAGTTGAGGGGAAAAGATCTATATTTCAAGTGACTCTGAATAATAATATCTTTATGAAGCACAATCGTCTTCAGGTACATTCCTAGCATTAGTTTCATTTTACATCTATGAATTACTTTGTCTACATACTGAAGGAGTGTGGGTTAAACTTGTGTTTCCTAGAGAATTTTAATGGCCAGGGTGGTTACTCTTTCACTAATTTATTGTTCTTTTCTGTAAATATTGGACCAGGGCTGAGCTGGAACTTAACTATGCCAAGGGAATACAAAAACTAGCAGGAAAACTTATCAGGGCATCTAAAGGAATGTCAAACAAGTAAGTAGCACAAAAACCACTCCAGATACATTCTTGAAAACCCCCACAACTTGTACAACTAACCAGTAAGCAGCTAACCAACTAAACTAACCAATCTGGGAACACAGACTTGACAGCTTGCCAGGTACCAACTAAAATAACCAATCCGGGAACACAGACTGGACAACTAACCAGTAACCAACTAAACTAACCAATCTGGGAACACAGACTGGACAACTAACCAGTAACCAACTAAACTAACCAATCTGGGAACATAGACTGTATAACTAATCAGTAACCAACTAACTAACTAAACTTACCAATCTGGGAACACAGACTGGATAACTAATCAGTAACCAACTAACTAACTAAACTAACCAATCTGGGAACACAGATTGGATAGCTAACCAGTAACCAACTAACAAAATAAACTAACCAATCTGGGAACACAGACTGTATAACTAACCAGTAACCAACTAACTAAACTAACCACTCCTAACCCCTAACCCTTCTACTTTCCTAACCCTACTACTTTCCTAAACCTAACCCTGGTTAGGTTTAGGAAAGTAGTAGGGTTAGGGTTGGGAAAGTAGAAGGCTTCTACTTTCCCAACCCTAACCCTTCTACTTTCCTAACCCTAACCCTTCTACTTTCCTTACCCTACTACTTTCCTAAACCTAACCCTTCTACTTTCCCAACCCTATCCCTTCTACTTTCCTAACCCTAACCCTTCTACTTTCCTAACCCTCACCCTTCCTTCCTTCTACTTTCCTAACCCTCACCCTTCCTTCCTTCTATTTTCTTAACCCTAATCCTAACCCTTCCTTCTACTAAGTTCCACCTACAGTGCTTGGTGCCATGTGTCGGACGAGATGTACTCCACGGCAGATACACACAGGTGCAAAAACACCACTCTTACCCTAACTCTAACCCTCCCACCCTAACACATCCCTAATCCTCCCACCCTAACCCCAACCCTAACCCTCCAACCCTAACTCTCCCACCCTAACCCCAACCCTAACCCACTCTAATCCCAACCCTAACCCACCCACCCTAATCACAACCCCAATTTACCCTAATCCCAACCCTAACCCACCCACCATAATCTCAACCCTAACCCACCCACCCACCCTAATCTCAACCCTAATCCCAACCCCACTCACCTAATCCCAACCCTAACCCACTCACCTAATCCCAACCCTAACCCACCCACCATAATCTCAACCATAACCCACCCACCCTAATCCCAACCCTAACACACCCACCCTAATCCCAACCCTAACACACCTAATTCCAACCCTAACCCACCCACCATAATCTCAAACCTAACCCACCCACCCTAATCCCAATCCTAACCCCACCCACCATAATCTCAACCGTAACCCACCCACCCTAATCCCAACTCTAACCCACCCACCTTAAACTCAACCCTAATCCACCCTAATCCCAACCCCACTCACCTAATCCCAACCCTAACCCACTCACCTAATCCCAACCCTAACCCACCCACCATAATCTCAACCCTAACCCACCCACCCTAATCCCAACCCGTCTCACCTAATCCCAACCCTAACCCACCCACCATAATCTCAAACCTATCCCAACCCTAACACACCCCAAGCATAACCGATCTAATTCCATGTGCTCTTCCAGAACTCTGGGAAATGCTTTTCAGCAAGAAGCTGTCCTGGAATTACGGCAAGTTTTAGACGAGCACAATAAAAGAAAGAGGCCTGTATGTGATTCATGCGTTCATAAAAGCTTCTTATCTCATGATCTTTACCGAATATCTTTTATCCTATACCTTATGTCTCTATTATTTTGTCTGTTACATTTGTCTGTCATTCATGATGATGTCATCAAAGCTTGACAATCATGTCGAGAAAACAGGAAAACTGGTGATGGCCAACTGGAACGAGCAACTGAAGGTTTCACATTTAATTCTTATTATGTGTGTAGGGTTTAGAAGTGATGTTGCCAAAATATGCTTTTAGTCTAATAAAGTCTTGGCCTTTACTGTTATCTGTACTATATCTATATCTGTACATCTTTTTAAGCAATCATTTGTACAAAGTTGTCAAATGAATGATAGATTATAAAAATAAACAAATGGACGATAGTGTTACGTTAAAGTGCTCAAATCATAAATATCATAAACATATGTTTCAACAGGGATCATTATATAATTTCTGCTTTGTGAAAATGGTTTTCTCCTGAAAGAGTTTGCTAGCTTTATCAGTATCAGTACATCTCATATCATATAAAATCAGATTTAAGATTTCTATGTTTTCTACCGTCATGTGTGTGCTTAGTCTTCCTCCTCATTTAAACAGATGAAGAAGAAACTGCTCGGGGTAACACGAGAACATGAGGCACTCTTCAACTTTGTGGAAAACAACAAGCACATTTGCACTGAAAAGGAGAAACAAAAGGTATATGAATACCACCTCCCCATGATTACTTTACATCACATCACTCCCAATCTTCTAAACACCATCACATATTTGGAAAATATGGCTCCTTAATGACCGGTACATGTCCTAACCCCTACCTGCTCCTTAATGACTGGTACATGTCCTAACCCCTACCTGCTCTAGAATGACTGGTACATGTCCTAACCCCTACCTGCTCCAAAATGACCGGTACATGTCCTAACCCCTACCTGCTCCAGAATGACTGGTACATGTCCTAACCCCTACCTGCTCCAGAATGACTGGTACATGTCCTAACCCCTACCTGCTCCAGAATGACCGGTACATGTCCTAACCCCTACCTGCTCCTTAATGACCGGTACATGTCCTAACCCCTACCTGCTCCTTAATGACTGGTACATGTCCTAACCCCTACCTGCTCCTTAATGACCGGTACATGTCCTAACCCCTACCTGCTCCAGAATGACTGGTACATGTCCTAACCCCTACCTGCTCCAAAATGACCGGTACATGTCCTAACCCCTACCTGCTCCAGAATGACTGGTACATGTCCTAACCCCTACCTGCTCCAGAATGACCTGTCACCTTGGACATGGTCAAATGACTGCTGAATAGTTAGAAGTTAGAGTTTCCTCTCTGGGATTTTTTATGTTTCTGTACTCTAAGAAAATGTTACCTGTTTGATGGACTAACGGTCATGCTACATGTATGTTACGTGTTAGGGTTAGTTAATGGTCATGCTACATGTATGTTACGTGTTGTCTCGTACAGATGCTCAACAGACTGAGCAAGTCAGCAGAGATCCAGACCAAACTGGATGAGGAATACTTCAACAGGAACATGGAGGGTCATCAGATCCGACTCAAGTGGGAGAACACGTTGAAGAACTGCAACCAGGTGGGTGGGGTGGGGGGGGGGGGGGGGGGGGGTTGAACTGCTACATCTGGGAATGAGGTTAGGTGGAGTCAGGGGTCAAAGACGGCATGTAGGGTTAGGGTCAACATACTGCCAAGTAAATTGGCTTTTTTGTGCACCCAGTATCGGAATCAGTACACACAAACACACGTTCGAGTAGAGGTCAGAGTTCAGGTGGGTTGCTAGGGAGACAGCATACCTTGGGTTAGGGTTAGGGGCAAGGGCCACTTGAATACTGGCTTTCACAGGGGGATCAGGTACTTTATTAATACCAGACAGTAAATGAGGGAAAATACTTCCCATTCAATGTCTATACACCGCATTCCCCCTTTCAGATCATCCAGGAGATGGAGAAGCAGCGTCTGGAGCTGTTGAGCAACACCCTGGACAGATACAACCTTCACATGTCGAGCTTCGGACAGACCCTCGTCCACGTGAGAATGGGTTAGGGTTAGGTTTAGGGTTAAGGCTTTGGAACGGAAGGTCGCAATGACTCAGGAACAAGACTGGTGTGTTCAGCTTCCCCATAAACAATCAGAGACATCGGTTCTGAGTCTTTCTGCCCTTCAGAAAAAAGTTAATAAAGAAAAACTACCTACCACTCACCCTAATGTTAAAGGGTGTCCTATTAGGGTTAGGGGTAATAACCAAGATGAGCCATTCTTGAATAACTTTTGTTCTGATGGTCGTAAATACTTTTTAGTTGGCTCTGTCCCAACTAATTCAGGGATGCCCGTTCCAACGACACCAAACAATACAATTCTGTCAACTGGAAGTACCTGAAACCACTTCCGTACCCTACGCACGGCTGTATCTCTCGCAATGACTCAGGACCAAGACTGGCGTGTTCAGCTTCCCCATACACTATCAGACAGACAGTGTCTGAGTCTTGTCTTGTCTGACCTTCAGAAAAAAAAGTTATTAAAGAAAAACTAACTACCACTCACCCTTATGTTAAAATGTGTCATATTACGGTTAGGGCTAGGGTTAGGGTTACAATCATTGTGGATTTTTGAACTTTGGCTGCATATAGATGGATAAAATGTACTCATTCATTTACTCACTCACTCCGTCCTCCACCCAAGGGTCAGAGGGGGCTCGAGCAGGCAATGCAGAGAGTGGACCTGCAGAAGGACATCCAGTCCCTGATAAAGGAGACCAGTGCCACAGCCCAAGAGAACAAGGCTGACTTTTTGATGGCTGACTATTTTGTAAGGCTGCTGCGGCTTTCATCCTTTTCTCCATTCAATGCAATAGATAAATAAAATAAATCTCATTGGAACTGTGACCCTCTCCAATCCCTGGTACCCGTGAATGAGCAGGACCATTTAGTTTGTTTAGTTTTTATATTCGATGACCATAGCTCCTCTACCATAGTACCGAGACAGAGAGACAGGTGATGTCACCCCTAGCTACTATACACCCCTATACTATGCTAGACTAAGAGACCTTGAGTGGTACATGTCCCCATGATGTGATGTCACTGAGAGGTTTTCAGGGAACAAATATAGAACACTTAACATACTCTTGTCATGCCTATGCACTAGGAGGAGGACAGCAAATCACTGATGGGGAAGGACAGAAGGAGAGACGCAATCAAGGTGAAACTCCAACGACTGGAAGAAAGCGTTATGAAGACCGAGAAAGACTGCGAGGGTGAATCTATTAGTTGACTGGTTGATGATACCCTTAATCACTGATTCATTAATTTTCTATTTTGGTCCAAAGTAGGTAGAGTGGTACAGGAATGTGCCAAGAATAAGTATCCTTTTGAAATTGGTTTTAAATTGTGTTCTGTTCATGATAGGACTACAAAAACTGATGAAAAGCTATGCTGACAACCCATCCTTTTCAAACCAGAAGAACTTGGAGGAAACCGATCAGCTGCTTGACGAGGTAACAGACTTCTTCTTTGTAAAAATGTAGACATTTTCTTGCCAAGTCATTACTATTAGGGTTAGTTTTAGGGTTAATTTTAGGGTAAGTAATATGCTTTTCACACTGCATATTCTTATTTAGCAAAGAATTAGGAGGTTTTTCGGGTGAAGTTCAAGGACTTTTTGCTGGCAACGGGTCTACAAGAGAAGTCAAAGGAAGTTAAGGCAGCCTCGCTGAGATGGCTAATGGGTAACGAGTGGTGTCATATTTACATGCACAGCCTCACATTGACCGAGGAACACAAGAAAGACGCTGATGCTGTCTTGAATGCTTTGGGAGGTTACTTCATGCCGGTGAAAAATGTTATCTATCATCATGTTAGTACCGAGTGGTAAAGGACGAACTGATTTGAGACAGGCTCATGCTAAGCGTTGCAAGTGAGGGCACCAGAAGGCGCCTGCTGTGCGAACGAGACTTGATGTTACCTTCAGCAGTCGAAATCTGTCGGCTTGCAGAACTGACCGTGAAATGCATGAGAATCACTGAGGGCCCACAAGCGCAGACAGACAGTGTGAATGCTGTGGACAAGCAAAATTCAAGGGGAAATGATGGGGAGAGATCCACAGTGGAACTGTAAATATTGTGGAAGTTATAGAAGTTCTGCTATAACATAGTAGGCCTGCTGGATCTATAATTATATGTATTTTTTCTGTGACTTGTAGACAACCCTGAAACTGGACCTCCTTGAAGCCACTCATTATAAACTGTCCTTGTCCCTGTCGGAGCTGGAGGGAAAGCCCAGGTCAAAGCATCGATTCCACGACAGCATCTCTAGATGGAAAGATAAGGTCCGAACTGTATGACAGCATCTCTAGTTGGAAAGATAAGGTCCAAGCTGTACGACAACATCTCTAGTTGGAAAAAAAACTAAGCAATTTTTATTACATTCTGACTATTACATATGACTCAATAATTTGTTATTATTTATTGGTCTGTTCACTAGGTAATTGATCACCTACTCAGGGAAAATTATTGAATCTGTTTTCTTCCTGAAGGACTGTGAGCATAGTGTAATTCAACTGACCCGTCCAGTGAAAATGAGGAGAACGTCCATCAGAACTCGTCAGTCCCTGAGGGCCTCCATCGTTTACAAGGGGCCCGTTCAGACTGTGAAGGAGCAAGGCGTGGAGCCTAACCCTGCCGAGCCTGATCAGGGCCCCCCTGAGCCTAACCCTGCTGCTGTACTGTCCAGCGACCCACCCAGCAGAGACCATGATGCTCAAAAAGGTGACACACTTACATGCCAGTGTTACAAATAATTATTTTATATTATATTTATTTTATGGAATATGTGTTATGATTCATAGGTGAAACAGGTGCAGAGTGGAGCAGTATAGGCCAATGCAAGGCACTGTATGACTTCAGCACTGATCAACATGACCAACTCAGCCTGAGAGTGGGCGAGTATTTATTCAACTATGTTTTTGTGGATTTGTATAATCAGCTTGGGTCAGGTCGTGAACCACTGTGAAGGTACTTTATGTCTCAGGACCCTCCAGATATTTAGCGCAGTAAATTGAGCAATACGTTCCATGTTGAAAGTAAGATCATTAACTTTTTTAAATTTACATTGTTCTTCAATACAGTATTCCTCTTTTCAGTCTTGGAATGTACTAACGGTTAAAGACTGTGGAACCACTTTGGAAACCGTCTTGGATAATGTCTCCATTAGTCTCACAGATAATGGGTTTTTCTTACAGGAGACGTTGTGGAGATCTACAGGAAGGAAGCGAATGGCTGGTGGTTTGGCGAGCTCGGCGGGCGGAGCGGCCACTTCCCATCCACCTACATGGAGGAGCTTCCTGTCTTAGATGTATGACATCACACGTATGGCACCTGAGGAACACCGCCAAGCGTCCTGTGGATGCTATTTATCATTTTGTTTTATTAGCAAATCACCACGACAGAAGGCGCCAGACCTCGCTATGCTTTTTATTATTCTGTAATTGAATTCTGTAATTTTACTGCTCAACTGTGGTGACAATATGATGTATATTAATTAAATGATGTCTATATTAATCTAATTAAAACAAATAAACAGTTTTTTATTCAGATTTTATATTTTTTTCATTTGCAAATGTGAATGAAATGCTCAGACTGTAGAGCATTGTTTAAAAGATAATACCTTAAAGAGTTTTTCTTCGGTCATTCCTGCCAGTTTTCATTTTATATCAAGCAACAAGAGTTCTGGCATGACGTGACCTGTGTATCGATGCTGAGATATTATATCGGGCACCCCTCTATGCTGAGACGATATATCGTGCACCCCTCGTTTGAGGTCCTGGACATCTGTGTTTAGTTCTGTATTTCTACATTGTCTACAACGTCTGCTGGAATTATATTTTGGGGGAAAATGAAAGCAAAATGTGTCACTGCAGTATTTCATTTAAAAAAAAAGGATGGATACATTAGTATTATATTATTACGGTATTATATTATGTTGTCAGTAGTCCATGGAAATATCGAGAATTACTTCAAATGACCTCCTAATGAGCCTAATGAGCCTTGTTCTCAACCAAAAAAAAAACAACAAAAAAAAACTAAGCCTTTCAGGAACCAAAAGCTTTATTAATAATACAATAAACACCAGTGAAATGTGAACATAAGCTATATAGACACACACACACACACACACATAATATATACACACTGCTTACAATGTTTTACAAACAGACATTTTGTAGTTCAAAAATCAGTAATGGGCATTACAAGAGGATGAATGTTTTCAGTTCTGGTCTGTCTGGGAGCCACTCACTGGATTATAAATGTGTTTGGAAGCATTCGCCCGGGGCCTTAACTCACAGCACCACGTCCTCTTTTCCACCGCGTGTTCTAGAAGCGTGTTGTAGAAGCGTGCTCTAGAAGCGTGTTCTAGGAGCGCGCCTGGGCAACAAACTCCTTCCTGACGTTAGCCAAGAAGGCTGAGATGTTATTGGTCTCGTGGAGCCGTTTCTTCAGGGTCTCCAAGGACTGCAACACCGGGTCACTGGACATGACTGAGTGAATAAGAGACCAATAGAAAGGGGAAGCTGGACATGACTGAGTGAATGACACACCCCTAGTACCGGGTCACTGGACATGACTGAGTGAATACTACACCATTAGTCATCATCCAAGTTTGAATTTGAATAATCCATTTTATATTGACAAGGTGCAATGTTGAGTTCAGATTTAGACATGAAATAGATAAATGAACATACTGTGATAGGACCCGTCTGCCTTGATCCCCATTGTAAAGGTGTATGCGTTGTCTGGACTTGCAGGGTTCACATTCTGGAAAATAAACTGCAGCTTTTCACCTTTCAAAAAAACAAATAGAAAAATATTATTACAATATAATATACATGCATCATATATAATTATTAATGCATCTATTGTCATCGTTACCTAATAAGAATATGCATTTTGCAAACCTATCCAAAGTGGACAGAAAGTTAGATAAAGGCTGTTATGAAACATGTATTGTGTATATATATATATATATATATATATATATATATATATATATATATAAAAAAGCCCTCATAAAGATATAGTTCCTCACCGTGGGTTCTTCTAATTTCCAAGCCTAAGTGTTCCTGAAAAATCCGCTTGGCTTTCTCCAGATTCTTTAGCCTGTCCTTATTTGCTCTGTGTTGAGACACAATCACTGACACAACAGAAGAAAAAACACATGAGAGCCGAGCATTAAAACTTTGGTAGATATATACAACTGTCCCATTGTCGAAGCTACATTTGTATCAAAATAAAACCAATATACTTTAAACATTGAACATTAGAAAGCTGCTTAATATGGTAGAGATGGACTCACAGTCCCTCCTCTTGGCCTGTTCTTCTCTGAGCTTCTCTATCTTCAGGGTGATGTCCTCCTTCTGGGACTGTTTCTGCTCCACCTCACACAGGCTTTGGGAAAGGGCCTCCCTCTTCTCGTTCATGAGCACCGTTTTCTGTTCTAGGTCTGGGACAAACAACCATCACATCAATGTTCATGTTCATGTATATATAATGATAATAACAAGAATCATTCACTGCATTTATACAGCACTTTTCAAGACACCCACCAGATGTGTCCACCGAGTCTGGGATCACCTTGTTCACACATTCAATATTCTTTCTTACGTAGAACATGTTAGGGTTAGAATAGGGCTGTCTTACCAGCATAGGAGCGTGTATTAATAGCACAGCCTCATTATCATCAGTGCAATATGCTGACAGGGTTAGGGGGTTAGGGTGACCTAACCCTAACCCAGAAGCTGATGGTTCTCCTTAACATTTATGAATTAATCATACTGTATATAGAAGGCTCTCCTTAACACTATTTATGTATTAAACGTACTGTATATAGAAGGTTCTCCTTAACGTATTGAACATACTGGATATAGAATGATCGACACCCACCCTTTTTGTATGTCTGTATGGTTTCAAACAGCGTGCCGTCGTCCTCACATTTCTTGGAGCAGGTATCTGTAATGTAAACCACACAGAGTGGATTCATTAATTCACTAGAGCAGATGAACTATGCTTGACAAAGACGACAAAAAAGTTATTTAAAACATACTTAAAAACACTCTTGACCATACGTTATAATGCCGGTCTCATTAGGAATATTACGAGTATCATTTTCATAGCGGCTCCTTCCAACAGAGACAATGTTACAGTTCAACTAACACAGAAACATGTCAGCCATACCAGCTGCAGACTTCAGGAATAGTTTATGGGACTGGCATAACTCCACAGCAGTCTCAGAGATCTTCGCGGAGGTCTGGACCAGCAGTTTGTTGTGGATTTCTTCCATTGTACCTCGGAACCAGTCGATGACATGAGGGTCTTTAATAGAAGCCATGGTGATAATCTGTGATTGCAACAAATTGTTCATCGATTATTTACAAATCTGCACTATTCATTAGGACAAAGAAATGTGGTCTTTTATACAGAATTATGATCGTCCATGGTTATGATATATGTGATGTATACCCATGTTAACATCAGCCCCATACAACTAGCCTTCCATGCTCCTATGAACATGATCACAAGTCGCTATGGAGTCACACCAAAGATGGCTGGGGATGAAACTAAACTGGTCTTTTAACCACTTTCTAATACGAAACCTCTCTCTCTCTCTCTCTCTAGTTTAGTATTATAGGTTAATAGACCAGTATAGTTGAGTATTAAAGGTTAAAAGACCAGTATAGTTGAGTATTAAAGGTTAAAAGACCAGTATAGTTGAGTATTAAAGGTTAAAAGACCAGTATAGTTGAGTATTATAGGTTAAAAGACCAGTATAGTTGAGTATAGTTGAGTATTAGCTAGAAAGTGGTTAAAAAGTGTAGTTTCGTCTCCAGACATCCGTGGTGGTAACATATTGTGACTCTATAGGACTTACAACATATAAGTAGATATATACAAACAGTACAAGGATTACCTTAACCCAACAACATATTATCTCATAGAGGAATGTCATATTGCTCTCAATATGCCGACTGCCTAATAATATAATATAATAATATAATAATAACATACAATACACAACAGAAGGGCATTTTGAGAAAGCTTCACTACATAGACGATGACTGTTAGTGTTCTGATTAACATACACTATTGCCTTTACAATCATTGTCTGCATTATACTATACTATACTATACTACCGATATAGTATAATGTCAAAATACGAACCTTATGAGTATATTTTCTCCGTAAATCAACGAGCTGTTTTCAAAAAATCGCGGGCAACCGGAAGAGACAGGGTTTGAACCCCGGAAATGACGTATATGTTGACGATTCATAAATACATGAAATATGGAATAAATATATAAATATAAAACAGGAACAATATGTATTTGTAGATTCATAAACGATATGAATTTGTGTTATATTTTCTACTAATTTTGTTCCCACAATGCAACGTTTTTACCACTGTTGGGAATGCGTGCCACCGTGTGGTGAAGTATTTTCTAGGTCTGTGTTAGAGTCAGGTAATGCTTTTTACCCAACAGTTGGGCTAAAGTCAGTCACTGTAATGTGTAAACACTGTCTCGTGTGTATACAGACTGTGTTTAACAAATACAACCATGCCTAATGTCTGCCTTATTGTAAACCTTGTTAACAGCATGTTATAAAATGTGGACTTCTTATGGTGCCGACTCTTCATGTGGGTTCATGAAATGAAACTGATATTTATATAAAGCCATCTTAGGTAAGGCGTTTTTTTTATAGTCAGGTATTATTCTTGGTTTTGCCTGTATTTGTTTAGGCTTACATTGTTCAGGTGTTGTTTGGGTGAGCCTATATGGCGGCATATTACTGCCAAGAATCGCGAGCAAAAACAGTATAAATAAAATTGATTTGACAAATAGCTTTCATAGCAGACGTGGGAGCTTCAACTTAGTTCTTGGATGCCAAGACCACTGGGAGATATTATGCACAGCAAAACATATTCATTATTCA
Source organism: Merluccius polli (assembly GCA_030340625.1). Taxonomy (NCBI): domain Eukaryota; kingdom Metazoa; phylum Chordata; class Actinopteri; order Gadiformes; family Merlucciidae; genus Merluccius; species Merluccius polli. The sequence goes on from JAOPHQ010001429.1 coordinate 288,608, forward strand.
CTGAAGGTTGCTGGATAAAGTACAGAGCATCCACAACCCTTTAAAAAAACAGTATGGCCCGGTGAGACGAAACCACCTTTATAAAAAATATTGTCTTTATTTATACTATTATTGTCATAGTTACAGGTACATCATTCTATTTTTACACATACACAATCAGGGACTCATAATATCCATCAATTGGCTACTGGTAGTTATCTAGTGCTATCGGGAACATTACATGGATTTGGGATTGGAAAACAATCCCAGCAAGGTGACCGATGTAGTGTTTCCATATCAACCCAAGAGACTGCGTAATGCAATGCGGCAACCATTAGAACGATGAGTACACCGTTGCTATGTACATGAACACATTACATTTATCACAGTAACACAGAGGATGTGTGCCATCGCAGTACACTCACTGATAAACCCATTACAGTAAATTGACGCTTTAAAATAATAAGCTAATTGTCTCGATATTGTCACTTTATGTACTGTTTACCCTGTTAAAGTGAGGCGGAAGAGCCATGTGGAAAAAGCCTAGCACAACGGACGACAACGTGTTCCTATTGACCAATCGCAGCTGGGTGTCGACACGCCCATTTCTGTCGACACGCCCATTTCTATCGACACGCCCGACTGCAGCTACCTATATTGTATCCCTAAACGTGATTGGTTGCCATCGTACGGCTCCGCCTACGTAGTGCCAAAGTGAGCAAAGACAGCATTTGTGTACACTCTAAATTAAATGTCATAAACGTGGTCATTCATTTATTTTGTTTTTAGCATTTGTTAAAATAAACAATTTTAATTACACATAATATGCATTTATCTTTCATACCACTGTGTAGATGTGTGTGTGCAATGTATGCAAATGCATTGCACACACACATGCATGTTTGTGTGTGTTGCTTAGCTACCAGTGGCACCTGCAGGCTTTGTAATCAATCATGTTTATAATCAATTTGCAATCAATCATGTTTACAATCAGACCTGTAAACAAACAAGGAAATACTAACACTAATAATACTAATATACAATAGACGTTGAAAATATTGAAACAGGCGTCTTTGATTAGTTTGTTCATATACTTTATTAGCCATAAATACTAAATAAAAGAGATCTGTGACACGTGTAAACATTAACATTTAAAGTCAGAATGTGAGGAGACTTATACAGATGGTCTTGATAACACTGCTTTCCAACTAAGACCAGAGAACCAATCCAACGGATTGCTCTTCGTATGGTTGCCCAGGCGACTAGCTGATGGGAGCTCCCGTTGTGACCAGACTATAATAAGCCCCCTTCCTGGACATGAGGTCATCATGGGTGCCTTTCTCTATGATCACTCCCTGTGACATGACCACTATGATGTCAGCAGCCTGGATAGTGGACAGTCTGTGGGCGATAACCATGCAGGTCCGCCCTTTCCTTGCCTGGTCCAAAGCTTCCTGCACAATCTGAGAAACCAGACAACAGCAGAGAGCTTATAATAATAATAACAATAATAACAACAACAACAACATCAATAATAATAATAATAATAACAATAATAATAATTATTATTATTAATAGTATCACACACTTCCTCTGTGCTTGGTTTTGGTGGTAGACCACATGACATGATGATGATGTAATGTGATACAATTGTAAAGCGCTTTGAGTGGCCACTGGTCACAGCGCTATATAAATGCAGTCCATTTACCATTTACCATTTAGTTAGTGAAATGCGCTGAGAAAATCTGTTTCTAATGCCGTGTTTCCACTACATGGTACTACTCGGCTCAACTCTACATACTTTTGGTACCAAGTACTTAGTTTTCCACTGCAGATAGTACCCCCTCAGTGTAGGCAGGATTCTTAGTTGATCGCCATCAAGCCCGGCGCTAGGTATATTGGCGCCCTAGGCGAGATTGTTGAGCGGGGGGGGGGGGGGTGCTGGCGGAACATTTCGGTTGCGCGATTGTTGAGCGGGGGGGGGGGGGGCGTCAGACCTACGACCTACGGGCGCCCAATTGTGCCTGGCGGCGCCCCTCCATCAAATGGCGCCCTAGGCGACCGCCTATGTCTAGCGCCGACGTCGTGTGACATCTTCAACATGACACAAACACACAGGAACAATGGAGGTGTTAAACTTCCTGCATTAATTCACTGACAAACTGTATCCTACTGTTGAGTGTGTGTGGTTGATAGCTGGTTTAAGCAGCCTCACCTGGCCCGAGTCAGACTGATTAGACTCTTAGGCCGGGTGGGACTGCACACCTGTGGTGCTTTCACGTCACCTTTTAGTATCGGCGCAGCTCACTTGGAACCTCGACCGAGGTGATACCAAAAAAAGTACCAGGTACTATCCGTAACTATTGCTAATGGAAAACCAACCTAGTCGAGTCGAGCCGAGCCGGTACCATGCGGTGGAAAAGGGGCATAGTTGACCGGCCTGCTTCTGTAGTTTAGGCCACTGGCTCATTTCTGACCAATCAGGGCATCTCTTCCATGATTGGTTTGGGAATCCATCTTACCTGTCAATCACAGGTGCGTGAATGCAAAAATTCTCAATAGTGGAGAAACATATGGAGGGAGGAGAAGGTTTTTTTTGGTTTAGTTTCAAAATCTTGCTCTCTTCTGCTCTCTCTCTTTTTACAACTCTCTGATCTTACCTCCAGCAGCTTTAAGTGACAGCACATGCTACTTTGTAGCTTTAAGTGACAGCACATGCTACTTTGTAGCTTTAAGTGACAGTACATGCTACTTGGTAGCTTTACGTGACAGCACATGCTAATTTGTAGCTTTAAGTGACAGCACATGCTACTTGATACCTTCTCGCTTTCTGTGTCCAGAGCAGAGGTAGCTTCATCCAGTAGGAGGATCCTTGGGTTTCTGACGATGGCTCTGGCGATGGCGATTCGCTGCTTCTGTCCTCTGGAGAGCTGGGAGCCCTGCGCTCCCACCTGAGTCTCATATTTCTGCCCATTCAGGATGAGTTGTGAGGATTTTAGACACCATTAAAAACAACAGACATCAGTTTGGACTCATATCATACTCTTGACAGCTAAGCTGCAATGGGTCTTCCCGCCCAAACAACAAACACAAAATGAAGCAACTGTTTAAAGGTACATCTGGTAATTGGCTGAGCTCAAAAACTGTTCCAGGGACCATACTCTATGCATTATGATAGGAGGTCATATGTAGGTTTGTATATGTTACTTACATCTGGAAGAGTCATCACAAAGTCATGGAGAAAAGCTTTCTTTGCAGCGTGGATGATCTCTTCCATGCTAGCTTTGCGTGTGTTATCTCCATACTGTATGTTCTCCGCTATGCTGCTGTCAAACAGCACGGGCTCCTGGGACACAAGGCCCATCTGAGCTCTTAGAAACGGTACATTGACGTCCTGAGAGGGCCGACCATCTATCAACTGGAAATGAAATCGGTATTATTACTCTTATTATGTTTGTGTTTATGGAGTTTGCTCATTTACTGAAGAGCTCTTTTCCAAAACGCATTAAATCCATTTTGAGAGTTTTCAGGAAAACACATACTTTTACCTAGACCCACACATGTTTTGGATAGAAACGGCATCTTGCAGTACATTTTAAACAAGGAAATATAGTGATTTGGCATGAAATGTTGATGGAGCAGTGAATAGGTTCAGTGCATAGCAAAATGGCATAATAAACTCATTTTTTTTTAATTTGGTGTTTAATGTGTTTTGGAAAAGAACTCGTCATTTATCCAAAGTGAGGTTGAGAACGATGAAAACCAAAAATAAAAAGAATGAGTCAACAAACCACTTGGCCTTCGCTGGGGTCGTAGAATCTCTCTAGCAGTTGAACACTGGTGCTTTTTCCACAGCCACTGCTGCCAACGAAGGCCAGAGTCTGACCGGGCTTAACCGACACCACCAGTCCATTCAGAACCTGGACGTCTGGTCGCGTGGGATAGGTGAACTTACAGTCACGGAACTCTACTTCCCCTTTAAAGTTGTCCTACGTATGGGCGATGGGTGTTAGCCAATAATGAATTGCATTAAAATATTGACACGCTTGAATCCCTTGCGTTTTAATGTTGAGTGTCACCTACCCACTTTTCCCCATGGGAGTGGCTGGTGTTTATGGCGGGAATCCGGTCTAGTAGTTTGAAAAACTGGGCAGCGGCAATCTTAGCTTTGGCATAATCTGGAGTGAAGGACGAAGCCTTTCCCAGGGCGGTTCCGCTGATAACAATGGCTGAAATCACCCTGCACAAAGAAAAAACACACAGTGATGGCTGATTGGCAGTTAGACGTTGGTTTGGTTAAACTAAATAGCAAAACCAAAGGCTACATTCAAAACAAACCTGAATACCACAATGTAATGCAGGCCTTCAGTGGTGACCAGATAGCCCCCGTATCTGAAGGACGCAGCGTACGCCATGAAGATGACACACCGGGCAAAGCCGAAACAGATGCCGTACACGTTGGCTTTCCTCTTGGCTGACTGATATGGAGCCTGGAGCTGCTGCTCGTAGGTCGCCACGAACGCGCTTTGTTGAGACAAGCCTGCAATCGTCCGGATGTTGGACAGCGCCTCACCCGACACCTGGTTGTGATATTCATATCCATATCATATCCATGTTTTCACATCCATATATATTCATATCCATATATAATAGATATTCATATCCATAGATATGCATATCCATATATATTCATATCCATACATATCCATATATCCATATATATATTCCCTTTCAAATATATTCATATCCCATGATATATTCATATATATATACTGTATATATGAATATATATCCATATATATTCATATCCCATGATGTATTCATATATATTCCTATCCATATATATTCATATCCATATATATTCATATCCCATGGGGTCATTGGCAGGTGATCCCCTCCTCCCAGCCATGACAAGGACTGTGTCACACCTACCTGACCATGTCACACCATGCCTATGTCAAGCCGTGTCAAGCCGTGCCTACCTGACCCGCGGCCTCCATGGCCTTCTTGTCCTCGTTGGCGAACCCGGTCAACATCTTGGCTTGGAAGAGCCCAGAGAGGCCAATGAGAGGCAGGAAGCACATGACCACTAAGGTCAACTTCCAGCTGAAGTAGAAGGCGATGATGAAAGACGCCCCGATGTTAGTCAAAGAATTCACGATCATGCCAATCTGAGATCCTGTTGCCTGCAGAAATAATACCCACCATGTTTCACATATCAAATATATTGCAATCTTTATGTAAATGTGTAAATTTGATATGTGTACACCATAGTATCTAAATCTCAAAAACATTTAAAATATGTGGAATATGTTTTGATATATCAGTATATAGGGAGAAAGGCTGCAGAACATGTTGATAATGATGAAGATTTTCTTCTGGATTTTATGGACAGCTATCACAATGTCAAATATAATAAAATCATATTGTGCTTTCACTACTTATCTAACTATCGAACTAAACTCAGCATCCTGGAATACCTTGTGTTGGGATAATCCACTTGAAACGCTGTATATAAACTCCTGGTTATTATGAACTACTGTTATTATATATGAACTTCTGGTTATTATATAAGAACTACTGTTATTATATATTAACTCCTGGTTATTATATATTAACTCCTGGTTATTATATATTACCTCCTGGTTATTATTGAACCTGCTACAGAATGAATCCAAAAATAATGCTTCTACAATAGCAAACAACTATGCAGCCATTTTTAGACTAATAATAAGTATTCTTCCCTGTAATTGTGACTAATGAGTGAACATAGAGACAATGGTTTGTACAGCAGCTCACCCCCTGCACCATGGAGGCGTCGGTGGCCAGTCTGGTGGTCAGGGCGCCGGGGCTGTTCCTGGGGTCATCGAACCAGCCCACCTCCTGCCTCAGCATAGCCTGGAAGCCGGCCTTTCTCAGTCGCCTTGTAAGCAGCTCCCCGGATTTAGCGAAGGCGTAACCCTGGAGGGTACAACATTAAATACCATGTTGTAAAATGTGTGTAAACATTACAGGTTTGGCCAATGGTTGGCTTTTTATGTCAGTTGATGGACATTTCCATTCCAGTGTTTGAAGGGTAAATGGGTTGGACAGGTACATTGAGAGTCTAAAAGTGAATGCTGGCATACACTGTGATGTGTGGAAAATGAAACTAGAAGGTAGAGAGATATGTGCGTTAGGTGATTTTCCTAGGTTATTGTGTTGTTGTTAGTATAGTAGACTAAAAGTACAGATCAGTTGCGCTAACCTGTAAGAACTGGGAGAAGAAGCTAATGAACGCCACAATGCAGAACAGGACGCATATCCCATTGATCTGCTTCTGCTGTTCATTCAAGTCTTGTATGGCAAACGTCTGCAAAATTAAGAGAAGTAGTTGATTCATTTGGGATGGGTTAACCCTAAACCTAACCCTAACCCTAACCCAACCCTAACCCTAAGACCTAGGGTTCCCTACAGGTTATGCTTCTTGTTTCCTGCTCATCGCTTCCATGGAAGGAAGGAACTCCTGCAGCCTAAACGATTTGTTTAGGGATTTACTACATATCAAATTCAAGTTTCAAACGGCGGTATGCTAACGGCTACTATACCATTTACCATTACTTTTAGTACCATTCACCATAACCTTTGTTATACAACGTTTTAAGAAAGTGAATAAGTCGTTTATCAAGTGTTTGCCTCGCAGCGACCCTGCGGTCCTACGCTAACCATTCTAGTGGTCCTATGCTAACCCTTGTAGTGACGCTGAGGACCTATGCGTACCCTTGTAGCGACACTGAGGTCCTATGCTTACCCTCGAAGCAACCCTGAGGTCCTATGTTAACCCTCGCAGCTGTCATATGCTAACCCTTGTAGCGACCCTGAGGTCCTATTCTAACCATTGTAGCGGTCATATGCTAACCCTTGTAGCAGTCCTATGCTAACCCTCATAGCGGTCCTACGCTAACCCTTGTAGCGACACTGAGGTCCTATGCTAACCCTTGTAGCAACCTTATGCTAAACGGTACAACATGGTTTAAATACAAAATGCTGACCCCGAGGATTTGGCTGAACAGAATAGCGTAGATGGGGTTGACAGAGCCATTGACGGCGGCCCCCAGAGACCCCAGCAGCAGGAAGGGCCACTCAGGTTGGTTGTACCTGAGGACCCGGATCACGGGGGCCGGCTCCACATGCTCCTCACTGGTCTGTTCACACAGTGCATAGAGAAGAGTCTATTTACTATTCAGTTATTTAGCAGGTGCTTTTTCAGATACATGTCATTGAGGAGCAGGTAGGGGTCAGGGGTCATCTTGTTCAGGGAGGGTTACTAAGTGGACTACAGACATTAGGGGTCAAACAGAGAACCATTGGGCTGAGAGTCAAACACCTACCCCTGAAGTAGAGTAGAAGATTAGTCTTTTTTACGGTTTCATGACAAAATGAACAGTACCTCATCGGCTGCTATTAGGCTGTTGGAACGGATTTTGAGGCTGCCGCAGATGGCATCAGGGATGGAGCTGTTTGACAACTGGGTATGAGATCGCAGACGAAGAGAACTCCTGAGGGAGCATAAGTATATTCATCATTAATTCATTAGTAATAATAGTAGCAATCATTTCCACAAACTTATGACACATTTTCCTATGTGACTGGTGATATGTGATGATGGAAAAATACCTTAAACTGGAATTATAACTTCCATGACTAAATCCCCTTGCCCTCGAATCAAATTCCTCCTCAATAGTTCCTAGATATAAAAAAACAAGATACACTTTCATGCACACACTTCCATGTCCAACATTAATATTCCTATTGACTATTTAGTCATTACGATGAATGATTATAAGATTTTATCTGAAGAGAGTTAACTTAAAATCTATATATTAATGAGCAGGTAGTGGTTAAGTTCAGGGTCAGGGACAGGGTTAGGGTTGCCCTACCTGTCGGAGTCTTACCTGTAGGTGTCCTACATGTAGGTTTCTTGGCCGCGTCAGGCTGCTGGTTCTGCAGGGTGACTAGGGTGAAGTAGACCCCCTGTCTCTCTAGGAGCTGACTGTGCGTCCCACACTCCACCGCTCGGCCGTGCTCGAAGCCAACAATGACGTCTGCATTCCTGACGGTGGAGAGGCGGTGGGCAATGGAGATGGTTGTTCGTCCCAGACTGGCCTGTGGACATCAGATGTTCTCAGATGTTCTCTGGGTCTCCTCCCTGGGAGGCAGCCTGCACAGCAGACTTCGCCTCTTTCATTTTTACAAGTTATTGTCCCTCACTTGAATTATTTCTAGTTCTTTAATATTCGTATGTACAGTAGTAGTAGTTTATCGTTTTCATCTGTAAATAGCCAAATATAGTTTTGTTTTTTTTAACAAACATTTTGCCCAAATTTACCGTTGAGGGTGAAAAAAGATGAAGATGAAAAAGGAACATCTTACGTTATCTTCTAAAATAAGATATCTTATTGACAGCAGATGTAACATGCCGCCCCAAAACTTACTGCTGAGGGTTAGGTGAAGGTTAAGTGATGGTTAGGTGAGGTTAAGTGATGGTTAGGTGAGGTTAAGTGAGGGTTTGGTGAGGTTAGGTGAGGGTTCGGTGAGGGTTAGGTGAGGTTTCGGTGAGGGGGTCCTTACCATATCCAGAGCCTTCTGGACTACAGCTTCGCTCTGGTTGTCCAAGGCGGAGGTGGCCATGTCCAGCAGGAGGATCCGTGGTTTGCGGACCAGCGCTCGGGCGATGGCAATCCTCTGCTTCTGACCCCCACTCATTTGACCCCCCCCTTCCCCCACCAGGGTGTCGAACTTCTGAAATACAACATGAAGGAAAATAATAATGTTTAAAAAAAAGTAAAATGTAAATAATAATGTAAACCTGGACACTACTACACAACCCCCCTAACCACTAGACTATCCTGCTAATCACTAGACTATCCTGCTGACCACTAGACTATCCTGCTGACCACTAGACTATCCTGCTACCCACTCGACTATCCTACTAACCACTAGACTATCCTGCTGACCACTAGACTATCATGCTACCCACTATCCTGCTACCCACTCGACGATCCTACTAACCACTAGACTATCCTGCTGACCACTATACTATCCTGCTGACCACTAAAATATCCTTTTGACCACTAGACTATCCTGCTGACCACTAGAATATCCTACTAACCACTACTAGACTATACTGCGGTAGAAATACCTTGATTACATTATTCTACATTAAATACCTTGAATATATTATTCAAATGTGTGACAGAGAATTCGTCGGGTTATATAATCTACAAGTAAACCTAACTTGTTACCTGGGGCAGGCTCATGATGAAGTCATAGGGTTAGGGTTATATAATCTACAAGTTAGTAGATGACCTCTGGTCATCTACTAACTTGTTACCTGGGGCAGGCCCATGATTAAGTCATAGGGTTAGGGTTATATATACTAACTTGTTACCTGGGGCAGGCCCATGATTAAGTCATAGGGTTAGGGTTATATATACTAACTTGTTACCTGGGGCAGGCCCATGATGAAGTCATAGGGTTAGGGTTATATATACTTGTTACCTGGGGCAGGCCCATGATGAAGTCATAGGGTTAGGGTTATATATACTTGTTACCTGGGGCAGGCCCATGATGAAGTCATAGGGTTAGGGTTATACTAACTTGTTACCTGGGGCAGGCCCATGATGAAGTCATAGGGTTAGGGTTATACTAACTTGTTACCTGGGGCAGGCCCATGATGAAGTCATAGGGTTAAGGTTATACTAACTTGTTACCTGGGGCAGGCCCATGATGAAGTCATAGGGTTAGGGTTATACTAACTTGTTACCTGGGGCAGGCCCATGATGAAGTCATAGGCGTTGGCCTCTTTCGTTGCCTGGATGAGGTCTTCCATGGTGACGCCTGGTCGGCCAAAACGGATGTTCTCTGCGATGGTCGTAGCGAACAGCGTGGGCTCCTGCTCTACGATGCCGATCAGCGTGCGAAGCCATGGGATGTTGAGCCCACGGATGTCATGGCCGTCTAAAGTCACCTGACAATCATGAAAGTCTTAAGTTGCTTGTCTACTCATGTTTTTTATCATCCATCAAACTTTATTCAAACAAACTTCAAAAAAATGGTTTTAAATAACAATACAAAAATTACAATACGGAATCACAAGATACATTTGAAAGGTAGATTTAAAAAAAAAAAGTTGACACACTACTTGATTAGAATAAAGCTAAGTTTTATTTGTTTTATCTTGTTTAAAAATAGAATGTGTGATGCTATCAGTTCCTCTATTGAATGCATTAAAAAGCAATAAAAAGATCTTCGATCGATTCTAAAGCTGACAGGCAACCAATGAAGGGACTTAATAATACAACCAACGAAGGGACTTCATAATACAACCAATGAAGGGATTTTATAATAATATAAGAGCAGGTGACTTTTGGAGGAGTTGTAGATTGCTTTGGGCCGTTTTGGAGACCAGAAGGGACAGCATTGCACTAGAGTCTTGTTAGGTGTATGTGGCTTTAACGCTTACCTAATTCTAACTCTAACCCTAACCCTTACCTAACCCTAAGCCTCTAACCCTCACTATTACCTAACCCTCTAACCCTCACTATTACCTAACCCTCTAACCCTAACTCTTACCATTCCTTCCTTGGGGTTGTAAAACCTCTGGATCAGCTGGATCGTGGTGCTCTTTCCAGACCCGCTCGGACCAACAAAAGCAGTGGTTTGCCCGGCTTTAATGACCATGCTCAGATGGTCTAAAATCTGGAAATATACAACAAATTATAGTAACTTCTCTCAAAGTTGCCAAAATAAAAAAATGACTAAATTAGTCATTTAGCAGGCACTTTTATCCCAAGTGAGCGACAGTGAATTTTAGACAGGTCATTAAGGAGCAGGTAGGGGTTAAACAGTACAGAGACAGGTCATTAAAGAACAGGTAGGGGCATCTTGCTCTAGGCTGCGGACCTGGTGAGGATCGAACCCAGAACCTTCCGGCTGGGAGTGGACCACCTATCATGCTACTACTACTAGCCGCTACGCTGTCATAGAGTTACCTTGACTGCTACTAGCCACTATGTTATAATAGTTACCTTGACTACTACTAGCCATACGCCATCATAGAGTTACCTTGACTTAAGGTGACCAGACGTCCCCGGTTTCCGGGGACAGTCCCCGTTTTCAGTGCCCTGTCCCCGGCTACTGCTGTCCCCGGAAATGTCCCCGGTTTTCACTGTGAAATTGGAACACCCCCCCGCCCACCCGTCAACAATCGCGCTACCCCCCCCACCGCTGAACCGAAAATGTCCCCGGATTTTGTCTCAGAAATCTGGTCACCTTACCTTGACTACTACTACTACTAGCCACTATGCTATAATAGTTACCTTGACTACTAGCCTACTATTACCAGCCACTACGCTATCATAGAGTTACCTTGACTACTACTATTACCAGCCACTACACTATCATAGTTACCTTGACTACTACTAGCCACTATGCTAACATAGCTACCTTGACTACTACTAGCCGCTACGCTATCATAGTTACCTTGACTACTAGCCACTATGCTCTCGTAGAGTTACCTATACTACGACTAGCCACTACACTATCATAGAGTTATCTTGACTACCACTACTAGCGGCTACGCTATCATAGTTACCTTGACTACTAGTAGCCACTATGCTATCATAGAGTAACCTTGACTACTACTAGCTACTACACTATCATAGAGTAACCTTGACTACTACTAGCCACTATGCTATCTTAGTTACCTTGACTACTACTAGCCACTACGCTATCATAGTTACCTTGACTACTTTTACTGCTAGCCACTATGCTATCATAGTTACCTTGACTACTACTAGCCACTATGCTATCATAGTTACCTTGTCTACTACTAGCCGCTACGCTATCAGTTACCTTGACTACTAGTAGCCACTATGCTATCATAGAGTTACCTAGGCTACTAGCCACTATGCTCTCATAGAGAAACCTTGACTACTAGTAGCCACTACGCTATCATAGAGTTACCTTGACTACTTCTAGCCACTACGCTGTCATAGCTACCTTGACTACTGCTAGCCGCTATGCTATAATAGTTACCTTGACTACTAATAGCCACTACACTAGCATAGAGTTACCTTGACTACTACTAGCCACTATGCTGTCATAGAGTTACCTTGACTACAAATAGCCACTACGCTATCATAAAGTTACCTTGACGTCCGGACGAGATGGATAGTGAAAGGTGACATCATGGAACTCAATGTCCCCAATGACTTTGTCCAGCTTATGACCCTCCTCTGAGAAACAGTCAATTTCCGGTTCCTGTGAAAGTAACCATGTGAACAGCGTGTTTCACCAGATTCAATTAACTAAAAATATATTATTATTATTATTATTATTATTATTATTATTATTATTATTATTATTATTATTATCATTATTTAAAAGGACAGAGAGGGTTTTACCCGGTCTATGGTTTCAAAGATGGTGCTGGCTGCAGCGCGGCCAGAAGCAAACGCCTCCAAGCAGGGAGAGGCCTGACCCAGGTTCATGGCTGCCATCAACACCCCAAAAAACACCTGCAGGGGAACCCCAACCACCATATCATCACCCATGACATGCCTACTTACTTCAACTGTAGGGCCCCAACATCATATCATCACCTATAGACACACCTACTTACTTCAACTGTAGGGCTCCAACATCATATCATCACCTACAGACACGCCTACTTACTTCAACTGTAGGGCTCCAACATCATATCATCACCTACAGACACGCCTACTTACTTCAACTGTAGGGCCCAAACCACCATATCATCACCCATAGACACGCCTACTTACTTCAACTGTAGGGCCAAAACACATCATGCAATAGCCTACAATAGAAGTCATTTACATTTCAAAAATATAGATAGGGCTTGTATCTCGCCACAGATCTCCCACGATGAGCTGGAGGAAAGGGGTGACCTACTCGCCCTCCTGCCTCTGCAACCCTAACTTTGAGAAGTGGAAACAAAATGGATGAATTTTACCTGAATGAGAGTACCAGGAGAAAGCTCCTTGGTTTCGATGACCAGCTTTGATCCGTACCAGAAAGCCAAGGCGTAGCAGAGGAAGATGATGCACCACAGGTAGCCCTGGAACAACCCGATGATGCTGCCTTTCTTCACACCCCAGTTCTGAGCCTCCTCAAGGTTCCTATCGTACCTGCCGAACACACACACAGACACACCCAACACCACCCTCACCATTTTTGTTTTGCTTGTTTATACTACCATAATATATCATACATATTACCATAGATTACCATATCTGCCCATTGGCATCACGCCTATTGCACTTCTAACCGTCCCTGGAAGGAGAGATCCCTCTTCTGTATTCCTTCTCAAGGTTTCTTCCTTCTGGGTTTAGGGAGTTTTTCCTTGAAGTCTTATTGGGGGCGGGATGTATAACGTGGTCTGTGAAGCCCTTTGAGACTAGAGCTGTGATTGGTTATAATGTGACCTGTGAAGCCCTTTGAGGCTGGAGCTGTGATTGGTTATAATGTAGTCTGGCTTACCGGATGTAGGTTGTTGGTATAAGCCCCCCCAAGCTTGCCATTGGGTGATTGTGATTGGTATTTCCCTCTATGCAAGAATGATAGTGAGTAAAGCCAGACCTTTCTCCAGCGCTGGCACAGCACTAAAACCAAGTGTGGAGATAGGTCTGGCTATGAGACTAAAACACAGTGTGGAGATAGGTCTGGCTATGAGAGACTAAAACACAGTGTGGAGATAGGTCTGGCTATGAGAGACTAAAACACAGTGTGGAGATAGGTCTGGCTATGAGAGACTAAAACACAGTGTGGAGATAGGTCTGGCTATGAGAGACTAAAACACAGTGTGGAGATAGGTCTGGCTATGAGACTAAAACACAGTGTGGAGATAGGTCTGGCTATGAGAGACTAAAACACAGTGTGGATATAGGTCTGGCTATGAGACTAAAACACAGTGTGGAGATAGGTCTGGCTATGAGACTAAAACCAAGTGTGGAGATAGGTCTGGATATGAGACTAAAACAGTGTAAAGATAGGTCTGGCTATGACAGACTAAAACACAGTGTGGAGATAGGTCTGGCTTTGCGAGACTAGTTGTGACCTGTGAAGTCCTTTGAGACTGGATGATTAAGGGTTAGACTAATACAATGGATTTGACTTGAGGATACCTTTCTACTTCCTTGTCTTCCCCTCCGAAGGCTGCCACGGTTCGGATGGCCGTCAAGACCTCGTCAGCCACTGCTCCAGCTTTAGCATACGCAGTTAGCTCCCTTCCCGTCAGTCTGGCCACCGCCTTCACCGTAGGGGGGGTGAGGGTGCACATACAATGGGGGGCAGAATAGTGCAAGTAGTACTCAATAGGAAGTTGCTATTAAACTTGTTAAGTACAGTTAGTGGTTAGTAGGATAGTCATGTTCTGAAGGTCTCTGAACCTAGTGATTAGTAGGATAGTCATGTTCTGAAGGTCTCTGAACCTAGTGGTTAGTAGGATAGTCATGTTCTGAAGGTCTCTGAACCTAGTGGTTAGTAGGATAGTCATGTTCTGAAGGTCTCTGAACCTAGTGGTTAGTAGGATAGTCATGTTCTGAAGGTCTCTGAACCTAGTGGTTAGTAGGATAGTCATGTTCTGAAGGCTCTCTGGACCTAGTGGTTAGTAGGATAGTCATGTTCTGAAGGCTCTCTGGACCTAGTGGTTAGTAGGATAGTCATGTTTTGAAGGCTCTCTGGACCTAGTGGTTAGTAGGATAGTCAGGTTCAGAAGGGTCTCTGGACCTAGTGGTTAGTAGGATAGTCAGGTTCAGAAGGGTCCCTTACCATGGCCATGAGTCCGGCAGCCAGGCCTATCAGTGGGCTCACAGCAATGACCACCAATGTCAACTTCCAGCCCCCTATGAAGCCCACCATGAAGCCAAAAATAAATGTGGAGATCCTCTCGATGAAGATGGACACCTGGTCAGCGATGGCGTTGTTGATCTTGTTGATGTCACTGAGAGGAACCAAGAGGTTACATGTACAGTATGTATGTCTGTAGACATTATATATATATATATATATATATATATATATATATATATATATATATATATATATGTATATATATATATATATATATATATATATATATATATATATACTCACTCAGATATCCTTGTGTTCAGTTCCCCCACTGAGTTGCAGTCAAACCAGCCGATCTCCATTCTCATGACTTTCCTGAAGTAAGTTTTCCTGATTCTCTGGATTTGTCTTGCAGCGGCAGAAACCCAGAGAGCGATCTGGACCACAAGCAGCAGGTTTCATTCGGTTTCATCACTGATCTCATCATTGCCTTGCATTGAATGGATGCTTCCATACTGGAAATACTGACTTGGAAATAGCTGAGGATCAGCACGCCTAATCCAATTCCAATATAGTAGTATGCAAACATGGTCATCTGTGCCTCAATGTCCACCCTGCCACAAGAAGCCATCAAAGTAGAACATTGGAAAAAAAATGTAAATGACAATTTGATGAAATAAAACGAAAAGAAAAAAACTCTCAACTCACCCACAGTGCATGGTGGTATTTTCAGGCGTCTCATATACCGATTGGTTTCTCCACCATATGGTGTTGTTCTGGCACATTTTATTTGGGTCTGCCAGCACCTGGACCTCGAATTCATAGGCCACAAAGGTGTCGGTCATCATGCCGTACACCAGCAGCATGAGAGGCGAGGCGGCCCCGTGCACCACAGCACACAAGCCGCCCACCACCATCATCACCGAGTCTTTCCAGGTGGCGAAGCGAAACTACATTTAAGAGGAAACAATCATTTTGTATGAATTTATTAGTCATGTAAAATGTGGCAAAATGCCTGCATAGTTATTTTCAGGGGGCAACTTCATATTATTAATTTCATAGTGACATAGCATAAACTTTAACACAGTAGGGCAAAGAAGTGAATAATAAGAAATAGCCCATTAACAGAAGTTTACCAGCTCAAAGAATCCAACAGTCATTGCTTTGCTGCTCTTCCTGCATGATGAGATAAGAGAAGGCTCGTCTTACAATTTTAAATAAACACCAATAGCATCATGTCGGCCTCAAAACTTACCCATTATCCTTTTCTGTTAAGGAAGTTACAAAATAAAATACAAACATTAGATCGACATTTCTCAGCTCATATATATATATATATATATATATATATATATATATATATTGTATTTAATGCTTCAATTGAACTGTTTGGGTGCTCACCTTCACTCTCTGTTGGTGTTGAGAGGCTAAAGGATTCCTTCATGTTCGCTGTCTTACCAACACAGATAACAGCTTGTCCTAGTTACAACTGTAACCCTACAGAACAGTAATAAATAATAAGTTAGTTATACTCTCAAGCCAGTAATGGACACAAAGTATTTTTGAATGAGAAACGATACATACATTTATCATGTGCTTCTCCTCAAATGTCTGGCGTCCTAATCCGTGCAAATCCACAAACACTAATGACAGGGATATTTCTTCAGTAACCTATGGCTCTCCTGTCCTATTATCATGGCCTCCATTAAGCTGATAAGGAGTTTGTCAGTCTGTAAGCCAAGGTGCATTCATTGAACCCAGTTAATAATGAATATCCGCAGTTCATGCCTTCTTCTCAGAGAAATGCAGCTGGATTTTAATTTCCAGCTAGAAGAGTGAAACACGTGTTTAATGGCCAAGGCTACAGTCCATGGACATGGCAGACTTTGTACATTGTTTTTAACACTAAATTAAATATTTTGTGATAATTTAATAGGCTATGTATTTTTATTTTTTTATTTTTTATTTTCCATTAGATTGTTAGTAGTGTAGTCGCTAGTTAGATAACTGTTAGATATATTAGAAACATTCATATTAAATGTGATTAATGTGACATATTTAGTACAAAGCTGGCATTTTATTAAAACTCCAACCAGCAGAGTAACTAGTCTGTGTTCATTATCCATTGATGAACACACAACATTGAGACGTATGAATGAATATGAATATGAATGTAGGGTCATTGCCCGTGAGGACAAGGAGGTTGACCCTGATTAGGAATTTACTACTTCTTTACAACCCAAGTTATTAGTCAACACAAGTGTGTGATACTACCTCTAAATGCTGAACCAGACTGTCCGGTTCTGTCCCAGAATGATGCAGCATAAATTATAAAGAAGCACCAATAATATTAAAGGAGGAAAAGGAATAATATTAGAGGAAAAGGGCAGTGTGATTGGTCTACTGTCAATCTCTATCCATCCTTCAGCTATGCTAAAAAATTATTTATATCTACATCATTAAAGAAGAAAAAAATTGAGATCGACACATTATGCAAAACAAAAATCACAAAAACCAAAGTTCACCTTCGCAACAAAGTGTCTTTTATCTTACCCCAAGATCCCCAACATCACTAGTGGTATGCTTTTATTGACACATTATGCTCCTGTTGCAGACTCTCTGGGGTTGACCAGTTTGTAATAAAACACAAAGCTCCTTCATAAACAGTGAGCTAACAAACGTACTCTCTGGTCTTCTCACTGGAGATAAGGTGTAAACCGTAAGGTCTCCAACCATACCAAGTATCTTCCCTTGCCTGATGATGATGGGGATTCTTCTGACAAATAACACATGAGCTATGGAGGGAGGCTCTAAACCCACACACTCATTACTTACCTGAGTAACCCGGATTGACTTTTTTAATCTGAATCTGAATTTTTAACATTCGTACTTTGAGACGCTACATTGTTAGATGTCAACTGTAAATGATTGAATTCACACCAAACTAATTCAAAACTATGACATTCAAAGATAAATGTTTTTTAAATGTATTGAATTCAAAATGCTTTTAAATTCAGATCTTTTTTTACACTAATCTGCTTCCGTACACCTGTTCATAAAGGGGTGCTTCTCTGCTGCCCTCTGGTGAATGGTAGATTCAAATGTTGAGTGAGAGATTTAAAAAAAATGGACGTAAGAAGCAGTTATGTTACATTAGCACATATTCATTAAGCAAGATAAATCCATGCCCTCAAACCTAGATAATGTAGTCTATGTCTGCGCGATTGTCGACGGGGGCGGGGGGATTCGGGACAAACGCTTAGATTTCGGGACTGTCCCGAATTTCTCAGTACGTCTGGTCACCCTAGTCAGACCACTGCTGCTAGCAGACTGGTCCCCCTTTTCTGGGGTCTGATGAGCGTCGGCATCGGGCGCCTTAACCCGGCGTTCGGTTCATCCCGCAGCGCCAGTTCTGCTTACCAAAAGTGGCCCACTGGGCACTCGCATTCCACGCCCTGCTCCAAGCCAGCGAGCAGGGCCTCTACCCATTTAAAGTTTGAGAATAGGTTGAGATCGTTTCGGCCCCAAGGCCTCTAGTCATTCGCTTTACCAGATAAAACTGCGAGTATCGAACTTTCATTGCGCCGCGGGGTTTCGTAGGACCCTCTGACTCGCGCGTACTCGTGGGTAGCCGACATCGCCGCCAACCCTTTGCGCCAGTTGTACGTGAGCCGGATCCCCGCCCTGAACGACACAGCGCGGTTGGGACGGACTGAGGACAGTCCGTCCCGGGGCGAGGGGGCCCCGTCCCGAAGCATTTGGGGGGGCATTGCCCCCCGTGCCCATGCCTAGAACTGGGCCCATTGTGTGGTGTTGTGTTGTATGTGGTGTGTTGTGTTGTATGTGTTATGTTGTGTGTGTTGTTGTGTTGTATGTGGTTTTGATGTGCTGTGGTGTCTTGGGCTGGTCACACTCTTCATTGATTAAGTGATTGATTGATCTGATCTCCTAGAGCTCCTTGGAGAGGGACAGCGGGGTGTTAGGCTAACGGGGGCTCGTCCACCAAGGACATTCAGCCTGTCAGGGTCAGAGGAGGCCGGGGTCAGGGGTCAGGGGTCATCCTGCTCTAGGAGCCTACAGGTAGACATATGTTCACCTGAAGGAGTCGCAGGAGGTGTAGGAGGAGGAAGCAAGTCGGGCGAGGTTTCTGATGACTGAGGTGTTTCCTGTCTCCACCCCCCCCCTCTCTCTCTCTCGAATTAATTATTTAAGTGGTCACCCCAGAGAGTCACCATAGGATAACTGTCTCTCTCTCTCTCTGTCTCTCTCTGGTCATCTCCCACTAGTATATTGTCGGCCACTGGGAGCTGCCAAGTACATATATTTATTTATGTATGTATTCACGTTTAAGGGTGGACTCAGTAACCATGTCAGCAGCAGCTGGGGAGGGATATGAAACACGCATCGCTCCATGTGCTCCTGTTCAGATATGAGAGGAAGCACAACGCTCAGACCTTCGCAGGAAGCCTCACCTCAATCCATACCGCCTGTAATGGAGCCCTGCTGGAGCTCACTGGGGACAGATGTGTGTGTCCGGATAGGCACGTGTGTGTGTGTGTGTGTGTGTGTGTGTGTGTGTGTGTGTGTGTGTGTGTGTGTGTGTGTGTGTGTCCGGATAGGCACGTGTGTGTGTGTGTGTGTGTGTGTGTGTGTGTGTCCGGATAGGCACGTGTGTGTGTGTGTGTGTGTGTGTGTGTGTGTGTGTGTGTGTGTGTGTGTGTGTGTGTGTGTGTGTCCGGATAGGCACGTGTGTGTGTGTGTCCTGATAGGCATGTGTGTGTGTGTGTGCACGTGTGTGTCCTGATAGGCACGTGTGTGTGTCCAGATAGGTGTGTGTGTGTGTGTGGGAGGGTGTGTGTGTGAGTGTTGGTGTGGATGGGTGAGTTATGTGTGTGTCAGGATGTGTGTGTGTTGGTGTGGATGGGTGAGTGTGTGTGTGTGTCAGGATGTGTGTGTGTTGGTGTGGATGGGTGAGTGTATGTGTGTGTCAGGATGTGTGTGTTGGTGTGGATGGGTGAGTGTGCGTGTGTCAGGATTGTGTGTGTGCATGGATGGGTCTAAGGACTGAACTAGTAATAGCCATTTTCAGAGTGTTACCACAGTTTATTTGGCAATATACTTTGTCTAATTTGTACCGATTGTTTCTAGTAATTTTAAAAAAAAGCGTTAATTTAATTAAAATGTGTTTCTAGTAATTAAAAATACATCACGTGGAGTTCTTTGGTTAGGATGAGGTTATTTTCATAACAAGGTATTTTAACAATTGAGTTCATCAAAGTTATTGATTTGAATTTAGCCCCGTTCTTTGTCCCCATTTTCAACCTGCAGTCCTAGCAAGTTGTCACCCTCATTCTTACTTGGCTCTGGCTAGGATGCAACACTGACATCATGGCTCATCTTTCATGGTTCGTTGTTAACCCTCAGAGGTCGCCAATGCAAATCTCATCCTCTATATGTTCTTCTAAAGTACATGTCACTTTTGTCCCGGAGCACTAGGCAGTAAGTCTAGCGCTCAGAAGTCCAGAAGTCTTCCAGGACATCCCAGCCATGCAATCAGAGAGGAGGAGGAAGAAGAGTATCTAGGGAAAATGGCCTTCAGCGATGAAGGGTGGGAACAAGGTAAGCAGGGTTAGCCAAGAGCCAGAGGGTGAGTCTGCGTGGATAGCGTTTCCCCTCGCATTTTCCCATAGCATGTTTATGGCGTCAGATTAGTGCCAAAATGCACTCGCGTGATAAAACATGCAGTCGGGCGTATATATTATTTCACACGCGTAGTTATTACCTGCGAGCGCGCAAATTCTTTCTGCGCGCTCGCGCACACTCACAGCGCTTCTCCCCAAGAGAGGAAATTGAGAGCGAGCGAGTAAATCGGGGACTCGAGAGCATTTCCTCGTTGCTCTCACATCGGACAGCCTCTCGCAACTCATGTTCTGCTCGCTCGAAAGGAATAGTTTTGGCACTTTGGGGGAGGGAACCCAGGCAGGCCGGGCTCTCCTGTGATTGGCCGTTTCCGATTAGCGATATTTGATTGACAGCCTTGCTTTCTCTCATAGATGGAAGTCTGCTGGTGAACTCAGAGGTCTGAACGAGACAACGGCGTCAGGGCGGCGGAGGTACCTTCAGCTAAGAAAGCCTTGGCTGAATTCAGGCATTTGTGATGAACGAAAACTATGGCGTGTGAAATGTCATCTATGTTTCTTAGACTTAGACTTGCTTTTTATTGTCATTGTTACAGGAACAACGAGATTATGTACAGCAGTCCCCAAGGTGCAGTTTTAAAATTTACATAAGAACATATACATAACTTTACAAATAAATATATATATAAAAAATATATATATATATGTAGAAAAAGAAAAAGTGGATGAGTGCAAGAGAGGTACATTGTATACATTATTGGCATCAGGGCATATTCATGGGATATGTCTGATACCTAGTTCTATGATTTGAGGAGTAACATAAACATGTCATGGGGTTGTTATTGCACATTGTTACACATTTTTTGCATTCAGGGATTAAATATGTTATATGTACAGTGTGTATGTTCAGTTCACAGTTTCTTAGTTTCTTAGTTCTCAGTTATCCATGTATAGTGCATTGTCTGCTCCCTCTGCCATTTCCAGCGGCCGAGTTGAGCGCTTTAATGGCTTTGGGATAGTAGCTATTTTTCAGTCTGTTTGTTGATGCAGTGTATATGCTGTATCTTTTGCCCGAGGGCAGCAGTTTGAAATGCCTGTGACCAGGGTGGGTAGGGTCTTTCAGGATGCTGTTTGCCTTCCTGAGACAGCGTGAGCTGTAGGCCTACAGTTCCTCCAGGGAGGGGGGTATCCGGGGGGCATCTGAGAATTGTGTTAGTGTAACTAATAATCAACATTAGTTAGAACGTTATTACTTAGTCCGTAACGTTAACCATGGGTAAAGCTAGCCAATAGCTAGTTCATCACAAATGCCTGAATTCAGCCAAGGCTTTCTTAGCTGAAGGTACCTCCGCCCTGACGCCATTGTCTTGTTCAGACCTCTGAGTTCACCAGCAGACTTCCATCCATTAGAGAAAGCAAGGCTGTCAATCAAATATCGCGCCTCAGAAACCGCCAATCACAGGAGAGCCCGCCCTGCCTGGGTTCCCTCCCCCAAAGTGCCAAAACTATTCCTTTCGAGCGAGCAGAACATGAGCTGCGAGAGGCTGTCAGATGTGAGAGCAACGAGGAAATGCTCTCGAGTCCCCGATTTGCTCGCTCGCTCTCAATTTCCTCTCTCGGGGAGAAGCGCTCTGAGTGTGCGCGAGCGCGCAGAGAGAATTTGCGCGCTCGCAGGTAATAACTACGCGTGTGAAATAATATAATACGCCCGACTGCATGTTTTATCACGCGAGTGCATTTTGGCACTAATCTGACGCCATACATGTTGGTCATGAATCATATCTAATAATTTAATCCTATGCCCAAAATTCTCAAAAGCGATCTTAATTCGCCCCAGTCAGTCACTACGGTTAAGTGACCTGGTGTTCAGTTGGTCTTTCCATGACTTTATCTGAATATCTTGTTTTAATTAGCTATACAATGACGAGGCAAACTGTTTGGATATTCCTTCTGGCTGTTATTTGCAAGTACACCGCTAAATGGTGGCTGGAAAAACCAAGTTTGAGAGAGCAGTGGCAATCACTTCACCACATTAATTGGTCATTTCTGACCAATCAGTACATCTAATTAAAAAGGAAAATATTGTACATCAATTTGTTTCATACCTGGGGTGCCAACCTGCACCCAAATTTATTATACTTCAATGGATAGCATAGACTTCACTTACAAAACAATGTTTCATTTCATTTATAGGACAGTGCACATTAATCAACATTTCTGTAAATGTGCCAGTGTTAGCCAGCAGGCTAATTTTCAACTGTAGTCCTTTGGCAAGATGTTATACTAGGCACATGGTTAAAGTTAAATGTTATGTAAATATCATGGCCATGGGGCTAAACAGGCAAGTATACATTTACAGAGCATGCAGCCTTATCGTTATTACAGTCTTAAGGCCGACAGTCGACTGAGCCCAGTTCCACCTAATAAAATCCAACAACTGTAAAAATAAAGCATGTTTATTTACCATACAACAAGTGTTCAATATCATGTGAAGCGCTTCAAGCCCTCGAGGATTAAAACTCAAACCCCAATGGGGAAAAAGAGAAACCTTTAAAGAAAAAGAGAAACCTTTAAAGAAAAAGAGCGGCGAGACCAAGGAACACGGTTGGTTTAGCTATCATTTTGAAGTTAAGTTTTGAAATGGTAAAGTTTAGCGGTGTTTAGGTATTAGTTGTTAGATTAGGTACTATGTTAAAGATTTTTAAGTTGAGGTATTAGGTTAGACAGTTTTGGCATTTTAGAGATGTTTAGGTCGGCGATGTTTTTAGAGGTTTTTAGGTTAGATGGTTAAGTTTAGAGGGTTAAGTTTAGAGGGCTTGGGCATTAGGTTAGATGGATAAGTTTAGAGGGTTTAGGCATTAGGTTAGATGGATAAGTTTAGAGGGTTAAGTTTAGAGGGTTTAGGCATTAGGTTAGATGGATAAGTTTAGAGGGTTTAGGCATTAGGTTAGATGGATAAGTTTAGAGGGTTAAGTTTAGAGGGTTTATTTCCAACCGTGTCCCTTTAGTCGTTCCCTTAAAACGAGGGTTCCCAGTTAAGTGTGTTAGAAGTACAATAGCTGGGATCACAGACATGGTATACAGAAATAAAATGGACAAATCAAAACATTGGGGTTCGAAAACATACTCCCCCAAAACGTGATGTAATGTGACATACTATGGTTCATGTTATCAGTATGGTGTGTAGTAGGCAGAGTTGTAGCACTCTGTGTGGTTATGTTTGGTGTGGATGGGAGTGTAGGTGTAGCCAGGTGTCTTCAGGGTGGATGGCGGTATAGGATACTGGTGTAGCTCAATCCTGGTCAGTCATCACTCTGTAGTAAATTGCCAAAAGTAAAGTCAGTTTCACATTGTGCTGGAGCATTTAGAAGACATTTTGAAAAACCAAATGTGTGAAGTAAATGCAGTAACGGCACCATTTGGGGTTACATAGGCCATTACATTTGGTAATTTAGCAAATGACTTTATATAGACTTACAGGTGAGGTCGAGAACAATCAAAGCATTAAATCATTACAGCAACCAAATAAAAATGCAAGCGCTGGATTACCAGGTTTCTAACAAATATTAAAAGCATGTGGTGGAGCATTTGAGTTACTGCATCTAAATGAATACTTGCTATAACAGAAAATACTAGTCAGTTGAGCTGTTCCCAGAAAAGCCTAGTCTTCAGACCTTGCTGTTTGATACATTTGGTCCATTTAATAAAGCAAAGTAAATATTTACCACAGCTCACCTGGTTCTCTGCACCATGGCCACTCGTCTGCTGCACACCCATCTCTTCCTCCATCTACACCTGAAAGAAAATAAAGAAACTACTGATCCAAAGCGGATGGGTTGTTTTAGATGAGTCACTGGTGTCAAAGTAACTTGCCAACCAAAATTAAGCATGTTGAATTCATGCTAAGCAGAACTAATTCAAATTCTAAGTTCAGCATCTTACCTGGTCCACATTGTGGTCTTGAAGCCGCTATACTGCAGGACTTTGGTCCATCCACTGCTCCTGGCTGCTGTCCTGGGTTTAGAGAACATCACCATTTAGTCACCAAGCGACTCAGTGACTTTGAATGCACGTCTGTGGGCATTCACACCACACCTCGCAGAAAGATCAAAACCAAAACTGAAAGCGTCATCATAAATATGCGAATAGTCTCTGAATGGGTGGGCAGGTACAACAGCACTCCAATTCTAGTGTGAAAAGTTTTAGGTTTTATCTAATTCACGTAATTAAAAAATACATTATTTGGCAGTGGACACATTGGAAAGTGTGGATTACAAGGTTTCCGTCAAGCGTGTATGATACAAAAAAAACAACTTGTTTAGCTATTAATGTCAATAAATGACAAATGTATCATAATCCTGCCGTTTGACCCCCGAGGGTTAAGAAACAAGTAGAGGTTGGGCAGCTTATTTACCTTCTCTGAATAGATGCGGGGCGGGGCTGATCACTGTCACCTCAAGTACCTCCAGAAGACCGCCACCTGCGTCACCTCAGTCACTTCTGAAAATCAACACTTGCTCCATTTGCACACAGGACATTTCTCCCCGTTTATTATGTATACATAAATTATATTTCAACGGTACAGCTTTTTTTTTTTAAACATGAGTGAATGCAATTTTTTTGTTGTTGCTGTGTACGGGAGTTGCTGCTGCTTGTGTCAAAGGATTCATTCTTAACAATTTAACCCAAGCCAAGAAAGAAATTCAAAGATTGGCATTTCAGTGTCTCACCCCTACCTCTGTTGGACTTGACCACTCCTGGGCTCCTTCCACCTAGCACCAGTCCTGGATTTGACGAAATCTAGAGCACTTCTTGGAAATAAAACTGAACAAAAAAAAACCTTTTAGTACATGACCCACTGTTTACAGGCCAGCATTTAGAAATCTTAAATTCCTTAACTCACCAATATGAAGGGTAGCATGATGTCCGTACAAATCTCCCAAGTGGACCCTTGATGAAATTCGTAGATGATGTTGAAATATAAAATTCGTCAAATTGGTTGTACTAAAGCAGCTGACTTTGCCAGTGAAGATGTTTAGGGTTGCCAAAGCGAATTCTAAAAAGTGTATTCAACATTATTCAAACACAAATGCAAAGTTCAGTTGCGCTGGAACTACGGGTTTAAAGCTCACAACAGTTGCATTGTAGCAGACCATCTACCAAACTACTGCTGTAAAGCTCACAACACAGTTGCGTTGGAGCAGACCAATATAACAAATGCCTTCCCACAAACCAAACTGAGTTTACACTGGCCTGAACAAAAGGACGCCGTTAAAGGCAAACGCACATACATGAAACCACATTACACACAATTAAAATGACATTGCACATAAAAATAAAAAAGGTAAAATAACAAACCGAGCCGCAGTCAACAGCAGCTTAAAAATGTATTGAAAGTTGAAACAAAGGAAAGAGTAGACAAGAAATGGGAGTGTTTTGTGTAGTGCGTGTGACATTGCACATAAAAATAAAAAAGGTAAAATAACAAACCGAGCCGCAGTGAACAGCAGCTTAAAAATGTATTGAAAGTTGAAACAGGAAAGAGTAGACAAGAAATGGGAGTGTTTTGTGTAGTGCGTGTGACATTGCACAAAAATAAAAAAGGTAAAATAACAAACCGAGCCGCAGTGAACAGCAGCTTAAAAATGTATTGAAAGTTGAAACAGGAAAGAGTAGACAAGAAATGGGAGTGTTTTGTGTAGTGCGTGTGACATTGCACATAAAAATAAAAAAGTAAAATAAAAAAGGTAAAATAACAAACCGAGCCGCAGTCAACAGCAGCTTAAAATGTATTGAAAGTTGAAATAAAGGAAAGAGTAGAAGAAATGGGAGAGTGTTTTCTGTATTGCGTGTGACATTGCACATAAAAATAAAAAGTAAAATAAAAAAGGTAAAATAACAAACCGAGCCGCAGTCAACAGCAGCTTAAAAATGTATTGAAAATTGAAATAAAGGAAAGAGTAGAGAAGAAATGGGAGTGTTTTGTGTAGTGCGTGCCAGCATGTGTAAATCAGGGAGTACAGCATCTCCAAACTCTAGCATGCCCACCATCTACCTTCAAGCCAAAACCAACCAACTCAACCAAACCGCAACGCGCCCAGTCAGTCGTCTCGTCAAGTCTTCAATCTGAAAGATTGAGTAGTACTCACTGCGGGGTTTCCTCGTGGACGCTCCCCCGTTGGTGGCCACATGTGTCGGATCGTTGCGTCCAACAAACAAAAAATGCACAAAACCCCCCGCGGCGGCGCCTTTGTACAAGTAGCGGGAAACTCAGGTGAGCTCAATTAACGGCCTAATGAGAAGGCGCGCGGGTGATTGGCTGTGAGCGAGAGGCGCGAGACGAGAGCACCTGTGGGGAATTAAAGTGAAAGCGCTCAATTACCGATGTATCGTTTATTTTGTTTCTTTTTTTGGGTTGCGTACGATATAGGTATAATACAGAAAGGGAGGGTGTCTAAAATCTATAAAACAATAGTAAGACATTAGCCCCCCCTACTAAATTGGCGTGGGAGGACGGAGGAGGACTTGAATGTTGGCACGTAGCAAAGTAGTTTAAAACGTATAGCCTGCATACCACCTCTTTGTGCATAAGACATGGTCTCATCCAATTCAAAGTCATACAATGATTGCACTATTCGAATGAGAAATTGGCCAAAATATACCCTGGCACCAACTCCGAGTGCCCGAGATGTCGCCACAGGCCAGCCACGTTAGGCAACATGTTCTGGTCCTGTAATTCACTTGGTAACTTCTGGGTGAAGATTTTCGAAGCAATCTCCTACATTTGTGGTGGGATGGTGGATCCTAGCCCTATAATTGCTGTCTTTGGGGTGTCTCCATCGGAAGAACAATTGACTGTTCTCCAGGCAAACGCTATAGCATTTATAACGCTGCTGGCCCAGAGGCTAATTCTTTTGGAATGGAGGTCAGTGAAACCTCCCTCGTTTAAACACTAAGGAAGTCTCTATGACTCCATTAGAGAAGTTGAATTAAAACCTGGGCCCCCTTTATAGAATTTGTCGAAAGCATACCCTTCAATTGATATCATTTTCTCTTGCACACTTACATGAGATTAGATCCAATGATGCATAATGTTATACAATGTTCCTATTCTAAACACTGCAAAACTATGTACATGTCGGGAATTGTCTGCAACCATATTGTATACCATATTAGCCATATTAGGTATTTATTTATTTTATTTTTTCCACTGAGGCCTTGGGGTGGATGGGGGGGTCTTACACTGCCAATGTATGTTTTTGTTTTGTAAACTGAAAATCTATAAATAGTGTTTAAAAAAAAACACACAAAAAAAACTACTTCCATATGATTAATATTGTAATCCAGTCTCCAACAAATGACCTGCAAATACATGACTTATTTATCATAGGTTTACTTTATTTGTTGTTTAGCCAACATATTGCTTCATCCAAACTCTTTAATCAAAGAAATCATTGCAATAGAAAAACAATATTATGTTATCGATGGCAGTGACTACTGGCTCATTGCTGCATGATTCAACGAAATCCAAAAACGAATTCCACCTACGTCTTCATTCATCCATTTATTGCCACCGAAAAAAGATCAGTTAGCATAAAATTCCCAAGATTAAGGCACTTTGGTCTGTAGCACTTGATATAAACACCAGCTGCTATTATTATTAGCTCATATGATCCAGTGTTTATGCATTAAAGACACTACCACAGCCCCAAGCACCAACAATTAGATAACTCGTAGACGGTGCAGTTGCTGAACTACATACGTGTGGTTGAATAACCAGGTGTAGAATGGGGTGCTTCGAATGTGCATTCTTGGCAAAATAGAGGTACGTCCGAGCACCCCTCAGAGACAGAGAGCTATATTCGTCAGTTACATGGATTTAGTGTTGAGAGGCGAAAAAGAGGGAGGGACGTCTGAGGGAGATATTGCTTTGTCAAATTCTCAGTCAAAAAAAATGTTGGTCCGGGGACTGTTAACTGACGTTCACAGTTCACATGAAGTAAGAGATGGTAAATAGGAAGGACCTGACCTGATATAGTTAATTACACTCACCACACAGTTCACATGAAGTAAGAGATGGTAAATAGGAAGGACCTGACCTGCATGATATAGCCGATGACACTCAGCACCCTCTCCCAGCCTAGGGCTGGATTAGCACACTGTAAAGAGTTCTTGCCCATTGGCTGATTAGCATGCGTTCCAATCATGTGCTTGCCTTGCAACCAATGTAATTGACAGCAATAATCACAGTATCAGATGAACTCCTCCCAGTACATTGTAAATTGGTAATCATCTAAATCAATGAAAAGGGTGTATTGGCCGATGAAGAGGAGAGCAGTTTACAGCTGGCTCCGGTGACCCTTGACCACCTCACTCCACTTGTCAATGGGAGGGCTGCCGCTGGCAACCAGCCTCCGCAGCAGGCTGCAGGGCTCCAGGTGGGGGACATCGGGGTGGGCCTGGTGGTAGTGATTCAGCCCCTCCAGGACTCGGGCGAGCCCCACCTGGCTTGCGTAGAACATTGGACCTCCGCGGTGCTTGGGCCAGCTGTACCCAAACACGTAGATGGCATCGATGTTCTGGGGGCTGGCTGCTATTCCGTCCTCCAGGACACGAAAGCCCTCGTTGATTAAGGCATAGAGACAGCGCTCCAGCACCTCCTGTTGGGAGATGCGCCGTGCCACCAGGCCGTGCCGTGCCCGGTACTGCTCCAGGAAGTTACGCAGCCAAGGGTCTGACCGTGCCACTCTGCCACCGGGCTTGTCATAGAGGTACCAGCCACTGCCGGTCTTCTGACCGTACCGGCCTTCCTCACACATCAAGTCTCCCAGGGGGCTATACCTGCGGCTGTGGCGGATTCTCATTGGCTGCCCTGCAGTGACACCAGGCCCTGTCAGCCCTTCTTCCTTCCTAACCCTCCAGCCGACATCCAGTCCAGAGAGGTCGGACATCTTGAACACGCCCATGGGGAAGCCAAACTCCTCCAATGCAGCATCCACCAGCTCGGGCGTCGCTCCTTCCTCCAGGAGGAAGTTGGCTTGTTCCAGGTAAGGCTTCAGCATGCGATTGCCCACAAACCCTGTGCAGTTACCCACTGCCACAGACACTTTGCCCATCCTCTTCCCCAGTTGCATGGCTGTGGCCACAGCCTCTGGAGAGGAGCGAGGCCCGTACACCACCTCCAGCAACCTCATGATGTGTGCCGGGGCAAAAAAGTGCATTCCTACCACCAGCTGTGGGTCACGGGTGCAGGAAGCCAGGCGATCTATATCCAGGGTAGAGGTGTTGGTGGTCAGCAGGGTGCCAGGTTTACAAACTTCTGACAGCTGCTTGAAGATCTTCTCCTTAATGGCCATGTCTTCAAACACAGCCTCCACCACCAGGTCCACTTCAGCTGCGGCCTGTAGGTCAGGGCTGTAGCTGACCCGACCTCCACCTTTCAACATGCGTGACACAGCTCGCTGTGCCTCGGCTAGCTGATGCTCTTGGGTCTCCACGGCAACCACTGACAGGCCTGCTCTAGCCAGTGCCACTGTGATTCCTCTGCCCATGGTTCCCAGACCTGAGAGGACACAAAGACAGGGCACCAATCACACTTGTTGTTAATGAGCCTAGCCTTGGCCCTAACACTAACCTCTCCAGCCGATCCTCTAGCCCCTAACCCTAAGAAACTGATAGTGCTGTACCCTAAAAGTCGACTAGTCAAAGTGTCAAGGAAGTGATTTAATATCTGTGTATTGACAATTATTGTAGAAAGATCTGGACAAGCTGTGCTGTTTTGTATGCAGTTGATTGGTGTGATTGTAAGCAACACAAGGATGTAAAATAACACAACTCAAGTCAAGACCTGCTGCTTGATCCATTACATATTCATCTTGTCAAACCGAGTTAAAGTTAGAAAAATATTCACGCTCTGATCTTGGGACAAATGGGACAACCCGCGGTGGGTCTAGTGGTGTTAATCTGAAACAATGGCATTAAAGCAAATGGAGGTAATTCCCATTCAGGTTCCATCCCTAATATCCTAACCCTTACCTTAACCTCCGAACCCTAACTTAGTCTAATCCTAACCCTACAAACTGACTTCATAAGTCCCTCTACACTCCCTATGCTTTCTGCTTGGTAGGGTAGTCCTACCCTACAAACTGACTTAAGTCGCTCTACACTCCCTCTGCATTCGGCTTTGCTACAAAACATGAGAAAGCATTTGTTACTCAAGAGAGAGTTCAGTTGGACTGTCAAGGAGTATATGCCACTTATACTGTAAACTATGTACACTATATATCTATATATAGATATATAGTGTATTAAATATATCATGAGACACACACACACACACACACACAACACACACACACACACACACACACACACACACACACACACACATGTTTACCGATCACCGCAGCTGTGCCGATGGGCTTTGCCTTGCATGTGTCCCATCGGGCTCCACTGGGCATGCTCCAACGGGCCCCGGCCCTCTCTGCGAAGAAGCAGTACTGCGAGGCCTGTGCCTGGGCGGAGTTGAACAGTGTTCCCAGCAGCATCTTCTCCAGCTCCATGCCCTTGTGGAAGGGAAGGGTGGCAGCGCCTCTCACTGCCTGGACACATGTGATCGGTGCGACAGCGCCTCGGGCCCGGCTATGCACACGTTTCATCGCCTCTTCAAAAAAAGCATCCATGTTTTCAAGGGGTGGGCATGGACGGTTGCCAAGGCGATGGTTGTCCAGGGGCTTTCCTGAAATGGGGGGGAGGTACATTTCTGGACTATAGTTGTAGTTCTGTTCTATAGTTGTATTTCTGTACTATAGTTGTAGTTCTGTTCTAAAATTCTGTTTTCAATCCAATCAGACACAGGGGAGCACAAGGAAATGTGTATATTTTGTACCAAGGAACATACTGTATATAATGATAACATAGCTAAACAGATAATGTCCTCCTCTTGCTCTGCCTTTAATGACACACTCAATACCCTTTGAATATCAACGTGAGCTCCAGAAATGCCTTACTAGCAAAAATAACTGACTTTCAAATACTCATCTGGCTGGAGTAGTGAACTAATGACCCTAATGACCATCTGTTTAACTCTTACCTTCAACTAGACCCTCTGTGTGGTTGTTTAACTTTCACCTAGGAGTGGTCAACCATTCAACCCCTTACCTTCAACACTCTTGGCAAATGTCACTGCAGCGTCCACAGTGTTCTGATCAATTACTTTGTCCAGAAGGCCCAGTTTTAAAGCCTCACCTGCTGCCACATGGCGGCCTGAGACACACATACAGCACATGAAGAACTTGTTGTAAGATAAGATAAAAGGTTTATTTATTTACTTTATTACTAACCCTAACTCCCAGATGGTGAATTGTAAAAAGAAAACTACTAAAAATATAAGAACAAATGTATCCATAATAGCATTATAATTACAAATTCAGGTAAAAATATAAACATATGTAATTGATAAACAAACATGAATACATTGTTCCACTATTTATAGGCTTTTTTTGAGTCAGGAATCTGATTGTAGCCTATGAGCAGCTTTTTAGAAACCAAACACATAGTATCAGGGGAGTCAAAGTGTATGCGTTTACCTGTAGTGATCATATCAAGGTGTGTTTACCTGTAATGATCATATCAAGGTGTGTTTACCTGTAATGATCATATCAAGGTGTGTGTGTGTGTGTGTGTGTGTTTACCTGTAATGATCACATCAAGGTGTGTGTTTACCTGTAATGATCATATCAAGGTGTGTGTGTGTGTTTACCTGTAATGATCACATCAAGGTGTGTGTTTACCTGTAATGATCATATCAAGGTGTGTGTGTGTGTTTACCTGTAATGATCACATCAAGGTGTGTGTTTACCTGTAATGATCATATCAAGGTGTGTGTGTGTGTTTACCTGTAATGATCATATCAAGGTGTGTGTATGTGTTTACCTGTAATGATCATATCAAGGTGTGTGTGTGTTTACCTGTAATGATCACATCAAGGTGTGTGTTTACCTGTAATGATCACATCAAGGTGTGTGTTTACCTGTAATGATCATATCAAGGTGTGTGTATGTGTTTACCTGTAATGATCACATCAAGGTGTGTGTTTACCTGTAATGATTATATCCAAGGCAGCTGGTACTCCCACCAGTCTTGGCAACCGCTGGCTTCCCCCTGCACCAGGAAATAACCCTAAATTCACCTCAGGAAAACCCACTCTGGCCTGGGAATCACAAAAACAAGGTCAAATAAAGAAGAAACATATACACATATACACATATATATATATATATATATATATATATATATATATATATATATATATATATATATATATATATATATATATATGAAAATAGACACAAAACAGAGATGACTAAACTAACTTTAGAATGTCCGATGCGATAGTGACATGCTAATGCCAATTCAAGGCCTCCTCCCAAAGCAAATCCTTCGATGGCAGCGACCACGGGTTTCACTAAGTCCTCCATCAACTGAAAGACCTCCACCAAATGAGGTCCAGGTAATGATACATTTCCAAATTCCTTGATGTCCGCACCTTTAAAACAAACACAGACAAACACACACACACACAAATCATCATCATCATAGTAATGGAAAAGAGAAATGTCCTTCCAACTTGGAAGTTTTTAATGCTATGTCATTGCGTAGACTATATCTTGATAAAGCTTAGACGGTCTTACCTCCACAAAACGTCCCATTGTGGCCCGAGAGCACCACAGAGCGCACCTGGGGGTCGCTGGAAGCCCTTTTAATGGCGTTAAACAGACCTTCCCTCACCGCCGCTCTGCAACACCCAAGACAACAGTAAGCTTACAGTAGTGGGGATGGGGCCACACACATTTGGCATATAGCCTTGTCCTGGAGTCTGAGAAAGGCACTTTTAAATAGAAATGTATTATTATCATCATCCTCATTATTATTATTATTATTATTATTATTATTATTATTATTATTATTATTATATCATTCTGTTGTGTTTTATTTCATTACAGGTTCTGGGTTACACAAAAAAAACATAGCTTCGTCATGCAACCATATTCGTGTTTGTTTTATAATCACTTGACAGAAAGTATTTACCAAACACAGAATGACGTGATTTCTGCTCACCTCAGTGCGTTTACTGGCGGATTCTGGATAGTAATCAGAGCAACGGATCCCGAAACTACTCTGTACTGAGCCATAGTGGACCCACACTGTCCGAGGCTATCCTGGACCTCTGGACCCACACTGTCCGAGGCTATCCTGAACCTCTGGACCCACACTGTCCGAGGCTATCCTGGACCCACACTGTCCGAGGCTATCCTGGACCCACACTGTCCGAGGCTATCCTGAACCTTGGACACGACGCGTCTCTAACCTCTCACACTTTTGTTTATGTTGTTGGCCAACAGGACGACGAGGAGTCACGTCCTCCTAACTAGTAACACATGAATAATGCATAAGTTGAACTGAGCAGTTCGTTGTCGCTTCAATGTGACGACAACCCATCAATGCGCTACGATGTAAACAAGGAAGTGCTTGGGAAGACCGGAGAGGACGTCGGTTCGCATGAATTACTGTTGTGTTGTACAAAATAACTTTTTGCTAATGTACTTTACAGTAGCTTTGTTTTGCCGATTCGTTTTTTGGTCACCAACTGCCACAGTTACACTGTAAATATGAACTCAGCGCTGCGTTACAACCCGTTTTGAGTCATGTGTAAACCAGGGGCGTTGCTAGGATTTGAGGCGTCCGGGGGGCTCAGCCGGCCCCCTGCAGGGGGTCCGGGGGGCTCAGCTGGCCCCCTGCAGGGGGTCCGGGGGGCTCAGTCGCCCCCCTGCAGGGGGGTCCGGGGGGCTCAGCCGGCCCCCTGCAGGGGGGTCCGGGGGGCTCAGCCGGCCCTCTGCAGGGGGTCCGGGGGGCTCAGCCGGCCCTCTGCAGGGGGTCCGGGGGGATTATCCCCAGAATTATTTTTGTCTGTTTTTGGGTGCTTTTTTATGCACTGTGGCACCTTGTTTACATTCAAACTACATGTCTTAATCATTGAAAAATAGAAATGTGTACCTCAAAAGTTGTTGTTTACTTTCCAGTAGTCAAGTTAAAACTTAAGTTGTACTACTAAACCCTAACTTATTAAACACTTGGGTTGTAACTAGACTACTAAACCCTGACTTATTAAACACTTACGTTGTAACTAGACTACTAAACCCTGATTTATTAAACACTTATGTTGTAACTAGACTACTAAACCCTGACTTATTAAACACTTACGTTGTAACTAGACTACTAAACCCTGACTTATTAAACACTTACGTTGTAACTAGACTACTAAACCCTGACTTATTAAACACTTACGTTGTAACTAGACTACTAAACCCTGACTTATTAAACACTTACGTTGTGACTACTAAACCCTGACTTATTAAACACTTACATGGAGCTAGACTACTAAACCCTGACTTATTAAACACTTACGTTGTAACTAGACGACTAAACTGACTTATTAAACACTTATGTTGTAACTAGACCACTAAACCCTGACTTATTTAAACACTTGCGTTGTAACTAGACTACTAAACCCTGACTTATTTAAACACTTACGTTGTAACTAGACAACTAAACTGACTTATTAAACACTTACGTTGTATCTAGACTACTAAACCCTGACTTATTCAAAATGTACTTTGTAACTAGACTACTAAACCCTGACTTATTAAACACTTACATTGTAGCTAGACTACTAAACCCTGACTTATTACTTACTCATGCAAAGCTGAAGCAACCGGCTCCTGAAAGTTAGTTTCAACTTCGGTAGTCTCAGTCTCTTACAGTAATTTGCACTACGTCACCATGTGACTCATCCTAACCCTGAACCATAATACCCTATCCCTGAACCCTAATACCCTATCCCTGAACCCTGACCTGTTCCCTAAGGATAGCTGGTTCTGCGATGGTGGTCCTGTAGTACTAGTATCACACGTGTATTATGCTTGCTGTAGCAGGTTGACAACACACAACCACTAGATGGACCCCCTGCCCTCCGTTGTTTCAGAGCCAACACGCTTGTGAGGATCTCAACCGTCGGTTAAAACATTAAACTGTGAGACACTATGTAGGTCGTAGTCGACACAGTGGGGGGAGCACTCACCACAGAACCAATAAATGTTTCATAACTGTGTCAGATGGGGCTATGATGTCTTCACTGCATTATTTCATTATTTAGAAGGTCAGAAAAGGACAAACTGCTTCAATTCAATTGGGATATCAGCTCTTGATTTCAGGATCACATTGTTGTTGCATTTAATTTAAAAGTGAATCTGAGTTATTCCTTAGATGCTTTTGCATCCACCAGGCAGATTTGGAGAATAGCAGAGACACACGGACCAATAACAGACCGCACAACTCCTTCACTTGTACATAGTTTTATCGAAGACATCTACAGTGTGTATACAGAAAATGTGGGCAGAGAACATATGACATGTGCTAACGCTTTCACATACAGTTGATATAAGCACTCACTGTGGTCTCCTCTATTCAAAGAGATTTACCCCTGAGCCCCAGAGTTACAACATCTGCCTACTACATCTGTCAGTAGCCACAGCCCTACCAATTGCTGCACTACAAATCCATTGGCCCAGCTCAACCAACAGATTAACAGTGGTGGCATAAGATCAACAATAACCCCATGACCTGAGTTTGGCTGCAGAAGACATTTGGTTAAAATGGGAATTAAGCTCAAATAGGGTCTATACATAAAACACAGTATACACATATATGTATACATATACCCTGCATACAGGGTAACTATAGCTAGTATATATCTAGTGGTATATATATTCTAGTATATATCTCTATATTCTAGTATATATCTATATAGTATATATTCTAGTACATATCTATATATTCTAGTATATACCTAGTAGTTTATATATTCCAGTATCTATCTATCTATCTATCTATCTATCTATCTATCTATCTATCTATCTATATATATATATATATATATATATATATATATATATATATATATATATATATATATATATATATATATATTCTAGTATATAGCTAGTATATATACCAGTAGGCCTATATATATATATATATATATATATATATATATATATATATATATATATATATATATATATATATATATATATATATACCTCTGACTCAGGGTGGAAGCGGGGTGGTGAAATAGTTGCATGCGGCCCACCAGCTCAGCTCCATTTATAGATCAAGAACAACTTGTGCTGCCTGGCAGTGAACAGCTGTTGGGATCGTAAAGGATGCTGGCGCTGCATTAGGATGCTCTTCGGTTTAGTTGCGTTGCTCCAGGTCGTGACAATATTGCACGTCGTTACAGAGCACTGCGAGACTCAATTTGTTTCAATGCTCATTAATACACGTCATTTTCACGTGCATGAATGCTGGGCTACATTTCCAGCGGTATCAACATCAACGTTTTAAAAAGCAGCGGAAACGCTGACAGACAAAGTGTATGTGTGTGTGTGTGTGTGTGTGTGTGTGTGTTTGAAGTGCGCAGGGTGACGCGCACCGTGCACGTGGGCTCCTCCCGTTTGGTGCTGAAGCTGAGATGCGTGCTTAGAGGAGGACCTCGTCGCCTGGCAGCGCGGATCAGCACGGACCACCGCTCATATGAATAATGTCGCCGCGAAATTTCGTCATTTGTCTTCTTCGTCTTCATCGGGGCTTACGTCGCGCCTCGTCATAGGCATTGCGCTTTTCGGGATTCATTTCAAATCTAATCTAATCGGTGTACTAAATCACCTCAAAGTGCCACGTAGCGAGGCCTAGCATGGAATAGTTCACACACACACACACACACACACACACACACACACCGACGGACCGCATCCTCGCCACGGCCAGCCCTGCAGTCCGCAGAGTTATCCTCCGCATTGATTTTTCAGGGATGTTGGCATGGCTGCCGCGGGAGCAGCGAGGAGCCTCCGCACCGAGAAGCTGGACGAGGCGCAGGCGTCGGCCCGGAGCTGCGCCGGGAGACCGGACTTCCTCCCCAGCGACGGGCTCTCCGTCCGCCACGGGAGGTGCTTCAAGCTGCACTGGTGCTGCCACCTGGGCTGGTGCCACTGTGAGTGGTGGTGGTCCTGCGTGTTGGGTTTAGATGTGAATGTGTCTGTGTTGCTACGTGTAGGTCCTATGTGTTGTCCAGACTCTGTGTGGATCATGGTGGTGATGTGTGTGTTGTCCAGACTCTGTGTGGATCATGGTGGTGATGTATGTGTTGTCCAGACTCTGTGTGGATCATGGTGGTGATGTATGTGTTGTCCAGACTCTGTGTGGATCATGGTGGTGATGTATGTGTTGTCCAGACACTGTGTGGATCATGGTGGTGATGTATGTGTTGTCCAGACTCTGTGTGGATCATGGTGGTGATGTATGTGTTGTCCAGACTCTGTGTGGATCATGTTGGTGATGTGTGTATGTGTGAGGGTTGGGGGTTGGGGTCGGGGTTGGGTTAACCCCTAACCCCTTATCAGGGTATGAATGGTTGTAGGTCAGAAAGTGACACCAAAATGTTTATTTGCACGACGGCTGGCCTACTTCTCTGGGACTATATTGTAGGCCTACCTATTAAGCAAAAAAATAAATAAATAAATAAATAAATATATATATATATATATATATATATATATATATATATATATAGCAAATGATTCATAACATATTCCATATATCTAAACCAAAAACAGGTTACACATTTAAAGGAATCACTACTAATTTGATTGTACAACGTTTGCTGGCTTCCATTAATTCAGTGAATGGATATTTTTGCTGCTGTTTTTTTTCCAGTTTTCCTGCTGTGTTTTCAGCGCAGTTTGTTGAAGCCAAGTTGCCTCATGGTTCATGGTTTATGGATGCACGCCTGGATATGAATGCATAATTTATTTATCTTTGTTACATCTGCCAGGGCAGCTGCTCTATGTTAATTGTACTATATAGATATAGGCCTATACCAAGAGGTGTGTGTAATATGATCAAACAGTGTAGTAGAATAACAAGACAACAGAATACACATTGATGAATGTCTTGGTTACTGTTTTGGTTAACATTGATGTCCAGCCCTACATGAGCACATATCTTTCAAACATAGAGACAGACATCCAGCGCTGGTAGCTAGCTTCCTCGGTGATGTCATCCGGTGATGACTCCTCATCTTGAGGGTCTCTGGTCACGTTGTGAGAGGGCAGGGTCTCTGGTGGTGTCGTGAGAGGACAGGGCCTCTAGTCACGTGAGAGGACAGGGCCTCTAGTGGTGTTGTGAGAGGACAGGGCCTCTGGTCACATTGTGAGAGGACAGGGCTGCTGGTGGTGTCGTGAGAGGACGTTGCATTATACAAAAAGATATATTTTAAGCTGAGTGGCTGCAGTGCAGAGTGCAGCTCGGATCTCTCTCGCTCTCTCGCTCTCTCTCTTGCTCTCTCTCGCTTATTCGGCTGAATTGGTTTGTGCTTATTCAGATAGAAGACGCATAGTGAAATGATTGTAGCCGACTATAAGTATAAATTAAAGCAAATCTGTGTAAGCGATTCAGCAATAAATAACTCAATGTCAAAATTCAAACATGTTGGTTTATTGAATATCGAGGGCGTTTCATTCCCGTTGAACACTTCTCTGGCACGCTAACCCTTCTCTGGCACACTAACCTTAACCCTTCTCTGGCACGCTAACCCTAACCCTCCTCAGGCATGCTAACCCTTCTCTGGCACGCTAACCCTAACCCTAACCCTTATCAGGCACGCTAACCCTAACCTTTCTCAGGCATGCTAACCCTTCTCTGGCATGCTAACCCTAACCCTAAACCTTACCAGGCACGCTAACCCTAACCCTAACCCTTCTCTGGCACGCTAACCCTAACCCTAACCCTTCTCTGGCACGCTAACCCTAACCCTTCTCTCAGAAGGTCTTGATTGCGAAGAGCAAACTACGCTCGTTCAGGCTCAATTAAATTATTATGAACTTTGCGGCCAGTTGACGTTACTGCATGTTTATTATGCTGAGCAGATGAGGTAGACCAGGTAGAAAATGCGCTTTGAATAAGGCTAAAGGATTATATAATATAATATAAATGCAAGATACATTTTGGATGTGCTGTGCTTTTCTCCTCAGCAAGAAAGACAGTATCACTCTTACCTGCCCTTGGTTTCCACTGGAGTTTCACCTTGCAGGACAAACATGCACTCTGGGCAGGATATGCTTGTTCAGCCTGCTGAAATCACTAAATCAAGTGTAATTTACGCTCCCAGTGTGTGACAGAGAGAGAGAGAGAGAGAGAGAGAGAGAGAGAGAGATATAGTGTTGTGAGCCTGCCTGTGGAACTGGTACCCAGGAGGGTTGGTACCTGCCATGGATAAACCCATCATGGGTTAAGGGTCTATGTCTATGGTAATCTAGACTTTGTTTGATTCCTTTTTATAGGGATAGGTTGGGGTTAGTGTCTATGTCTATGGTAGTCTAGACTTTGTTTGATTCCTTTTTATAGGGATAGGGTTAGGGTTAATGACGTTTCGGGCAACACAGAAATGATTCGCCTCAGCTTTTAAATCGTGTGCCAGCGCAACAACGCTCCCTAGTGACTCAGCTAAGTTACACATTTCCGAGGATGCTACTGTTTCACGCACCCGTAAACACCAACTCCGTAATTAAACATCACATTATTATATTAGAGCGGTAATATTAATACATTACCCGGTTTGGCTGAACGATGCATTTTCAACGTGCAAGTAAGAAACATCTAAGCTAATTTAAGAGAGGGTTGTTGTCGCAGGTTGGGTGAGTGTGTGGCATATTTTCATTTTGTTAATTAGCATTAATAATGCTAATTAACACATGGGCCCTATCTTGCACTCAGCGCAATTGACTTTGTACACTGGCGCTTGTACAATTCCTATTTTGCACCCGACGCACATTGGAATTTTCCCTCAACCGGCGCAAGTCCTTAACTTAGGGAATGAAGTTGCGCTCCGGGGGCGGTTCAGCGAAAACAGGAGGCGTGTCCCGGCGCAAACGTTCCCTGGTGCTATTTTGCAGTTTCAGGAAACAATTGCGCCACAGACCAGGAAAAACCAAGTCTAAAGTCAGTGGCGCTTATTCAGATGCTATTTTAAGGGCGCATGCTTGGCCATAATGTAGTGTGTGTACAACGTGCATGCACTTTGCTTCTCTCATCTACAAGGAAGCAGTTCCCATTTTTGCAAACCATACATACAAGCAAAAATATTACCACATAAAAATAGGCATACAGAAGAACATTTGGCATACTGAAAATGCGCTTCAGGTGTTTGGATAAAAAAAGATAAAAAGTCGCAGCATTCTTTGTGGCATGTTGTGTTTTACACAACATTTCCATGAATCGTGGATGTGTTGATGACATAAATGAGGAAATATTACAGGACTTCAGGAGACGTGATGTTGAACTGCATGTGCCGATGCCATTTAACCCAAATACCCCAGCAGCAGCACGGGAGAGGAGAGCTTATTTGACAGAAGAGCTGCATCATCTATAGTGAGCAAAGTAATCTCGGTCTAATGTTAGACTACATTGCAAATATATCGCCATGCATTCATAACCTCATGATTCAGTGAGAGTGAGGCCAAAACATCGGAAAGTATGTCTTTGTGACATTTTTTTATTTACATTTTGTCAACAGAAAATGAAAAGCTGAAAAGATTTAAACAGAAGAACTAATTATTTTTCCCTCTGATGGGCATGCGCGCGCTACGGCGGGATTGGACACGTCTGGGTCCAGTAGTGGCGATGCGCGATGTGCTCGCCATGGAACAAGCGCGCCTGCATTTAAAGGGAATGTGAGCCGACACTCTGATTGGTTTATTGCACGTTACGCCCAAACCACACCTATGACTAATGTAGCTACTTCAGACCAACCCATTTTAGATTTGCGCTGGGCGCAAGCGTCATTTATCCCGCCGGCATAATAGCAACAGCGCCCAAGATCCGCCCACAAAGCTACTTGCGCTTTGTGTTTGATACTTGCGTTTCAGACCGGCAAGATAGGGCCCATAGTCTGTAGGTGGGTGGGTGGGTGGGGGGGGGGGGGGGGGGGGGGGGGGGGGGGGACTAAGAACTAATCCATATGTCTTTATTCAAGTACTAAACATGTGTCTTTATTCAAGTACTAAACCATGTTTCTTTATTCAAGTACTAAACCATGCGTGTGCCCCATTTTACTTCCCACTCCACAGCATGGAGACTAATCCAGGCATTAACTGTTGAATATTGATTGGTCATTGAATTCTGAAATATACTGCCATGCTGAATGATTAATGAATCCCCTTAAGACTCCAATCACACCACAACTGCCATGTAAGCGTAGCGCAATACACTCCAGATAGACTGTCATGTACAAATTCACACCGGCTCACACCAGTATCCCCTAACCCTAACCCTAACCCTAACCCTTAGAGTTTCATTCAAAATATACGTATTTAGGTTCTGACAAGCTTGGTATGTATCAACCACATTACTAACCCTACTAACCCTAACCCTAAACCTATCCTAACCCTAACCCTAAACCTAATCCTAACCCTAACCCTAACCCTAACTTTAATCCTAACCCTAACCCAAACCCCTAGCCCTTTGTGAGTGCTGAAGTGCTTCTCCGTTCGCTGGGGGCATCGCTGCTGAGCCTTGATATTCCAACACACTCAGAAGGGAATTCAATTTTCATGTTTATTTCTGATCCTTTCTTTCCTCTCTTTGTGTACTTTAGGCAAATATGTGTACCAGCCAATGACCAGCGTGTGCCAGCTGCCTAGCACAGTGGTTCCCCTGGCCACCACGGAGTACAGCGCTACCATGGACCTGTCTGTCTCTCTGGCTGAGCGCTTCCTCAAGATGGCGCCCTGTTTCCAGTCGCCGCCACACCTCCGGTCGCCCAAGTACTGCGTGATCGCCGACCTCTTCGTCGACGACTACATCGTCAAGCGCATCAACGGCAAGATGTGCTACGTGCAGCGCCCGCCACCGCCTTTACCAGACCCCCCCCACCCCACACCCCCCTCCTCTGACCGATCCGCCCCCCAGACCCGACCTCCACCGGCACCCGCCCCACAAACTCCCAACTCACCCCCCCCGGCCCCTCAGACACCATCCAGACAACAGGCCGAAGCGGTGCGGCCGTCCAGACCGCCACCCCCCCCCACGA
Source organism: Merluccius polli (assembly GCA_030340625.1). NCBI lineage: Eukaryota > Metazoa > Chordata > Actinopteri > Gadiformes > Merlucciidae > Merluccius > Merluccius polli. Next base: position 331,283 of record JAOPHQ010001429.1, read on the forward strand.
CAGGCCACGCCCACAAGCATCCCGGGCCGCTGGACGAGCTCAAGGGCCCCAAAATAGACCTCTGTTCGTCCCCGTCCAGCTCCGAAGACTCTGGCATCAACGCACTGGACGTGGAGGAAGAGGAGGATGAGGCAGATGAAGATGAGTTGAGCACGGACGGAAACTCCAGCCTCTGGGATCAGGACGAGTGCTCGCTACTCTCGCCCTCCAAATCCATGATAGAGATCATCGAGAAGATCGAGACAACTGTCTGACTCCGGGGAAGGATGCGTTGCACAAGACTGTAGGGAGGCACCAACACTAGGGAACACTAGGATTTACTTTAGACATATAGAGTTTAGAAGTCGTTCTACTTTGCTGTGGAATGAGTTGGAATTCGGACATCTACAGATGAGCAGGAATAACAGGAATGTTTGGGGTTTTTTCTCAAATCTTCCCACACACACACTTAACTTACCCAGGGCGTCCTGCATGACTCCCTATCTCTCCTAAAGGAGTGACGAGTGTCTAACCCTAACCCCTAACCTAACCCTACTAACCCCTAACCTAACCCTTCTAACCCCTAACCTAACCCTAACCCTTCTAACCCCTAACCCTAACCCTTCTAACCCCTAACCTAACCCTAACCCTTCTAACCGCTAACCTAACCCGACTAACCGCTAACCTAACCCAAACCATACTCACCCATAACCTAACCCTAACTCCTTATCTTCCCTAAAGGAGTGTCTAACCCTAACTCGTCAAACACATGCACAGTGCACTGAAGGAACCATTTCATAATCTCCTGCTCAAGACACACTGAAACAAACCATAGAGGATAATGTATGATTGAAAAGATAATAAACACTAAACATCAATACCTTATATGTACCTTTTGTTAGGTTACAGCTCTTGAGCTGTGGTTGTATGAGGACAAAACCTTGGTGTTGATGATAACAGGATGTGAAGCAGTTTGTAATGTCTCCTCTTGCTGAATGAATTAGGAATAGATACTGAATGAGTGGTTAGGGCTTAATGGTTAGGGTTAGATATTTAAGGGTTAAGGTTAGATACTCAATTTGCACGGGGGAGGGGGGGGGGGTGCAATTATGTGCACTCTTGTCAGTGGCTCCACCCACACCTACACACATCCATACCTAACACACACACACACACATATGACTCACTGCCACACTCACTGATCACACAACGTGATCACTCTCTCACAGGGCCTCTTAAACCTACTTATTATTCAGCCTTGAACTACAAAAGCACACACCTGAATCCAAGCATGTTTTATTCTATGAAGCTGTGCTTGTCCAATTGTTGACTTGCACTTTACTGACACAACAAAGAGAGACACAGACAAGCAGACCGACCGGCCGACAGACAGAGAGAGAGAGAGCTGGGTGGATGGTTTGACAATCAAAGATAATTCATAAGCACATTCCTATAAGACTACACTAGCTGCCTGTGGAGACAGGGTTAGGGTTAGGGGTTTGGGTTGGTCTGGCTGAGCAGAACTCACACATAGGACCTCATAGAACTACAGGTTGCAGGGCAATAGGCTTTATTCACTTAGCGGCCATCTTGGTTCTAAAAGCTAGCTGGGGGGGGTACTGAATACGGAATCTCTCCAAGATGCATTCAGTTTCCCCCCAAGATGGCCGCTAGGTGACAAAGACCCATAGAGACCCTAACCCTTCGTTCTATGGTGTTAATTCTGTTGGTGTGTCTACAGCAAGAAGTGTGATGATACGTGTAATAATGTTGTGGTAGAGATGATGTTCATTTTTTTTAAAAGGCACACAAATATGAAATTACTTTGTACCCTATTGTGTCATGAGTTCACAACATGACAAAGGGTTTATTCTGTAAGAACTTTTTTTTTTATATTGTCCATGTAGCTTGCTGGATAAACAGAAACTAGCATAACATACATTTCACAAATATAAATCACTTTATCATGAACTCTGGACACAAAGAGGTCAATTTGCATGATGCATTGCTCGGCAGTTTCATATTTGTACATCGAAATATTCCAAAAACGGAGGCTGAAGCCAGAAAAGTCAGCTGAGATGGGTTTTTTTTCCAAACACAATCAACTCTGCAGTTTAAAGCATTGCTCAAGTCCCTGTTGGATTATTTTCATATGAATAAATCTAAAATAACCTGATAGTTTACCTTTTCATGTGTCCTTGTCCTTTCATTGTGTTTCCAGATTAACAAAAAATTAAATTCTTCTGGCAATAATTCTTCCCAACTAACACAAACAACAAAGTCCTTTTGGATGATTAAAAGGTAGTCCGGTGCTTTGTCTAACCCTAACAAACAACCTAACCCTAATGATTTGATCTAACCCTAACAAACAACCTAACCCTAATGATTTGATCTAACCTTAACAAACAACCTAACCCTAATGATTTGATCTAACCCTAATAACCCTAATGATTTGATCTAACCCTAACAAACAACCTAACACTAATGATTTGATCTAACCCTAATATCCCCCCCCCCCCCCCCCCCCCCCGTTTTTTATGGCTCTTATGAAGTTAAAATGGAGCTTAAACTTTATTTATGTTTTGTATTTTGAACACAGAGCACAACTTGCTTGTTATAAAACCCCCAAACAGAAAGGTAATATTTTGTACGTGATTTGTGTGAGAAGACACAAGGAACGTTGTGTTGTCAGATGCTTCATTGACTTGTAATGCTATTTATGACTAGTGTCTTGAGTTTGATAAAAAAAAAAGGTATAGAAATTATTTAAAAATGTTAGACGTACGTTTCGTAGTAGTATATTTTTGGAGTTGTCAAATTATTGAGCTTGTAAACATTTTTGACACGCATTCAAATTGATCTCGCAAAATTAATTTGCACCATTTGAATCGAACATCACAACTCACTTCTGACAAAAGTGTCCTGGAAGAAACAAATTGGCTTTGGTGCTTGAGAATTTGGGTTCTATAGATAATAAACCCCCAAATGTACTCCTAGGGTTAGGAACCGGGTTAGGGACCGGGTTAGGGTTAGGAACTGGGTTAGGGACCGGGTTAGGGTTAGGGTTAGGATACACTTGCACGACACTGGGAGTGTGTCTTTATTTTATGTTTTATTTTACATTTATCATACCAGGAGAGCCTTTTGACATTTTTCAAAAGTGTCCTGGCCAACATAAAACAGTGCAAGAAGTTTGTGTTTTATGTGCAATAACACATGTTATTATTATTATTCTGTGAAGCCAAAGACAAGTTTCCACTTTGTGGACAATAAAATGTTAGTCAGTCAGTCAGAGGCTCTGAAAATCAGACCGATTCAAAACAAGACAGACAAAACAAAAAAAATGTTTTTCTGTATATTTGTTTAGTAAATAAAAAACATTTCAAAGACCATTATGAAGTTGCAATTTTGATAGCAGTATCTGTATCTGGCAGTCAGTGGCACGTCGACCATTAAGGCAAAACATCTAAACCCACTTAATGAATTCCCCAAGGTTAGGATTTCCTGAAAAACCCAGTGGTCGTCGACCATCAGAAGACACCTAATGGAGGATTTGACCCTTTGAGGACATCTCAGGACGCACCCAGGTTTTCACACACACACACACACACACTCTGTGTTAAAAAAATAACCCTCAACAGAAGTAGTAGCATTTCACAACGCTGCCATTTGTTGTTTTCTAAAATAGACCGGCCTGCACTGGGGTAACTTTGCTTCCAGCATATCAATCAATCAATCAATCAATCAATCAATCAATCTATCTATCTATCTATCTATCTATCTATCTATCTATCTATCTATCTATCTATCTATCTATCTATCTATCTAGATAGAGGTAATCGTTTCATGTAAACAATTAAATCCGACTCACCCTAACCCTCAATGACGTCTGTGTTGTGGTTCTTTCTAGTGTTTCGCCCACGTCTTCATTTATTAACTAACCCTCAAATAGCTCTGTGAACTATTCTCAGGGTTGAATAGTTACAGTGTTCACAGTTATGGTGTTACAGTTGCTGTGTTTACAGTTACAATGTTTACAGTTACAGTGTTTAGAGTTAGTGTATACAGTTACTGCAGTTACAGTTATGGTGTTTACAGTTGCTGTGTTTACAGTTACAATGTTTGCAGTTACAGTGTTTAGAGTTAGTGTTTACAGTTACTGTGTTTACAGTTACAGTGTTCCCAGTTATGGTGTTTACAGTTGCTGTGTTTACAGTTACAATGTTTACAGTTAGTGTTTACAGTTAGTGTTTACAGTTACTGTGTTTACAGTTAGTGTTTAAAGTTACTGTTTTTACAGTTAGTGTCTACAGTTACAGTGTTTACTGTTACAATGAGCTATTCTCAGGGTTGTTTACAGTTTGTCTGGATGCTCAATGCAATAGCAGCACACCTACACCAAAGAAGATGAAGCATAAAGATGTGGAAAGAGAATGAGCTGACTTTTGCTCTTACACATACACACACACAAACACACACTCATCACGAAACCTAGCACAGCATATCCAGTACCGTGTTTGAGTAATGTTTCTTCCATATTGCGTCATGAAAAATGACAAAAGGAAAATTATTTCGACACAGCCTGACCTCGACCCCCCCCCCCCCCCATCTAACTGACCTTCCAAGACAGAATACAGAGTACAGAACTCCACACACACATGGTACATGTAACACACAGGACAAAATGGAACCCTAACCCTAACCTGCCCTAACCATAACCTGCCCTAACCATAACCTGCTAACCCTAACTCTGTAACCATAATCTGCTAACCCTAACGCCCTAACCATAACCTGCTAACTCTAATACCCTAACCCTAACCTGCTAACCCTAACGCCCTAACCATAACCTGCTAACACTAACGCCCTAACTCTAATGCCCTAACCCTAAAATCTAACCCTAACTCTACCCACACCCTAACACTCTTACCCTAAGCCCTAATCCTGCCCTTTAAACACAGGGGTCTGTCCTTTTTGACATTTTCACTGGTCATGTGCATTTGTTTAAAAGTTTGACTACGGTTTTCACTGGCTTCTTCTAGAAACACAGACTAAAGAGACAGAAAGAGCAAGGGAGTTGTTCTGGGAGGGGTCGTTCCTGCCTGGCCCTTTTTAGCGGTGCCATGGTGTGTGTTTGCTGCACTTTGCAATGTAATTGTAGCAGTTCCTCCTCCCACATGCCACGTAAGTGGCTTTTGCTGGGGCCCTCCGACACAAGACACAGGTTGTAAATGAAAAATGAGATGTTATATGTCGAGCAAATGCTACATGCTGCCATGACAGTGGCTCTCTCCTGAGTGTGTCTCACCATCCTGGGTGTCAAGATTGCTCATGCACCACAGGTGTGCAGCCCCACCTAGCCCCAGAGTCTAATCAGTCTGACTCAGGCTGTAAACCAGCTATCAACAACACACTCCACAGTAATGATCTGCTGTGTTCTCGCTCTGCAATGAAGGTGATGTCAGAAACATCATATTAATGATATTAATTTATCATATTATCATGGATATTTCTTGGGTTGAGGGGAGATGAGAAGATGTGTGGCTCAGAATGGAAATTACAATAACTATCAAGGTTCAATAGTTGTTTAATGATTGCAGTGAATATCAATAATTATTAATGTATACATTCTTTACAACTCATACTCCCTTTATCACAATTATGTATACATGAATATTAATTTTATCTGTAGGTTAAGATTTAGTTATTCGGTGTACATCTGCTGGTATAGCCCTGTGTGTGTGTGTGTGTGTGAACTGTGAACTGTGAATAGTTGGCAGTAGATCTGAGCCACCGTGGAACAGCAGGTCTCCCCCCCCCCCCTCACACCTCCACAACAAGCGGCTGCACACAAATTAGACCCACGGGGCGAGAGAGAGAGAGAGAGAGAGAGAGAGAGAGACGCAGCACAACTACACTGTCACTCACAGAACCTTCTGGTGAGGAGAAAAAGAGAGTTTGTCTATATCTATATCTATAGATATAGATAGATATAGAGATATAGATATATAGAGAGATAGATATAAAGAGATCTATATAGATATAGAGAAATAGATAGAGAGCTAGATATATAAAGAGTCTCTCTGCCTGCCCTACCTGACGACATCGCTCTGCCTGCCCCATATCTGTACTGTTAGGCCTGGTTTATGATCCTGCCTGTAAACCGATTACTGAGAAAAGGACTTTTTGTCTTACTGCTCTATCCTCTGTGTCGTGCTTTCGGGTCCACACCGCCTGTTCGAGTCAAGTTACATATATAGAGATGTAGAGATATATGATATAGAGATGTAGAGATATATCATTCACAGAGCGAAGAGTAAAGGGTGAATAGTAAAGGGTGAAGAGTAAACGGTGAAAAGTAGGTCTTTAGTGTCGAAGCAGCCTGTCTGTTCCTCTCGTCCTTTAACTATCCTGGGGTACAATAGCGGATAACCACTTTTAGGACTTAAAATATACAACAGATATAGCATAAGTGAGCCCCCCCCCCCCACACACACACACACACACACACCACCCCCTGCAGCATCTTGAAATGGACAGCCTGTCTGTTCCTCTCGTCCTTTTACTATCCTGGGGTACAATAGTGGATTAACCACTTATAGGACTTAAAAGATACAACAGATATAGCATTAGTGAGCCCCCCCCCCCCACACACACACACACACACACAATCCTGGGGTACAATAGTGGATTAACCACTTATAGGACTTAAAAGATACAACAGATATAGCATTAGTGAGCCCCCCCCCCCCACACACACACACACACACACACACACGCACACAGACACGCACACACCCCACCCCCTGCAGCATCTTGAAATGGACAGGTAGACACACAGTTGGATGGACAGACAGTTATAACCCTCTGAAAAACTCTGAAATGTGTCAAAGGCAATACAGCATAGAGGCTCTGCCTGGGGGGGGGGGGGGGGGGGGGGGGTATATTTAGAGCCTTGCGTAATATGCTTTTAACAACAGAGAGTGGATGAATTTTTAATGCCGATGGAGGGATAGAGAGAGAAATGTATATATATATTTAATCTGTGCTGTTGCTTGGGGATACACACAATCCTACATGTTCAGAGATAGAGAGAGAGAGAGAGAGAGAGAGAGAGAGAGAGAGAGAGAGATTGCATGAGTGAGCAGAAATAACCAGTCAAAAAATAATGACCCACGTCAATTTTATGCTGGATAACCCCAACGAGGGCAACACACACAAGCACACGCACACACACACACACACACACATGTTGAAGTGTCTGTGGGGAGTCAGTGTGAATGTGTGAAAACAGTGAATGAATTTGGAGGATCTTGTTAGCATAGCCACATAGCCACACTAACCCTTATTAGCATAGCTACATAGCCACCATAACCCTAACCCCTCTAACGCATTCAGAATAATAAGATGCATCTCAATGACATTCTGTTGTTCATTAGGCCAAAATAAATAGTTGTATTTATTTTCTGGAAAAAAACAATTGACATAGCCATGTTGCAGGAGTTTGTGTAAGAGGATGATTGGAAGAAAATGCCAGTTGTCATTTACCATTTGTTTTCCAAACGTCAACAAAATGGTGGATGCGGATGGATGACCTTTCCAGTGATGTTCACGCTGATAGTAAAAGGCAGCGATGCAGGTGTCATCTAGTACAGCACTATCTAGCCGTACAAAAATTAATTGAATTGTGTCTACGACCGAGATTTCATTACAAGTGAAATGACTTTCATTTGTCAATTGTTGTTGTTGTTGTTTGCGTTTGTGTGTGTATGTGTGTGTGTGTGTGTGTGTGTGTGTGTGTGTGGGGGGGGGGGGGGGGGGGGGGGGGGGGGGGGGGGGGGGGGGGGGGGGGGGGGGGGGGGGGGGGGGGGGGGGGGGGGGGGGGGGGGGGGGGGGGGGGGGGGGGGGGGGGGGGGGGGGGGGGGGGGGGGGGGGGGG